>CM021101.1:121583426-122183426 GCA_007115665.2 Sequoiadendron giganteum | reverse complement strand
ATCTAGGAACAATAGCAACACCACACATAATATTCTATGCCGAGTCACTTCCCACAGAAGAACTGGAGATCTTAGTTACTTTCCTAAGGGAAATAAAGGTGAACTTTGCATGGACCTATGCCGACATGGCTAGGCTTGATCTAGAAGTTGTAGTTCATCACCTAGCTATGTATCCTAAAGCAAAGCCAGTAAGACAAAAGCTAAGGAAAATGCATCCCCAGATAGAATTGTTGGTCAAAATCGAATTACAAAAGCTTATAGATGCAGGTTTCATACAACCAATTGATTATCTAGAGTGGGTGTCAAACCTAGTACCTATTTCAAAGCCCACTGGGGGCATCCGCATCTACGCAGATTTCAAATATTTGAACAAAGTATGTCCCAAGGATGAATTTCCACTTCCAAACATTGATATGATCATGGATATGATGGCCAGACATGAGATGCTATCAGTAATGGACAAATTCTTAGGATATAATTAGATCATGATAGCTAGAGAGGACCAGCACAAGATAAATTTCACTTGTCCATGAGGGATATATTGTTGGAATATGATGCCATTTAGGACAAAGAATGAGGGAGAAACCTATCAGAGGGACATGAAACTAATCTTTCATGATATGATCCATAAAACTATGGAAGATTATGTGCATGCATACTGGCTAAATCAAAGAAGTGACAAGATCACATATCGACCCTAAGCTCCATTTTTGACAAACTAGAAAAGTACAAGGTTTGACTTAATCCAAAGAAGTGCATCTTCAGAGTGCAATCAGGCAAGCTCCTAGGGTAGATCATATCAATGAGAGGAATTGAGGTAGATCCAACCAAAGTCAAGGGAATCCTTGAAATGGAGGCACCTAGGACATTGAAGCAGCTAAGAGGCCTACAAGGAAGACTCTAGTCCATCCATCGATTCATAACACAAATAGCAGACAAGGCTATCTTGTATTCTCATCTACTCGACAAGGGGGTAGCATACAAATGGGACAATAAATACAACCAAGTGTTCAACAAGATCAAGGATTATTTTCTCACACCACCAGTTCTTATGCCACCAATTCCAGGAAAACCCTTGATCTTATACATATCAACAATAGTAGTGTCCTTTGGCACTCTCTTGGAACAACATGAAAAAAATGGGAAGGAGATAGCTATTTACTACATCAGCAATACCATGGTGGGACATGAGCTAAACTACACACCCATTGAGAAGGTATGCCTATTAGTTGTGTTTGTAGCACAAAAATCTAGACATTACATGCTACCACATCAGATCAAGCTCATTGTAAAAATAGACCTACTCAAGTATCTACTCTCCAAAGCAACTCTCACAGGATGAACGATGAAGTGGGTCATGATCCTGACAAAGAATGGCATTGAGTATGTAGAACACAAGGCTATCAAAGGACAAGAAATCATAGATAAATTGGTAGAAGCACCAATTTATGCAAAGAATCCACTTGTTTTAGAGTTCCTCGATGAATCAATCTTCAACCATAGTATAGTAGATCACTGGAAAATGTACTTTGATGGATCCTACACACAACATGGGTCAAGAGAAGGAATCTTCTTCATCACCCCACAAGGGGATTGCATACCTAAATCATAAAATCTATCATTTTCATGCACAAAAGACATCATAGAATATGAGGCTCTTTCCATAGGGATGAGAATTGTAGTGTAGTGGCAAATCATGGCATTTAAGATCTATGGGGACTCACAGCTCATAATCAACCAAGTAAACAATGAATATCAAATAAAGGATGACAAGTTGACTCCATACAAGAATTTGGTGGAGAGCCTCAAAGAGTTCTTCATTGATATCACATTTGAATAGCTACCAAGAGATAATAACAAAGCGATGGATGCAATGGCTACAATCAGATCACTCCTAGAGATCCTGCACAGCATCCCGAAACAAGAATTCCTTGTACAGTAGCTTCTCATACCAACGTTCGAGGTACCAAAGTATAATTTTTTGTACAAAATCATTGGTCCCAGTGATCCTTGGTACCATGATATATACACCTACCTAAGAATAGGATTCTTCCCTACTAATATTACCCCGAACCTCAAAAGATTCGTTATTTAAAATTCATGTCGTTTTGTCATCCTAGGAGATACCCTATATCGTAGGAGCATCGAAGTGACCCTTTTACATTACCTAAACATTGAGGAATCCTTGACTACTTTAACCGAGGTACATAACAACAGTTGTGGTTCACATTCGAGCGGTATGACCTTGGCCAAGAAACTACTAAGGATGGGATACTATTGGTCCACAATGGAAAGAGAAGAACATGACTATGTCAAAAGGTGTTTGCATTGTTAGCATCATGGGTACCTCATCCATGCACCAACTCAGGAGCTTAATGCAATTATCACACCTTGGTCCTTTTCACACTGGGGGCTCGATCTCATTGGAAAAATCATGCCCACCTCATCCAATCAACACAAGTTTATCATCGCCACCATGGAGTAATTCATGAAGTGGGTGGAAACCATTCCCATGAATTATATTATAGGGAAGTAGATATCCAAGTTCATCCTGAATTACCTTATTTGGTGATAGGCTGTCCCTCAAGCCATTATCTTAGATAATGTTCACCCTTCAAAAATAAATATGTTCATGACCTATGCCATAAATTCAACATGCAACATCTCTTTTCCACTCCATATTATACCTAAGGAAATGGCCAAGAAGAAGCTACCAATAAAACCATCTTGAAAATTCTCAAGAAAATAGTCAATGATGTTGGTTATGACTACCATTCGCTACTAAATCCAACCTTATGGGCCTACCATACAAGCATCCACACACCAACAGGTTCCACCCCTTTCTCCCTAGTTTATGAATTAGAATCCATACTCCCCATTGAGATCGAGCTCCCGTCCCTAAGGATATCATTGCAAAATCTCATAACAGATGAAGAATATCGGGTCTCACAACTGAATGAGTTGGAACTACTGGATGAACGGTGTATGGATGCCTTAAACCACTTGGAAGTATATCAGAACTATCTCAAGTGAAGCTACAACAAGAAGATCAAGAGTTGGACCTTCTAATTTAGCGAGCTGGTACTGAAGGAGAATCAGAAGAACTTGCCAAATCTAGATTACAAGGGAAAGTTTGATCCCAATTGGCTAGGACCATTCATCATCACAACAAGCTACAAGTCGAGGCCATATTAGCTATCAACACCCAAAAGGGAACCTCTACCAGAGCCCATGAATATCTCCCATCTCAGAAAAATTTATGCCTGATCTTTTAAGGGTAAAACCAGAAATACAAAAATATCAAAAAATCCAAAAATCCATTAAAATCAGAAAAATGATTGAAAAAAATAAAGAAAAAAATCATCCTCTAGTGAAAAAAACTTTAGTGGCACTTTGGGAAAGTAGCATCCCATATCATCCTTCCATCCATCTATCTGCATCTGCATCATGGCTTGGTCCTATGTTCGTATCATGATCTCCCTAGTACTACTTGGCACATTCCTAAGGTCATTTTGTCCTACCTATTTCGGAGTAGTCTATCACATCACACTAGGGGCATGTTCCTATACCTAGATTGGATCGAATTCATGTACATCCTTATATTCTTCCTTAAGATCCTTCAAAATTCCAAAAACATTCATAAAATCCTTCAAAAATCCAAAAACATCATAAAATCATATCAAAATCCAAAACATGTCAAAAATTCAAAAAATCAAAAGTGGAGTCATTTTGTCCAACTACGTCATCTCTAAGCTTGAGTTTAGGAAATTTTTCTCTTTGATCAACCCCTCAGACACATTAGGTTAGTCCTTTAGGAGTCCATCATAATAAGCTGACAATTCATCATTTGTTTATATCTCATCAATAAATCGAGTCAGTGTCAGTTGAACTACGTTGTCTCTATGTGTATAACGTAGGGAAGGATAATCTATTGATTAGCTCACAAGACCCCTACGATAGATCTTTAAGTTAGTCTCTTGATTAAAATCTAAAAAAAACCAAAAACATTAGAAAATCAAAAAATCAAAACATTTGTAAAACATCTCAAAAATCCCAAAACAGCCTCAAAACATTTCAAAAATCCAAAAACCTCCAAATATTTATAAAAATTCATCTATCTCATCTCTCTTTCACCTGAAATAATCTCACTCATAATAAATCATCACTTTCAGCCTCTAGTAAACCAGTCAGAAGCAAGTCTAGCAGGTTCTAAAGTGAAAACCCAATTTTCAAAGTCTCAAGTCTAGGATAGTAAGTAAGAAAGTTATTCAACTAAGAGTATCAATATTTTATCATCCAGTCAATCCAAAATCATCTGATAACATCATGTCCAAGGATTCATCCTTCCTACAATGGACATCAACATCAAGTATCACCATAGTTTACTCTTGGCTAGCGGCATGAAGAACATTAGCTTCTTTTTTTACTTTATCTTTGTGTTTGTGATTTATCTTATTTTGTGTTCATTCTAATGACCTCTCAATGATGCCTAATCAAAACGGTTTAGAGAGAAAGGAATGGGGAAAAAATCATTATATTTTTATTTGTTGTGCTTGTTGGATATTTGTGTAATATAACTTTGTCATGTGTGCTTTGTTTATTTTGTAAGGATGGTGTTTTAGGTGTCTTTTTGACCACATAGAAATGATTTCTTTTCTATGTTTTGGTTTGAGATGTTTATAATATCTGAAATAAATTCTAAATTATGTTTTGTATGCCAAGTGTTAATAGGAGTACTCCTATCTGATTGTCGATTCAAATTCCATCACACTAGGTACAATGCCATCCTAGTTCTTTATACCTTGATGCATCATACCTATGTGTATTAAATCAAACATAAGGTAAATGGCCCTTTTAAAGTCCTAATTCCTGATAAGAAAATCATCATCATTGTCATCATTCATAATGTAGGTTTTGGATCCTCTTTTCATTTTCTTCTATTTTTTCTCCATGCTAACATGGTACCATGATAGTTAATCAAAAAAAATCGCTAATGCATCAACCCTGCATCCAAAAAATCATCAACATAATGCATATCATATCATATCATATAGGAAACATAAATCCACTACATTTCATCATTAATATAGATTGATAAACATTATAAAGTTGCATTCATTTTCTAAAAGGGGTTATCACATAGGCATTATTAAATCACCCATTGTATAATCACTATCATATCATATGCATCCTCATTATACATCATCAATCATTAAGTATTCATGTCATAGGAATGTCACATCATAATAATCTCGTTACATATCATAGTAATTTACATTTTATAATCATCTCACATTATCATATTATTAACAATCATTGCATATCATAAAAAAAAAAAAAATCATGTCATAACATTTGCATCCATGAATCATGGCCAAACAAAAATCATCGCATAGGCATATCATATCGCATAGTAGAAAGCATAATCATCTCACATCATCATCATCTCATAATCATGTGCATTACATATCACATCATCTTAAATAATTACGTTCATATTATTACATTGCATTCATAAATCACAAATTATAGCATAAAACCATTTACATATCATATTGGTTCATTAAGCATCTCATAAGCATACATTTTGCATCATCATGTCATAATATGCATCATCACATTCTGCATAAGAAAAAAAAAATGTATCCATAGCCACGAGAATCAATAAACATTTCCATATCATGAGTCAAAACATTGCATATAGGAAATTAAATACATCAATCCATCATGCATAAGTAAAATAGGACGTGTCTCATAAGTGAATCGAACCATATCATATATATATCATAAAAAATGTAACAATCATGGTACAAAGATCAAGATCAAAATGTGTGTATGAATCAAGTATAAAATACAATTGGGGCTATAAAAAATGAAGCCCATGGATCAAAATTTTTTTTGTCTCTAATAAAAAATGTGAAGCTAGCCCTATTGGCTACCACCCTCCCCCACTTGTCTCTCGGCATGCTCCTCCAGTTGTCTCCTATTTTTATGCTGTGAAAACTCTGGCACCTGATCCCCTATTGGTACGACCTATCTATAATGCACTTTATAATACTCTACCTCTCAGATAGCCTCATGGTATATCCACATCGAGACTTTCCTACCCTAAGAAGCAAAGGCCATACTCTCTAGCTATCATCTCCAACCTATCTCTTGATATCTCTCAGACTTGGCCTAGTCCCTCTCGACATTCAATATTTGTACCTACACTTGTAAACCCTAGACCTATGCCTACATTTGTTGTATTAGGGCATCTCTTTGGTCTAGCTATGGTGGTGGTGGTGGTGGATGCTATTGTTGATGATCCCTTGAGGGATGTTACTGGTGCTCTTTGTCTCCATCCCCATCTCCGAGAACTTGATCCACCTGTACCCTCTACTCTGGCTGATGTGGAAGTGGTCCACCTCCTCCTTTGTCCCCTCTATCTCCCTACCCCCGCCCTCAGCCTATTGATCTACCTTTTGGCCTCCATCAAAGGGTGTCGCACATGGATTTTTCAATTGTAGAGGTGGTTTGAACCATGTTGTATATGCTCGAGTGACTCTTGTGTCTCCCTATCCTTGATCATAAATCCATGACTTGTCCATTAGCTGTCTAAAATAATTCACTACCTCATCAGTTGGGATCAGCTTTCCCCATGCTATCTCCCTTATAGTACGTGTGAAGATGGCCACATACTCATCATCGGGATAGTCCTATTTGCTAGCAAACTACTCAACAACTCTGTCTGGCAGATACCTCTCTATCATGGTATGGTCCCTCCCCTACATAAGTCCATCTTGACTTGTGAAGAAGAGTTGTTGTACATCATCAAATCATGTGAGCATGTTGAGCCAGGGCCTTCATGTAAACATTGTCATCTCCTCTATGACCCTCCTCTAGTGAGGGATGCCACCTGCCCTTGTGTGTGTTAAGGTAGTCAATGCCCCCTATATCGCAAAACTATGGGATCATTTAGCTCTAGGAAACCGTTGTAACCTGTGGGTGAAGCATGATAATGTGCTCCTAGGCCCAAACATGTAGGAGTGTGACTTTGACCCCAATGGCCCTACTATCTAAGTATATAAACTCATGTAAATCACAGTAAAGAGAGGCCAACAATACTATTCCCCATGCAAAACACTCTCTCCATCAGAGCATCCACTCCTAGAAAATATCCCATCCCAAACTAAAATATCAATCATGTCAATCTTGTACTACAAGGCTTGAGATAATGGCAGCTAGAATCAATCAAAAAGTGGGCACTATGCCCCTATACCACTAAATCTCTATTTTCCCCTCAATGAAGATGATCTCATCAACCTCCATCACATCATAGTAGGCATCCTCCCAAAATCCACATCATAGATGACTCTCCGTGGATGGGCAATCGAAGGATGTGCCAGACATCCTTTAGGGTAACTGTAGCCTCTCTTATGGTCAAGTGAAATGATGACATCTCACTATGCCATCGCTCTGCCAAGGTAGTCATCATGCCTAAGTGTGTTTGGATGGGGGTTGCATAGGTGATGTACCATAGTCCTACTGCCCCAAGGTGCTCCTAGAGTAGCTCATGCATAGAAACTAACCAGATCAGAACTAGGACCTATTCTCCTATGAATGAAGTATCTATAGGTCCTCCTACACAAGGAAAGCCATAGCATCAAGTTTTGTAAAAAAAAAGATCTCGCCTTAAGTTTTCACAATCAAAACAACAAGTGTGGAATTGTTTGCAATTACGATGTTGTTTACAAATTCCAAACTACATCGCCGCATCGCAGTTTCACTACGCTCTTAAACCTAAATTTCTAAATTGTACCACAATGGTGCAATTTGCACATGTGGCAGACTTTGATGTGAAACCCTAATTTCTAAAATGGACCGCAACAGTGAAATTTGCACATGCGGTGCACGTTGAGGCCATGTGACACCAATTCTACACTTTCAACAGTGCCAAACTGTGTTTCCTGACCTAGATTGACCTTTTGACCCTATTAAATGTGCTTGATAATAAAAAAAACAAGGTGGGTAAGTGTCACATATCAGTAGACCTATGTCAATTGGCAGCTGGTATACTTGCACTTGATCTAACACATGTCATGGAAGTAATCATTGCACCATCTTGAACAGTGCTCAGAGCTCAAAACTACAAAATATCTAGGTACTAAGTGTGCAAATGAATTGAAAGTGACCCCTTGGGGCTATTTAAGCTTAAAAGTTAGCATTTTTTAAACCTGTTTAGCCATCCAACTAGGGTTTTGGACCGCCGATCCCATTTTTTCCCGACTGAGGGTGATTTTGCATCCTTTTTTCGTGTTTTGGCATGTTTTTAGCATCATGGACCCTTATTGAACTTGTCGGGTAGCTTGTCCTCTTTTATCGCGAGATCACCTAAAAATCCAAATTTTTGTCTAATTTCTTGAGTGGGCATTATACTAGCATAATCCTTCTCGCTGGGGCAGCAGTGGGGCATCTAAAAAAATTAGAATCTTTTTGAATTTTGATCTTGGCAGTTTATTCTTTGAACCAACACAATAGGTACATTGCTTCAAAGAGGGGCAAAAGGTAGATACAAAAAATATATAGACTGATCCTACACACCTTATCCTAATCTTACAAAAATTGTTTAATTAAATGATCTATATTTAATTAAATGCGTCATATTTTCTCTCTTAATTAAATAAATCAAATTTATCTGATTAATTCATCCCCTTGTATTAATTAAATAAATCATTTTATTTAATTAATCCTATAGTCCCTCTTTTGATTAAATGATTTACTTTATTTAATTGATCTCTAAAGTCATATCATTTAAATTAAATAAATTAATCTTTATTTGATTTGATCTAACACCACCCTCTTTAATTAAATAAATCAAACTTTAAATCTAAAATCATTATTCCTCTCAACTTTGATTTAAATTAATCCAAAAATCTATGTCAAAATTGTCAAATCAACTAATCTTCTATTAAATTAATCAAATCTCGTTTAATATTAATCCTAATCACTCCAATCATCTATATTTTACAACTTGCACCAATAAATCAATTTAATTGATTTATTAATTCTTCTATTTTCCCTCAACATGGCATCAAATGGGAATATTCTTCAAATTTGAAAAATCCCTCCAAAAAGGATGAGTACATCCATCAAGGAATTAAAGGCCTCTTACATGTCCTTTGCCTTGAGCCAAGTGGCATTTACTCCATTCTTCTCTTCCTCCAACTTTTCATCTCAACAATTTAAAATTCCACCTAACTTCATTTATGTGCACATTCATCCAAATGTGCTCATTCCTCCTCCAATTACATGTCGACAAGTGGCCTTCTTTCATTGGTTGGTCTTTTGTCCCACATTCATCCATTTTTCCTCTTCCTCCATTAGTCACTTCTATAAATAAAAGGCTCCCATTTGGAATGAGGATCCATAAATTCATGCAACACCATTAGCTTCAAGCTTTGAGAAATTTTCCATTCATACTTATCCATTTGCATCCATTTTATATCCATTTAGCTAGGTTATTGGAAAATTTATTCAAGGCAGCAAAATCATCACCAAAGATCATCATTTTGCTTGCAAGGAATTGGGAAAGGGCCATTTTCCACATCAAAATGGCACCAATTCCCCATGGGATTGATATTTTTCTCATTAGAATAGGATTTGATAGCTTTTATTGTTGTGTTCTTCATTTTATTTCGTATTTTCATGTTTCAAACTAATTTCATGGGGATTGTTGATCTAACTTGCATAATGATCTAATTATATGTTTGTTCTTTTATGTTTGTGGAGATATAGATCCACTATTCATAGTAACTTGTATTTCAAGATTGATCACGATAAAGATGTGATAGTTGAAGTCCTCATTGATGATATCATTTTTGGAGTAGATGATAGTTTTTGCATGAAGTTTGCTGATGAGATGCAAAGTGAATTTGAAATTTCTATGATTGGAGAAATAAAATTATTTTTGGGATTGCAAATTACTCAGTTAGATAAAGGAATCTTTATATCTCAATCCAAGTATGTGAAAAATTTGCTAAATAAGTTCGGCATGGATGATTCAAAGCAAATTGTTACACGTATGGTGACCCGATGTAAGTTGACAACAAATGATGATTCTCTTAGGACAAATCAGATGATACGGATCCATGATCGGTGGATTGCTTTATTTAAATCAAACTAGACCTGGTATCATGAATGTTGTATGCATTGATGCTAGATTTCAAGCTGATCCTAAATAATCGCATGTGACTTCTGTGAAGAGGAATTTCAAGTACTTGAAGAGAATAGTTGATTTTGGCCTATGGTATCCTAAAGATGAAGACTTTACTTTGAGTGCTTTTACTGATTTTGATTGGGTAGGATATGTGAATGATAAAAAGAGTACTAGTGGTGGTTCACTTTTCTTGAGAAAGAAGTTGGTTTCATGGTCAAGTAAGAAGTGTAATGCCATTTTCTTTATCTATTGGAGGGGTAGAATACATTGTTACTACTAACAATTGTACTCAAGTATTGTGGATGAAATAGATGTTGAAAGATATCAGAGTTGTGTATGAAGAACCTATTGCCATATTCTGTGATAACTCAAGTGCTATTAACATTTCTAAGAATTCAGTGTTGCATTAAAAAACCAAGCATATATATATCAAGTTTCACTTTTTGACAGACAAGGTGAGTGAAAAGGAAGTCAGACTAGAGTATGTACCTACTAAGGAATAGATTGCAAACATCTTTACTAAGCCTTTTCCTAAGGATAATTTTGAGTATCTTAGAGGGAAGCTAGGATTTATTATTCCTCCTAGTTAGAATTAAGATGCATTGACTTGCATCAGTCTGTGCATTTCACAGTCATATCTTGATTCAGATTGATGTTGTGGTGGCTACTACTCAAGGGGAGTAGTTAGATGTTCAGATATGTGGTTCAAAACTTGTGTGGAGAAAATATAATGTGCACCTTTGATCTTGATTTCAGAGAGGGAGAATATTCATGTGAAAATTTGTGAAAGAGTTAAGGAGACAAGAGTCAAAATCTAAGGGGGAGAAAGTGCTAAGAGAAAGTTGCGTTGATGGTGTTTTCCACATCAAGTGTTTCCATCAATGCCAAAGGGGGATATTGTTGGATGTTGCTAATATGTGGTTACCATTGATGTCAAAAATATTAGCATTGATGTCTTTAAGGTTGTATATGTTGAGGATATTGAGAAAATTATAATAAAATAAGTTGCAGGTTATTGGTGAAGTAGTGAAGTTTAGTATGTTGGAAAGTTCAATTTATTGAGGATGAGAAGTTGTAAATTAAAGGGTTTGTTATCAATCCTATCTAGTTTATCCACCAAAATTTTTAGAGGTTTGTAGGAAGATTTGATCAAGTTTTTATTTTTTGTGTTTCGACAATTATTTTGTTGTTGTAGTTGGTGTTTCTAGAAGAAGATAATGTGATTCTAGTAATTTGAGTTGTAGTGAATAATCATGTGGTGTTTCATGATTCCTGGGGATGTTTCTAGATTTTATATATATGTGTTGTTGGTTCGCATTGATCGGTGTGCTCGCGATTTAATATTTTATCTTGCGTGTTTGTGCTTTTCATGTTCATGGCCAATAGGATGATTGTAGCGTGTTGTGGATCTTCGAGGAAAATTGGTTGAGGTGTTTTGTGTTTGAGAAATGTTGTTTTAGGTCCCTACTATGTTGTGGCCAACTTTGGTTGATTCGCATTGATAATCATTTATGTTTTGGGCTGACATGTAGATGATGTTATTCCTGGTTGCATATATATATGCCCGATTGTATATACCATTTGTGGTATGCGCGATGTGTGTGAGATGTGAAGTGTACGAAGTGTGAGTTCTATGTGAGAATAAAGTTTAGATAATTTGAATGCAAAATTCAAGTGGAAAGAAGAGTGAACCAGAACTGTAATAAGCCATTAGCAGATGCTATTTTCTCAGTTGAAAATCTCTAAGATGTATTTAATCTGAATGTGACTATAAGACAGTGTGTCTTCCTTGGGCAGTAAGCCTTGTTGTATTTGAGTAGTGAGCTCTAAGTAGTGTGCTTGAATACATGTGCATTCCCCATTTTTTATACTTTTAACAGAGTATAAACTTGTGGATTAACCTCCATCGTGGTTTTTCCCCTAATACGGTTTTCAACACAAAAATGTTGGTGTTATGTGTGTTTCTGATGTGGTGATGTTTTTTTCTTTTATGTTTAATGATCATATCTAGGAATAAGTCTAATATGTATAATTTTTGTGACAATTGATTCACCCCCCTTATCTTAGTTGTCTTCCCTTGTGTTTCCAACAAGTTGAAGGAAGCTTCTCTCTTAGAAGGTTTGGAACTCATAGTCCTCATTTCATAGGTTGATAATGAACCAAACAATTCATCCATGGATAAATTATTCAAGTCTCAAGCTTCGTCTATGGCTGAAAATTTAGTGTCAAATCTTTTTGTTAATGACGTTAAAACTTTCTTAGCTATTACATTATCATCAATTTTTTCACCAAGTCCTCTTACAACATTAACAACCTCATCTACTCTTAGTACACAATCAACATTCTTCTCATCTTTTTTCCTTCAAACTGAGCTCTCAAATTTTGTAACTTGGCTTCCTTCACATTCTCATCACCTTCATAACTCTTTTGTAGCTTATCACACATTTGTTTTGTATATTTGTAGTGCATAACTTTGACAAACTCATTATCAAACAATCCAATAAGAATAGAATGCTTAGCTTTGGAATTGTGCTTATATTCCTTTTTAGCATCAGGATCAGTTGGAGGACTTTGGGGAACATTGTAACCATTTTTGACAATCAACCACACATCACAACCTAAGGAGGACAAGTAGGTTTCCTTTATTCTACTCCATAAGGCATAGTTAGTGCCATCAAACATAGGTACTTTCACAGAAGAGGATTCATGCTTAGGCATTATGTTTACAAATCATAATCTACCCAAGCTGGAGAAAGCTTTCTAATAGGGAACTTGAGGCTCTGATACCAATTGAAGGAATAAAAATACCACTAAGAGGGGGGCTAAATCAGTAGGCTACAATTTTTAACTTTCTAAGCAATGTAACAAACTATACTAAAAGCATAAGATAAGAACTAGAGAAAGGAAACCAAAGAAAACTCACAAAAAAACATCCACGACACATGATATACGAGGAAAACCCAAGATGGGAAAAACCTCAATGAGAATAACTGCTAGAGACTGCTGCTCTAATCCAACCTTATAGTGAAAATGATATCCGATTACAATGTATGTGCACCAACCGAATGGAACACCAATTCCAAGTTTATGAGAACCAACTCAAATGAGCTTCTACCCCTAATCTAAGCACCCACTCAAATGATTACATAATAAGATATTTTTGATTATAATTTCAATATCATGTTACAAATGAAGTTTTGTAACTCAAATATATTTCTGCACTTATGAATAATTTGATGATTTTCTATTCTTTTCAGCTTCACACCAACCTTTGTGATCTTCTCTACATCCACATAATCGGTCTCTTCAAAAATATCACATGCCTTCACACTCTTCTACAGAAAATAGAAGCATTCATCACTCAGAAAATGTATATTTTATTTTTCATCGAGTTAACTATTCTCTTCTCCACACTCGTATCCTCTCATTCTCTTCTTAAAGGTTACAACATTATATTCAACCACTAAAAAAATGAATAACTTTGATATATTTTACTCCTAAAGGACAATCAAAATTTTGTAGCCCTAATCTTCAAACAAATATTTTTGCAACTTTTTGTTAGAAACATTTTAATATTCTTGTAGAAACTTTCTATAGATTTTTGATATTATTGTAGTACTATTCCTTTTAATTTGAGACATCTTATCTCAGTCATCACAACTTATGAATCTGCCCTAATATTCTTTATCAGTTTTCTATGATTGCAAAAAGATTCAAAACCTAAATCTTATCTTTTTTTTGTTTTTCCATCTGCAAGTTTTTAATTCTCTTCTTGAGTAACAAAATGATTCAAATCTTTTGTTGGGTATGTAGAGGATCATGATCGGCCAAAAAGTGGTGATATGATGGCCCATGTGGCTAATGAATTTTTTTTAACCCAAAATTGATGAAACAAAAAGGGTTTTTAAAGGAGATTCTTAGCTTTCCACCAATATAAATTATTATTTACTTTGAATTTAATAAAAATTTGTAGATAAGTACCACCCATTGGGAGTGGATCCCATAATATCTAGATGCACGAGTAGTTACAGAGAGAGGCAAGGCATAGCAAGCAGAAATTCCAACACCCACAACCCGACCAAGAAATTAACAACATCCTTCAAAGCCGGTTAACATGAGAATCTACCACGGATATATGAAGAAGAAACCATGATTAGAAAGCTCTTTACATTGATTTGGAACCCCTTTGATATTTTCCATTTAAATCATCCTTATCCATCAGAATTACACTCAACAGATCTTTAGGGAGAGAATTAGCATCGAAGACAAGTCTCGTACCTCCATCTGAGACACCGATGTTGGCAAGGGGTGATCCCACAAAGGTGGTTTACAATTTTTGAGAGGAATTGATTTTTGCTGAAATCACATATTTTTAGAAAATATAATGATTTAAGCCTTAAAATGTTCCATTTTAAGGATTCCAATTGAAGAGGGTTTGATCAAACCACCTTAGATCAAATCCCCTTGGATAGAACCTCGCTAGTTTTAAACCATACCTATAAATGAGTCTCCTTTACACCTATCAAAATGCTAATAAAAAATCACTTTTGATTTAACTTTTGGGGGATCAAATGAATTCATTTAAAATTTATTTGAAATGATTATGGTAGTCCTTAAAATGAGCTATCCAATGAATATAATTTTAATATTTTTTGGTTTTATTATGTATATGTTTTTTTAGTTTTATTAAACATTGGCTTTTCACCGAAAATAAAGATCTTTGTTTTGCACATGTGGAAAAATAGCAGATTATCAAAATAAAATTTGGAAAAATATGTTTGGGTTGGGTATTCATGTCCTTGATCCATTAAAAAATTTAAATTGAATTTCGATAAATACAAAAAAATTTATTGTGTATACAATCCACCTATGTCTGAATTGTAATTGGTTTGACTTCAAAACTTAATTGAGGAAAAAATATTCAATAAAAAACTATCAAACAAAATGAAAGTTATAGATATCGTAGTTACAAATCTAAATTTGAAAAAATTAGAATTTTATCTTTCATACAAAAAAGGTTACGTTGTATACAGTGAGCGTCACTCTTTAAAGATGTTTTTTTTTAAACTAGTTTTCGAAGGAGATGGAAAAATAAGTGCAATATGATTCCAAAAAATTGAAAAAATATATTTAGAATCTATAGACAAAAATTCACAAATCACTAGTTTTCATCATCTTCAAATTCCTCACGGTTTAGCCGCTATAGGAGCCCGAAAGTGAATATTTAGTTTAAAAAAATTAGTTTGGTGTCCAGTTTGCCGAAAACTTGCAAACCAGTATTGTGGGATCACTCCAAGATGATCTTCCATAGTGTTGGCCTCACGGTATACACGCCTAATCGTGTAAGAATCGAATTTCACTAAGCAATTTTTGATATTCCTTAACCGGATTTTTAGCTTGCAGTTTTGCACACAGTTCGAACAAACTGCGTTGATCGTTAGTAATGAGTCTTCTTCAATATCTACAACCCTGTGCTCATTCTCAAGACATAAGTTTAATCCTATCAACAACGTTTACATTTCCACTTCATTATTTTTGGCCAAACCAATGTTGTGTGCAGCAGCTGAAAGACAGTTACCAGACATATCCCTAATGATGCTTCCTGTACTAGAGACACTAGGGTTACCTTTTGATGCTCCATCAAAATTTAGCTTCACTCTACCCTCAGATGGTGGAACCCAGCTAGCATCAGCTCATGTCTTGTTAGGAAGAAAAGGAACCAAACACGTAGGTTTAAGGTCCGGCCAAATCTGCATCATGTGCACATCCCACTTGGAGATCCGATTGTGTTTAGATCTTAAGCTCTTCACATTTACCACCTCGCAGATGCTCGCTTTTATTTTCCTTATCACTTCTTCAATAGGTAAAGCTTTATCATTGAGAACTCTCTAGTTTCTTTCCTTCTAGACCTTCTAGGCAACCATAGATGGTGCTGACACCCAGATATCAGCCAAGGCATTACTCCTCCACTCAACCGGCTAGCTCTTTAAGAACTCCATCAAAGAGTTTTGTCTCAGCGATGTCCAACTCAAGGCTTCCATTAACCAGTCCCAACATCTTGAGGAGTAGTCGTAGTTAAGAAAGAGGTGATTCGCCGATACCTCATCCTTTCGAGAAAGGATACACATACTCGGGCCGTGAATGCCAATTGCAGCCAAATGGTCACCAGTAAGAATTCTCGAGTGTGATGTGGTCCAAAGGAATGCTTTGGCTTTGGGTAAATGCCCTCTTTCGAACACAATTTTGTGGGCCAATTAGGAACCAACACTAAAGAAACTTGGATCTCATATCCTAACTTCACCAAATACTCCCTAGATTTAGAACCTGTCTAGATTATCTCGTCTTCCTCATTGGTGAGGATTATTCTACACTTGTCAAGTAAATCTTTTAGCTTCACACAAGCCTCCATTGGGATATCCAAAGTATCCCAATTAACCCATCTATGTGAGTCACCTTCCAAGCACACATAGTTTGCCACCTTTCTACCCTCAATCTGATAAACATGCTCAACCTAGTCACCACCATTGAAGATCTCAGCAAGTGCAGGGAACCCCTTCCAAGAGTCTAGCCAAAATTCAGCCTTCAAATCATTACCTATTTTCCACGTTAGACGATCTGTAATTACCTCCTTGCAGCTCCAAATATATTTCCAAATTGTAGAACCACCAGCCAAATTTTCCATAGTTAAGATGTGGCTAGGATCGTTGTAGTCCAAGTATTTTCTCCTAATAATTCTACTCCATTTCCTTTTTGGATGTCTATATATACTCCAACATAGTTTAGCTCCCAAGGCATGATTTTGAAGCTCCATCTTGCGTAGCCCAGCCCCGCCAATGGATTTGTGCTGACAAACAATATTCCAATTGATTAACTGGATCCGCTTGACATCCTTACTAGCCTCCAATAAAAATTTCTTCATGAAGCCTTCAATGTTGCTCCTTGCTTTATTGGTCATCTCGAAACAAGACATCACAAATATTGGCACCACCAAAAGTACAAATTTTATCATGAGGATACGTCCTACCAAGGATAACCATTTGGTTTTCCATGAATCAACCTTCTTTCTATATTTTGTGATAGTCTCCAACTAGTGAGCAGTTCTAGACCCACTTTGGAAAATCAGAGCTCCAAGGTGCTTTGAAGGGAGAGTGGCAATTGAAAAGACAAAAAAAATTGCAATCTTCTTTTGGATAACACTTTTTGTGTTAAAGAAAAATATCTCAGATTTTCTTTGTTTAAAATTTGACTAGACACCATCGTGTAATTGTCGAGGGAAGCCTTTATGATTTATGCTTCCCTAAAAGATTCCTCCTTGAACAACATTGTGTCGTCAACAAACTTGGAATGAGTGAGAGGTCCGATACCATCAGGAGCAACTACACCCTTCCAATTGCCATCCAACCACAACCTTGTGAATTGACGACCCATTGCTTCTACCATAATAACAAATAGGAATGGGAAGAGGGGGTCCCCCTGACGAAGACCATTAGTGGCTAAAAAAAAACCACATAATGAGCCATTTACTGAATAAAAAATGTGGGGGTGGAAATTCACACTCTTATCAGATCAAGCCAATGTTTGGAGAAACCGAATTTTTTCATGACCGCCAGGAGAAAGTCACATCTAACCCGGTCATACGCCTTGCTAACATTAAGTTTAATTACCATACTTTTCATATGATTTCAGGTAATTGTTTGGATTGTCTCAGAAGCCGTAATAATGTTGTTAGTGATCTCTCTCTCGGGGATAAATCCATTCTGCTCATCGAAAATCATAGAATCCAAAACCAGTTTCAACCTATTAGCCAATGCCTTTGCCAAAATTTTATACAGCGTGTTACATAGAGAAATCGGGCGGTAGTTAGCGAAAGAAGAACAAACATCTTTTTTTAGGATAAGAGCAATCACTGTGTTATTCAAATCCATAACAAACTTTTTATTTTTGTGAAAATCTTCTAATAGTTTGAGTATCTCCTTGCCCAAGAAGTGCCAGCAATTTTGAAAAAATCTAGCCGTGAACCCATCTGGTCTAGGCCACTTATCTGGGTGCAAACTAAACACAACCTTGCGCACCTCCTCCAAAGAAAAAGGACCACATAGAGATTTTTTTTCATCTTCACCAATGCACGAAAGGATGCAAACTAGATGTGAATAATAATTTTCCATCACTGCATCTTTTCTCCCAACCAATAAACCTTCAAAAAAACAAACCGCCACCCCTTCAATACCCTCCCTATCACATATTTCCTTTCCTTCAGGGCCCTTTATGTTTTCAATGTGATTTTTTCTCCTCCTCAGCCTAGCTGAATTATGGAAAAACTTTGTATTGGAGTTACCCTCCTTGAGTCAAATCTCCCTGGCTTTATCGTGCCAATATATCTCCTCTCTGGCCAAAAGTTCACTATGTTTTTCCTTTAACTCTTTTTCTTTCTTATACTCAAATTCTGACATCCCAAACTTGAGGATTTGTTCATTTAGAGCTTCCAGCTCCTATTCCACCTGAAATTTTTCACAGAAAGTATTCCCGAATATCTCATTATTCCATATTCTAAGTCTGCTCTTGATGTAGGCTAACCATTTGACAAAAATAAAACTAACTGTGCCCCCTGGGGGATTATTCTCTTTCCACCAGCATTCTAGATTCTTAATCAAATCATGATCTCTCCACCACATTGATTCTAATTTGAAATAGCCCTTTGTTGGTCTTTCACTTAAGCTTATTTTTAGCATTACCGGAAAGTGATCTGAGCCAGCCATAGGCATGATGTTTGATTCACAACAATATTCCTCTACAAGCCAACCCAAGCCCACAAAGAATCTGTCTAGGTGCACTACAATGTGTGAGTGGACAACCTTGCGATTCCTCCAAGTAAAGGAACCATTCTTAGGAACACTATCCACCACTGCCATTGCATGTACAAACTCCTTGAAATAGAACATGACTTTGGTCTCTTTTGTCGCCCCTCCACACTTGTCACTACCATCAATAATGGCATTGAAATTTCCCCAAAGGATCACCCTGATATCTCCCACCTCTATGAACTTCTTATAAATGTGATTCCATACCACCAGTTTCTCATTGGCTTTGATAGGCCCATAGACATTGAAGAGGGGGAAACGTATATTTTTTTTCTTGCACCAGACCTCACAAAATCCAATTATGATGGGCCTTGATGATCTTGATGCCCACCTTAGTTTCTGACCATAAAATTCCCAACCCTCCTGCAGTCCCCTCCGAACTCCAGAAATACCCAGACCAATTCCTGCAATAGTGCACAATTTTTTTTCCTTTCAAAGGAGATATCTTAGTTTCTTGCAACACAACAACATCCGCTGAAATCTTTTCAAGTTGATGCTTAATCAAGCATCGTTTGTTAGAGGAATTTAAGCCCCGGACATTCTAGGTAAGGAGCTTCATTATTCTCCAAGGGAGACCTTCGCCCCCTTGGTAATTAGAAAGTCTTTAACACTCTTGAAGCCCTACTTCATGGCCTCTTCCTCTCACTTCTTCTTTAAGGATTTCCTCCCTTTCCCTTTCATTACTCTGCGCTCAATCCTAGCCATGGTCTAGCAAATGTGCCTGGGATCGACAATTCCCAACATATCTGATTTTGTAGGGCATCCCTCTGATAGAGCCTCCTCTTGTTCCAAGTCATCGCCCTCCGAAGGCAAGGCGTCTGACCCAGAGGTGACACACACCAAATCCATTACCTGCCCATTATCAACCCCGGGAGGTGCATTACCTCGAGTCTCTAGAGTATCGCCAATAGGCAAAGACCTGACATCTTTGCTAATGTCTGAGCATTCTTTGTTCTTAACCTAAATAAACATAGGCACACTGCATAGTGCTTCGCTGCCACCAATCCCACCAGTGGTGGTCAAATTCATCCCACCATTCGACTCCTGAGGGAACCAAAAATGCTTAGTCTTGGGTTGTCTTTTACAAGCCTTCACGACATGATTTCTACTACCGCACCTTAAACAAATTTTTTCTTCTTCCTCAACATCAATTTGAACCAATCTATGGGTCCCTCCAATAGAAAGCATGATCTCAGTGATCTGAGTCCTAGCATACAAATAGGAGTCACCATCAATGATCTCTGAATCCACCTCCATCAAGGTGCACAAAGTTCACCCATTTTTTTCAATTTAGCCTTCCACTGAGTATTCCAATAGGAGATTGTACATGCGGATCCAAATTGGCTTCTCATACGGGTTGCATTTCACTGATTCAAAATTAGGGCTCCATTTCTGAATATATATTGGACAACCATTGATTTTCCAAAGCCCACCCTACAAGATTTCCTCTTGATCATTTTCTGAGGTGAAGATGGCAACAAAGAAACCTTTCAACATAAATTTCACTCTAGCCATCTTTCCCATTTTTTTGACAACCAAGTCCTAATCGAGCACCGATCCAGCTTCGGCCCAATGATGTGGCAAATGATCGCTAGGTCATTTAGCATTACCACATCCTCCTGAGCCTCCTCTGTAAGGTTTATTGTTATGAATTTTCCATGGATGATCTCCAGACAATTGTTTCCCTCTAGAAGCTCCTCCTGCTCCACCCCTCGCACCTTCTGCTCTACGAAATTTTTCTCCACACTCGCCATTTTTTTTTTGTGCTATAATTTATTTTAATTTGTATATAAATATTATCTTTATTTTTACTATTTAGATTTAATTTATTAAGAATATATTTTAACTATGTGAACATTCCTTTTTATTTCTAATTTCGGTCCCGTCTTTTCTTCAAGCCCCTTTCTAGTGCACATTTAATAAATTATAGGTTGATTGAAAAAAATCTATAGCTTTCAAATGGTATCACATTTTTGAATCTGAAACATGTGTCACATTCTATGCTTTGCATACTATAAGATTAAAAATAAAAAAATGAATTTCATTAAGTTTTGACCAAGTTAAGGTGGTTAAAAATACGAGTTTTTATATTTTTAAAAAGTTGTAATAAAAAATTTATAATTAATTATTTACTTGGAAAAAAAATACAAAAATATATGAATCACATTGAGACATGAGTCCTCTACATATATATAAAATATTATAAAAAATAATTATCATTTTATTGTGGTAAGGGTGGTCAGGGAGACACCTACTTATTTTTTCCTTGAAATTTAAGTACTACTGCATTGAAATTTCAAATTTTCACCAAATAGATTTTTTTTTTTTAAATAGACCTATTAGTTTAGAAAATACATTCAATTTTCTACAAAGTCTATTTTTACATATTTTTGAAATAATATAGATAACTTATTCATTTTTTTACGTCAAGTTGCCTAACTCTGATTTTTTTGAATTTTATTGCCACTTAAGGGCCTATTTTTTCCATGATGATGTTGCACATATTTAGATTGTCTGCCATCAATTTCAAAATACCTCTTATGTATTTAAGACAAATATCTTATTTCTTTTGCATCAATTTGACCAATTTCATGCAGCTTGCAAATTTTATTTCAATGTCTAATCTACAATAAATAATTTTATCTAGGGCATCCATAGAAACCAAAAAGATTTAAATATGCTTTTCATATAGCACTGATATAGAAGAAAACTTCATCGCTAAGAAAAGAATGAATAAAATATGGTTTTATTCAACCCATCCCAATGTAGCTTAAAGATGGGTAAAAATCTGATATGCATCGATCAAAGACAACCACCTTGCTAAATGATAACCTCCATACCTTATGTTGTAGAAAATGACAAAAAAAAGACATTGACTTAGGGCTCAACCTGCATGACATTAACCTTTATCTATCATAATATCTGAATGATGACATAAAAAATCCAATCTCCTTTAGTCACACGAAACTGAACTCTATGCATACATAAAACCCTAGCAGATAAAATTGGTTTAATTGGCCAAACCTAAACATAATCTCAAATT
The DNA here is from genome assembly GCA_007115665.2 of Sequoiadendron giganteum. Taxonomy (NCBI): domain Eukaryota; kingdom Viridiplantae; phylum Streptophyta; class Pinopsida; order Cupressales; family Cupressaceae; genus Sequoiadendron; species Sequoiadendron giganteum. The sequence continues at coordinate 122,161,327 of CM021101.1, read as the reverse complement.
CGTCATTCTTGCAATCTCCTTTAGCCATGTCACTTTTCACTCATTGGTCAAGTTGCAAACTTGTCTTTTTTCATATTAAAATATTGACCATCATTGACTTCAATTTGAATCTATTAAGGTTTTGTCACTGGAAAGCTCTTGTCTCTATGCAATCATCTTCTTGTAGCATGAACTGCACACTACTATATCTGCAAACTATGATGTTCCTATAGCTTCATACAAACCATTTTATACCATGATTTAATATCAATGGAAATCTAATGTCAACCAACAAAACTCAATGCCAACAAAGGGGTGTTCCATTACACCTATTTAAATGTTAAAAGTAAAGGATTTTAAATCAATACATTAATTACATCCATGGAGGTAAATGTACATTTTATAGATTAGCTAAGAAATCCATACAAGAATATCACAAAGAAATATATCCATAATGAATCATATAGTATATGAATCTCTATCCTCAACTGCCATGACTCCAATGGTCTTTGGCAATCTAAGGTAAAGAGTGAGGTTAAGGCACTTTTTCCACCCAACCACGAAGTACTAGACTTCCCTAGGTTTCTTCCTAATACGAAGAAATCACCGACCCTGCATGAGGGAATCTCTCAATAAATTCTTGATTCCTATATGAATTCCTAAACTAGAATGATATGATTCTTGCAAACAAGATGTGGCAGAGATATATATAACATATAATCTAGGCTTTTCAAAACCATCTATTTCATTGGTTATTTAGAAAAATTAAATTACCGTCTCTAAGAGCCCACATTTGGCATCTTGTCCTAGAAGTAATTCAATCGAAAGAGTAATATAGAACCTCTTAAGTGTGTTTAAGCTTCAAGCTTTCATTAATCAATGAGATCTTTCAAAAACACATTTTTACTCCAAAGTTCGTTATATTGGTTTGCATGCTAATCTAAATTTACAAGTCCAATGAAATGAAATTATAATAGTAAGAATATTAGTATATTATATTCCATATATAATGTGGTAAATTACATCGTAAATAGTGACAATTTAGACATAACCGTGGCTGACCAAGGAAGTTAGATATATAAAAGATATTCCTATATATATATTATATAATACACATGGACTGTAGTTTATTTAGTGATCATCTCTATGTGTAAATAAAACTATCAAATATGTATCCAATCGCATACATATATATATATTTATATATATAAACAGTTTAAAGTGTTCAACTTCGGCGAGTTATTGTAAGTCATAAGTTATTGTATCACACAGATAATTTCATTCGCATCCATTCTACAGGAGTAGATAAAATTTCATAAGAAATTGATATATGAGTATTATGTCAAAGTTAAATTAATCCACATAAGAAATTCGCGGACCAACGAATTTTCTGCAAGTTTAAAGCTTTGATAGCGAAAAGTAATCATTCAAAACTGAGTGGCTTTTGAGGGGGTGCCAACGGCCTGCACAAGGAGTGCCACCTATGGAAGGGTAGCACCCTTTCCATAGGTCATGGCCTATGGAAAGGTCATTTCCTTTCCACAGCTGTAGGATGTAAAAAGTAGTTTCATTTAAAAAATAAAATTCAACTTCTTTCTGATTTGAAAAAAAGTTATAGTGGTTCTAAATAAATTCTAAAATGAAAAACATTTACTGTTCGGTATAATATAAGTAAAATATTAATGTATTTTTATGTATACATATATACAGTATAATCATCATTATGGTTTACTATATATAGTATATGTTTAAATATAATTTATAATAGAAATACTAGAATATACAACCATAATACTCAGTTTTTGATACATAAAATGAATTATTTTTACACCCAAATGCATGACTACAATTTTGGTATTCACATAATTGATTTAGAATAAAAAATGAGATTTATCCTTTCACATAAAAAATAGAGATTGTTCCATAACATTTATTCAACAAAATGAGATTTGACATAATAGAAATGCATAAAAACCTGGTAAAATGCTATCCTATTTGAATCTCTTCTTGTTCTTCACTCCTTTTTCACCATTCTTCTTCTACTTTTCCCAATTCCCCAACTCTTCTGTCTATGTTTTTGTTTTTGTTTTGCAGACAGAAAATTGTAAATGAATCTTTTGTTTGAGAGATTGAGAGATCACTCTATTTTATTATTTTTTTATTTTTTTTATATTTTTGTTTTGGTTTGTTTTTGTGTTTTATTTTCTAAATTTAAGTTACTTATTTCTATTTTTCTAATTTTTTATTTTTTTCTTTCCCATTGTTTTGTTTTCAAAATCTTGATCTCGTTTCTATGATTTATTTGAGCATATTTGCTAAAACTAATATTTAATAATAAACATGATTTATTATCTTGCATCACAATTATCTACAAAACAATAAATAATAATAATTTTGTTCTTCAAATAAAATCAACAAATAAAATAAATTAAAAAAAAATCTTCTATTTTCCATGAGCATTTAATTTTAACCACCAATTAATTAAATAATCAATTATAAAATAAGAAGTAATATATTATGATTAATTAATGTAGTTCTAATGAAACCATATGATTTCTAAGTGTTTGTGTGTGCGAGAGAGAAACCACTCCATCTTAACCCTGCCAGGTAGCTAGCCTCCTCTACCTTAACCATACCCTTGTCTTCAACAACCTACAACTCATGAAAACTTAGATACCCATTAATATATTAGTGTCCAAAAATTGGAGCACTATAATTTATCAATTGGACAAAATAACATTCTCTATATTGCATCATTTTGAGATAAAATAACATTCATTACATTTCATCATTTCTAAAATAAAATAATCATTTACTTATTTCATCTTTCAAAATAATATAATTTTTGTTCAACCTTACACAATTATCCATAAATTAGTTCCACATAAAGTAAATTTAGGAAGCATCAAAGTCTGAGACATGACAATTTCTCATAATAGAGTCTAGTTATTCAAATGAGAGGGAAAAAATATCTATATATGCATCCCAATTTATTTATTTTGAAATAGGTTGACCTAGGGATATTAAAACAGTCAAGGCCAACACCCAAAATGATAAACATTAAAATAGGACACCCCTAGAACTAGGGTGCCCTTACTATAGTCTAGGTGATATTAGCCTAAAATTATTAGGATGTCAAGGATTTTAATGTATTTTCCTAATTTGGCCCCAAAATAAACAATTTATTAATATAAGTAATTCTATAGACAAAATACGGTGTCAATATATTGTGAAATTGTCAAGGGTGACAATTTATGACACTACATTTATCCCTGAATTTAATAAGAGTATGATCTTACATTCATACTCACACTAAAGGAATGGAGAAGATAGTTTTATTTATCTGAATTGTAGTGTCGAATTTTTTTGTTGATGATATTTTCACACTTTTTTGGGCCTTCCTTGCTAAATTAAGCTTAATGATGCCTTGGCGTAGTGTTATAATGTGTGTAACACACTCACATTGGGTCTTGGGAACTTTTAAAGTGAATAAACCTAATCATACCTTATCTAAGGTGTTGTAAAGTGTTGTAACACACTTTCACACTTTTTTAGGGTTGTCGTTGATAATTGGGCTTCTTTATGCTTTAATTGGCTTTATTTTGCATCCACAAGCCTCATTTAATGCATCTTTCTGAGAATTTTTCTGACATGAAACAACATCCAATCATAATTCAGGGTTTTTTAGGTTGTGTGGCCCAAATGTAGTGATCTAGGACTCATACGCCACCTTGGGAATATGGGTCCCACCTAGGTTTTGGGTCATGATCTGAATTTCACACCTTTCTAATCATATTTGAAAATGTTCCCATAATTAATACCTAATGGGACTCATACACCACTTCTAGCATATGAGTCCCATGTGGCCCAAAATTAAATTTAATTCAAATTCTTGGTAGGATTTTATTCTCCTAGATCTGATGCTAGCTTGTGGTGTTGTAATTTCAGGAAATTTGGCATGAACAAGTATAAATACAAGTTTATTTCACTCATTTTACACCTAGCAATTTGAATGAGAATTCTTATAAAAAATTTGAGTTCACAAGAGCATTCAAGGGTAGATTACCAAGTGTTTTAGAGCATAATTCAAGCATCAAGCATCATGTTTGTCTTTTAGCTAGCATTTGTGATGCAGGGCTTCATGATTCAAGCTAGCATTCAAGTCAAGATCTATCATATTCAAGCAAGATTCAAGATCTACATCCATTGAAGCAATGTCATACATGTTTGCAACACCTTATTGCTAGGTTTTATTCATTTGTAGCATTGCATGTTGTTCATTCTACATTCCTTCATCTTAAGGTTTGATTACCAAAATAGGGTTTGACCAAGGAAAACCCATTTCCACTAACAAAACAACATTTTCCCCTCTTTAGTGTGTGATTTTCAGGTCTAGGTTGAAGACACATTGAAGAGAAAGTTTATATAAAGTTATCAAAGTGTTCAAAGTTGTCAAATTTTTCACATTAGAGATCATTGGAGGACATCTACAGGTTGTAAACTAAAGATTCAAATCTGGAAATCAAGTGGAAATGAAAAAGAAAATGTTGAAGAGAAGATTTAGATTTTGAATTTCTAGAAAACCCTAAATGGACTTATACATCACTTATGGTGTATGAGTTCCAGTATAGGTCAATTCTCAGATTTTTACAGATCCAGAATCTCCACTACCAAAAACTTGTTCTTGCACAAAAACCCTAATCTAGGACTAAATCACCCAGTCTATCATATGAGTCCCAATAAACATTAAAATCAATGTTTTCAGCATTTTAGAGCTTCACTCAATCCTCTACAAGTTCCCAAGTGTAGAGCTTTCATCTCTCAGTTTTCTATTATGTTTTACATGCTTTTCTAGGTCATTTAGTGAAACATTGCATTGGATTAGGCTTAAGCATTAGATCTATTATTTCATAATTCTTTCAAAGCCCTAGCTTGGTGGTGAACCTATCATTAGTTTACAATAAAACCCTAGGATATCCCTATTGCAAGATCTCTTTCTCCTTTGTACACTTTAGATTGAAATCTCTAGGGTTTTCCTTGAATGAGAGTGTAGAAGATTGTTGTTCTATCTCCCAAGCATAGAACCAAACAAAATTAAATGTTTCACTTGGGTGAACCTACATTTAGAACATCATAATTTTTATTCGGAATGCATTGCAATCCTATATCTTTCTTTCATTAACATTGTATTAGGGTTTGCATTAGTTAATTGACATTCTAGGGTTTCTAAATTTTGCATTAGTGAAACTCCATATAGGTTGCATTTTTTGCATCTCAAATCATTGAAAAGCATTTGAAAACTTCATTTTCATTTATTCTATAGATCATCCAAACCAAAAAACATAAAAATCATTTAATTTTTTTTGAAATTTTTGAAAAAAAACCCTCACTAGGACTCATATGCCCCTTTGGGCGATTTAGTCCCAGTGCACATTTTAAATTACATTTTCTAGAATTGAAAACCCTATTTCTGTGCTTTTTTTTGTTGTTGGTAACTTGTTGTTTTAGTTTATAATTTTTTTGTTTCATTCAATTCATTGCACCTAGTTTAATTTGGTTCATCTTGTGCCATTTCTTACATTCAAAATTGCATCTAGAAAACTTCATTTCCATTTTTTGCATAGTTGGAATCTAAAATTTGCATTATATTTTCATGATGGATATGTGTTTTGGAAAGCTTTAGATGTCTTTGAAATCATTAGTGGATGTGTCAAGTTGTGCATTTGGAAATGACCCTAATGAAATTGAACTTACTCATGCTCACTCGACTCCTATTTCATTCCTTCCTCATGATGTTGACATTATTAGAGAATATTATGATAGCATGAATAAATTCCTAAAATATTTCCTTAAGAACCTTGAAGCTAATGCATCCTTTTATCCATAAATGAAACAACCAACACCCCCTATAATACCACCACCTAAGATGTTTGGTTACTTACACCTTGAAACTAAGACATGAGTTGAACCTGACTTCCCTACAATAGGTCAAGCTAGTTCCTCTAAGAATGAAAACAATCAACCATTCTATTTTAATAAAGTGAAAAATACTCCCATTAGCCTAGAAGAGACATATGAAAAATGATTCACGATTTTGAGTAAAAAAGGATGTGATACAACAAGTGAACATGAAATTCATCAACTCTTAGAGAAAATACCAATTGAAAATATAAAAGGGTTAGGATATAAAGATCCTCCCCCGATATGAATATCCTCCTTCCTAAAGAACAACCAATACAATGTAACGATGATAAACATGACATGATTTTCTTAGGTCCTCCTCCATCGCATTCCACTAGAGAAGTTGGTGAATTTAGCAAGCGCAAAAGAACATACAAACTAAACAAATTACAATTCCCTTACCCACCAACTAATATTGGAAGTAATTTACAAATAATTCTACATCGAGGACTTATTACATTACCACCTATCAGACAAGATCAATTTCCAAATCCTAATAATACAAGAACATCATATTTTCTATATCATAGAGTTCTTGGACATAGTACTGATGAGTTTCATGATTTACAACAAATATTCAAAAATTTGGATGCCATAGAAATAGTCCCTTAAAGCGGGACCCTTTCACTCCTTTCCATGTAATTGTTGTAGAGTCATAATATTCTCACTATTACATGCTTTACATTTATTGCAAGGAGCTCCTTCTCACCACATACCTTGGCTCATTCTTGTCTTACACTCGGTTGGGGAAACAACTAGATAGCCTTATCCTAGTCATGCATTTCTCTTTGTCTCTTTGGCTAGTTGTTCGCCTTCGGTATACAATGAACATGATTGGGATGTAGATGACATTCTCATAGATTGACTCGTATGTGCCTAACTAGTCTTTTGCATTAATTCTTTTCCTTTGTGTGTGATGTGATCCCTTATGGAATTCTATTTCATGTATCTATATCTTTCTTTGTGACATTCCTTTGTTTTTACCTTCATTCTTCTCTATGTCATAAATATTTGTATCATTTTCTTTTATCTTTTCATTTGTCTTATGTTTTCCATTTGGGGATGGTGCAAGGCATCGAGACATTCCTATTTCTTCCATGTTGACCCGAAAGGTTTTTCTTTTTTTTCACTCTCTTTCTATCATTCTTCTAGTTCTATGAGTATTTGGGGAATGATGGCAATTCTGAGCTCTCTAAAAACATTGTAGCAAGAACATACTGACCCCAAATCCATAGATCTCTTATGTGTGTTTGGAGTTTCATTTTGGGGGCAACCCTTTGTTCTTTTCATGACATAGCTTTATTTGGAAACATATGACTTAGCATAGGGCTTTCCATGTTGGATCTCATGTCCTCTTTATTATTAGAATTTATCATTTTCTACTATAAAGTAATTGCTCACAGCCTGGTGTTTAGCAATTTCTTCAAAGTGGGAGCATACATTGGCATTATTCTTTTTGCTTTTTTTTCATGTTTCATGGTGCAGTCTTCTCATTTCATATGATGTGTTTTTTACTTTTTGGTAAAAATTGGGTGTGATGTCCCTCAAGATCATGATCTCACTTAATGTATTTTATTCCACTTAGTGGCCTAATGTGATACACTGCATCTAAGTCGTGAATCTTTTATTCTTTGATTGGTCCTCTCTTGAGAATATTAGGCACAATGTCCCTAAGTTAAATACCTCATATGAACTAAGCAATAATACTTTGAACGTTCCCTATTTTTCATTTACAAAATTTTGGTTATATGGCCACCTTGCATAACACACTTTGTATGCATGTGGATCCATCTTATTTGTTCATGAGTTCCAAGAATACAAAGTTTTTCTTGCCTCATGAAGCTTGAAGATCATTATTGTGTTGTTCCTTATCAAAGTTATCAGTAGGTATAATTTTTGTATGGTTTGATGGGAAGCCCAATTGAGGCATGACTTTCCCATAGGCACTCGTGTGTGTGTGTAAGTGCATACCGGTCATGTATGTATCTGTCTCACCTCTTTGGATTACTAACCCATCAAACAACCTATAGTTTTGTTGCCTTAGAGTGAGCATGCATTTTTGGAGAAACAACCTAGATTTGATCCACATCGCGATTGCAAAATGATTGAATCTTAATCCACCCCTTTTTTTTTTATCTCCATGTCTTTGGTAGTGTATGCTTGTGCCCTGTTGCTCCTTATATCATTTTCATTTGTGTCCTTTTGTGCTTATGTTGGTTCACCATAGGATCCTTATCTTGGGGGCTTGATCACCCCTCTTGATTGTTGTCATCATATCTGATGGCACCATAAATTTTTGCAAAATTTAAAGGCCCATGTTGAAAAAATTTTTTGCACACTTGGAAGTGCACCTGAAAAATATGCCCTAGTGACTTACTTTGGAGGGTCATAAATTGGAGCCCATTTGCTTTCATGCCAAATCTCTTGGTGAGTGAATTCATTCGACATATGTGAACATGTTTTCTCAATTTCAGCCTCTAGTGATGAGTTATGATAGAGTTTTGAAGAGAAAAGTTGGAGGATTCTACGACTGTTTTGTTGTTTGCAAACTCTCAAGCCTATGAAGTGGCCTCTCGTTCAAAATGATATTTCATAGCTGGATGACCATCATAATAAATGGACTGGTTATCTACATTATCCTCATATTCATATGCTCCCTGGTCTGATTTCAAAGCCACAAGTTCAAGTTTGATATTTTTACTAGCTCAAAAGCAAATGCAGTTTGTTATGTCTTACATCTGCATTTCCAAAATGTTTCAAGAAAGTCAAGTTTGACCCTTAATATCTTGTGATGAATGTGGATTGAAGGAAAGATCTCTTTCACACATACTCAATGGAACTAAATTATTGTTTTTCCAGTGGTAGTTTCCTAGGAGGTGATTTGATAATTTTTCAAGGAGGTGACTTGGTGTGCTCAATTTGGTTTTTGATAGGTGTAGTTGCACATAAGTTTGACTGAGCCACTTTAGATTTTAATATCTTGCACCTCAGAATTAATTTTACCAAGACATTTGTTTCATTGATTTTTTGGTTCAAATGTCTATATGCCTGTTTAGTTTTACGGCTCTTGGACAAGTTTTGATGGGTTAATTAATGTGTTGGTGATTGTGACAAGGCCAAAATTGGTGTTCCAAAAAGTTCCAAATTTTAAAACTATAAGGGCAACCCATTTCTTTTATTGGTCTAAAAAATCTCTAACTCGATTTTTTTTTAAATGGAGGTCATGTGATGTGTTATTTTAATGCATTTTGGGAGTGGTGAACACATCCCGAGGGCTAGTTTACAGAGGAGGTACCTGATTCTTGATGGTTGCAAAAAGTTAGATTTAAAACCCATTTTTAAATAATTGATTGTGACTACACGTGAAAAATCTCATCTCCAGGGGTCACCATTTGTGTGGTGAATTTTTTACATTTGGCCTACACGTGTAACAAAAATTTGTATTTTTTCTAAAGTTTCGAAGGCTTATGTTTAAATTTTTTTTGAATATTTTAAACATTATGTATATGTGAAAATTGCATTTAAGGAAAATATAAAATTTATTTCAAATATTTTTCATCAAATAAAGTTTAATTCTTGCTTCTGATTTGTTGAAATATGACTTTCACAACTTTCATAGCTTCACGACAAAACTCATCGCCCATCACTCATTTGCAATCTCTTTTCCTCATCAAATCAGCGATGGAGCGATAATGTGTTCTCTCATCTCCCATCACTATTGAATTCTACCATTTCCACATTGAACTAGGGATAAAGTAATATTTTATCACCCGTCACTGATTTCATATAGTTTTCTATCCTCGCATCAGAGATATGTGATGACAGCCTGACGGTGTTGATGTAAATGATGGTGGGACCATAAAATCATCTATGTTATTTTTAAAATATTGATTAAACAGTGGGAAGGTAAATGCAAAGGTATAGGTATGGGTAAATATTTTTGTTTCCCAATAAAATTAAATTTAATCCTTCACAATAAAACAAAAACTTTGGTTTCATTGTTTATATCGCGCATCACCATTAGATGTCTCCTTTTCCATATTGCATGAGTGATATGAGATGCAAACAATGGAGTAAATAATGGTGAGAATGTAAATTAAAATGGAGAAGAATGAGTAAATTATTTCCCCAGCCTGATTAAAAAATTAAAAGCCTTCACAAATACAATAAAAATTTATTTGTTGTTGGGCAAGGAAAAGAAAGGTATGGGTAAATATTTTCATAGCGGAATTAAAAAATTTGATTAAAGGCTTCACTATTAAAAATTTTAGTATTGGGAAATAATTAGAATGTATAAAGTGCATGAGAATGAAGCCTTCTACAAATGGAAAATAAATTAAGTTCTTCACTCGTGAAAATTAAGAAAAAAAAATTTGAGCTACAGGTAAAATATTTCATGGTAAAATGGTTAATACACAAGTAAAAGGGATTTATATAGACAAGGGTGAAGAGTGAAGGATATTCATGATAAGGACAACTTCTTGGTTGCAGTAAATAATTAATTTTCAACTGCAGGGTAAAAATGGAAGAGGAGGTGAAGGCTCTCATCAAAAAAGTATTTTTCAACTACAGAATGAAGATGAATGATGGATCATCATGGTAGGAAATATTTTTCTGTTGCAGGGTAGTGAAGTGATGAAGCAAGAAAAAAAATTGTTGGATGAGGCTTTTCTTCAGGCAGTGGGAAGTTATTGATCTACGGGGTTGAGTTTCCAAGGTGTTTGCATGAGATCTCCACTTAGGTTTTTACATTTTCCTTTAAGTGTTGTTTTCTGCTAAATTTTGGGAGATAGTTGTTTTGTTATTAATCACAGAGAAATTTTTGATGAGAATACATAGCATTTTAGAGTGAATTCTTAGGGTTTGAGTCTGTCAATATCTATGTAATTTTATTTGCAATACTTGTAAAATAATATTGAATTGTGCAAATTCGACACCATTTTACTCTCCTATGTATTGGTTTTAAATATTATGAATAATATAATCAACATTATGTTATTTGTCTCTATCAATCTAAGATGGTTGTATGGCTCTATCCTTGTTTATTAATTCAAAGAATAAATGTAGGTTCTTGAATATGGTTGTAAATTTGTATTAAACTGAGTGCTAGGATACTAGTAAAAAGTAAAGATTAAGAGATGATGCTGAAATACTGTAATGCATCATTTTAGAGTTTCATATAATGTCAATTGTACAAATTGTTATCAGATTATATAGGTTTTCTATCTAACTTCATTCCATGGTTGAGGTACTGATCTAACTGTGCTATTCATATTACATTTGTTGGTTAATTCAGTAGCTAATCACAATTTATAATCAATTTACTTATCAATGTTGTTGTGGGAATGTGTGGAATTCAATGAATCATATATCTTATGTTTAATGTGTACACTCCCATAAAGATTAGCAACACCTTTAGGTTATTGTGTTTGTTAAGAATATAAAGGAGAATTATCTGTTCACTATGTGTTTGATAGTGTGACATAGAAGAATATGAAAGAACATTGTTGGGATTACCCTCCCAGGTTTAATAGAGCCTAAAGTGCAAGGGAGGAATGGTTGTATATTAAGTTTTCATTCATTGGCCAGTGACCTTGAAGATTCTTGAACATAATGGTCGCCTACCCTTTAGAGGATTTTAAGGTTTTGTTGGAAAAAAAAAATAGATTGCCGACTCTGTTGTGGAGAAATTTGAATCTTCAGTTGTAAACTATTCTATTAAAGAGTCATATTATTTGCTAATCTAAACATTTGGTTCAAATATTGAAGGATTTCATACCTAGAGAAATAAATTGTTGTAGTGAACATGAAAGTTTCATGATCTATGGTGCTCTGCTGGTGAAAAGAACTCAGAAGGAAAATCATCTTTGAAGGAGTTGTATATTGCTTGAAGGCCAGTCCTCTGTGAAGAGAGGTAGCAACTTTGTCTGAAGAACCTACTGAAGATGTGAAGAAAGTTTTAGATCTACATTTATTTATAGTTAGGAAGAAGAATTTGCAGTAGATGCAACATAACCAGGTATTTTTATTTTTAAAGGTCCTAGAAAACTTTGGTTCCCTTATTTATTGAATTTGAGCACTACAATAAAATAATATTTAAATTGAATAGTTGTAGAGGGAAATAAATTTCATTGGAAAATATGTATTATTGTCCTAGTTCTCCCTCTATAAGCTATTATATCATTCCTATAACACAACCATGTATTCAAAGGAAGGTGTTCACTTGTGAAATATATGAACCTTTAGATTTTAGTAAAATCCAAGGTTGCCCAAATTCTATCCCAAGAAGAATTAATGAATATTTTCCTAAGTCTAGAGGAGATTTTGAAGAATCAACATTAAGACATGTACAAGGTTTCATTGATTTGATGGAAGATTGTCAAATAAAATAAGATGGTGTTGGACTCAAGGAAATACTGAGAGGGGGGGGGGGGTGAATCAGTGTTTTGCAAACCTGAACTTTGTTAACATGATAGTTAAACCATTTCAACATTAAACCAAAGAAAATAAACAAGCATTTAAAGAAATCATCCAAAACACCATAACATAAGTATTTTTATGTGGAAACCCCTTTAGGGGGATAACCATGATGGAGGTCAATCAACAATTTGAGTACCCAAATATAAGTTTTACAAAAAGGGAATGCACTTGCATTTAGGCTTACTGATCAAAAGGAAAGGCTCACGGCCTTACAATATGTTGAGATTAAAACTATCTAAATGTTTGAACTGAAGAAATAGCATATACTTGTGCTAGGTTATAGTTTCGGTTAGGCTCATAGATCAGATTCTAGACCTGTTGTTTGATTATTCTCTTCACTCTGCCTTGCTCAACTCTTCTCTATAATTTGTATCCATACATAGCTATATTCAACAAGTCAGCCTTTTTAGCATAGTTAAAATAAATATCAATGTACTGGATCTCCTAGATCGTACACTAGTAAATGCACCACAAAAAATCTTGACAATAAGTTACTCCAAGTATCCAATCAACCTTCCTTGAGATGCGCAACACAAACTAATAAAAATATAATGCATGTTGATCAAAATACTTGACTGTAATTGGATACCACTTCTTCACTTTGTTTTATTAGTATGAACCAATACTAGGTTGTAGACTAGATGAATGAATTAGGTTTCCATCAATGACAACACTATAAGCCATATGCCAACAATCTTCCCCTTTAGCATTTATGGCAACACTTAGTGAAAAATGACTAAGTTTCATAATAAATACGAGTATGTTGCAAAACTTCAAAACTTCAAAACATAGCTCCCCCGAAGATTGATGAGGAATTTTTCATTTCTCTCTCTCCCCCTTTGACATCAATGACAAGACATAGAAACCATATGCCAATAATTCAATGACAAAACAAGTGTTCAATCTCCCCCTTGGGAATATGACCAAAACCTCAAAATTTAAAAAAGAATAACAACTACTACTTGAGTTAGAATATTATCTTGTGATTTTCCTTCATCCTCAGAAGATTTTTTTTTAGGCATCTATTACAATCCCAGTGATTATGATCATGTTGTTATTCTTAGATGTCTTGTTGAAAATCTCAATGAGGTATTTTAGAGTTGTAATCACATCCTCTAGATTTTCACCTTTCCTCAGTATCTCAACCATCTATTCCAATGTGCATTCAGTTAGGTCCTTCACTTTCCAAAAAGTGTCCACAAGTGTGTTCTTACTGAATTAAAATTTTGTTTGTTTAGATTGTAGCTCATGAATCCTTTTCCTTATTGTACCATCTTGATCCTGAAACATATCAAAAAATTTCCAAGTCCTATTTAATTTTGTTTCAATTTGCTCCAATTTCTCTTTGTATTTCCCAACTGCATGAGGCTAATAGATGTAATAGTTCTAGATGTTATTTGTTGCACTTATGCATTGAATCAGCACATTCATCTTCTTTTTCAATTTCTTCTCACATTTCCTTTTCTTGTTTTGGTTCAACTAATTCCATATCTTTTCCGTATGTGTCATCAGTTTCTTTGTCATATTTCTCATCTAGTATATCCAAATTTCCAATTCCTCCCCTTTTCCTTCAATTTTGAGAATCTTACATTTTGGAGGACTATATTCAATAATTTTTTTTCTGTTTTCTTCTTTCTCTCCATCCCATCGGAAGAGGAACTAAATGCAAGTGTTCTCAGCGGAAGAGAAATACCAAGTGACCCAAACTTTCCAAGACAACTCTTAAAGACATTTCCAAATTCTTGATCCCAATTAGCGAAGCTCTTAGAGTGAGTGTAGGTTTTTTTGCACACCAGTTCATTTAATTTACACACCACATTGTTGGTCATTGGTAAAAAATTCAAAAAATACATTATTAGACATGACCATAGTACCAAACCTGAAAGGGTAATCTATCTCCTTTGTGAGTTGCACATTCTCCATTAGTTGATCCTTTAGAAATCTGCATAGGTCAAAGTCTTTACCTTCAATTATCATTTTGTGAGAGATGTAAATTGCACCAAATGAGGTTTCTCCTTCTTTGTTTCTAAAAAATATGTTTTATGATACTTCATACGTAATGTACCTTGTCACAGGGTTTTTGATTGTCAATATTATAAGTTCCCTTTGATCTCCAATCACACCGATTAGGGTTTCAACTTCTTTATTTCGGATGGATTTATTTTACGGTATATCTTCGACTTTGCATAATCCATTCAAATTTCCAATTACTTCCTTTGAAATGATATAGGGTTTGTCCATAATAAAAGTGTTGTTATTCAATCTGCTAAAAATGGATTTGACGATTTATGCGCTCTTGAAATAGGGAAACTCATTCCAAATGTCAAAATTATTGTGTTTAGCTACTCTCAATTATTTCAATTAATCAAGTGACAACAAATTTATTGCACCCCTAATCTTCTCACTATTGTAATTGTATAAATTGATTAACCCTTTGATATGCTCCATTTTATCTTCCATACCTAGGTTTATCAACCACACACCAAATTATATGGAGATTTTGAAAACAACTAGAATACTTGATAGATTTCAAGATTCGTCATCAAATTAACTTCACTGCTTCAAAATTATGCTATCGAGTGCTCTCCTTCTTCTCTTCTTTGATGCAAATTGACAAATGGGAGTTTCAACTTTCCTTTTATAGCTCACACACTTGTAATAAATTCCTTTAACCTAGGTTTTTTGGATACTCTATTTTCTTAGACAGACAGCGAAAAATTCTTCCGCAGACCTATGATTTCTTGAATTTTCTTGTGAATACTTTCCAAAACCTTTGTCGATCATTGATACACCTTCTTGATAATATTTTGTGTTCTATGACTAGCTACAAATAGGGGAAAGAGCATTTTCTTGAAAAACTTCCCCTAGGCCAATGGCCTGAGATCAATTTTTGAAGGAATTATTGGAAGCCAATTCGAGTACAGAACCATTTCCAGTATCAGACTCATTCTTCCTTACCCATGTCTTCTTCATCTGACCTCTTATTTCATCTGTAGTCACTTGTCCTTTTCCTTTATTATCTTTCTATCTATTTCTGCATTTGTGTACCAGACCTTTTCTATCCACATTTTTGTTTCTATAGAATCTTGTAATGTGATTCTATCTATTGCAATTCTAGCACACAATATTTCCTTGACCAAATCAATCATTCCATTTATTTCTTCTTGATCTACATTGATTAGAAATATGCCCAAATTTTTCATAGGTATAACATTCAAAATTTCCTTCTACTGGCTGAGTAGTTTGACACATTTCCGCATTCAATTGATTTATGACCAAATTTTTTGCAATTGAAACACTAACCAAAGAATGACAAATCTATTGATTGCATTTTACGTCTACATTGAGCTTCCATATGACAAAATTTATTGCAAGAAAAACATATCCATTAAAATTTTGAGCATTAGGTTGTGTTATATGATACCTTCCACCTTTGTTCATTTGGTTACTTTGCATGAAATTATTTTGTCCAGATCCAAAGCTTTCTCCTTTTTCATATCCAAGAACTCGCTTGTCATTTCCACTCTTATGTCCTTGAGTCAGCTCATCAAGCTTAATTTTGCTATTCTTAAACTTCTTTGTATATTCATTTGTAGTAGTAAGTTCATTCTTGAGAATAACAATATATTTTTCAAGTTCTCTTTCATTGTTTCTAGATTGTTTCAGTTCACTTTCCATCTGAATGAAATCTCCATTTACTCTTCTACATTCATCAGATTTCTCTTTTAAGGACTTAACAAGGTTCTCCTCATTCTTCTTCCTTTCTTCAATCTCCTTGTTCAGCTTCATCACCATAGATTCCATTTCATGTTGTAGAGTAGCATTTTCTTTGGAAATCTTTTCATATTCTTCAGTTATTTCCTTCAAGGTTTGATTCAGGTGAGCATCATCCATATTTTATCTCTCTTTTTTCTTGATCTGATCATAGAGATCCTTTCTCTTCTTCATAGTTTTAACAGTCTGATCCTTCAATGTCTAAATGAATTTTCCAACATCTTTAAGATTCACTCTCAATTCCATGACTTCTCCTTTAGACTGATCAAGATCATGAAGTGCCACCAAAAGCTATTGATGAAGACTATCATAATCCATTAAATTCCAAGATCTACCTCAAGCTACTAAAATTCTTTTGAGGAACACTCCTCTGATACCAACTGTTGGACTTGTTGAACACATTTTCGCACACACACCCCACTAAAAGTATGTACCCTCTTTGTTAGGTCTTTTGGTTCTTTTATGTGGCCTTGTCATTGGTCTTTAGTGATTTCAGTCTAGATTTTGACATGTGGAGGGTATGTGATTTAATTAGGGATGCTCCCTTGGTTTTGATAGAATCCTCAAAATGCTTGACATTCTAAATCTTTTATGCTTGATTATTCATTTTTTGATTTCTTTCCATGAATAAGGTGCAAGGTTTTTACTTGCTTGGCCTTTTTTCAATTGGTTTGTGTCTTATCCTTTGGGGTTCTAATCATGGATTGACTAGTTATCCTAGTTTCCAGTCTTATTAGTTTCCTTTTAAGCCATCGGTATACATTCGTTACTAGCCCCTGACCCTATGATTTTTGGTCATTTTAATTTACCCTCGCACTTTATTTTAATCTCTTATTTATGTATGACTTAAGTCTAAGTCATTGAATCATGAGGTTGTATTCTTGTCAGCCTATTCAGGGCCCCCTTTTATGAATGACTTTGATTTATGTGCAGGTTAAGTGATTCCAGGACCATGGGGTTTCATTTGGACCATTCCCCGCTGGCCCATTCATTTTAATTGAGTACTTTAAATGTTGTGAGACCCGTGACATATCACCATGTGTAAAGAGGGCCCACCCGTTGTGTCCCATTTTAGCACCTAGAGCCTAAAGATCAATGATGCGAACTGGATGAGAAAGTGATCACTATTATTCCCTGCTAGCTCGTGGAAATAATATGCATGTTATTCAACGATGGTGAGACCCGTGAGAAGTTTCCATGTACACTTTTGCAGGGATAGGCGAGTGGAACCCACTCGTACACAGGGAAGGTTTTATCAATAATGCTCATTGACCATTCATCTGAGTTGGATGTGATGGGGAAAATTCAAACAATTTTGACTCAATCAGAGTCATTTGAGATGCCCAACTTAGCTATCAATCAATGACCCATATTCAAAGCTACATAGTGTTCCCGTTGCAATTATTTTGCTTCACACGAGTGAGAATTATTTGTGGAAATGACCCATAGCCTTATTCAGTTCGTATCAAATTTGTGTTGAGTCGATCATTGATTGTTTGAGATTCCAAGCTGGCCTGGAAATAAGTCTCAAGCATTTAATGAAATATCATGTTTTATTTTGGGAGTTTTCTTTTCTTTGGCCGACCTTCTTTGTAACCCTAATTGGGATGACATTCTCTATAAGTACAACATTTGGACTCATTTGTAAGGGCTATAAAAATTAGATTTTGGAGCAAGTCAAGCAATAAAGTAGAAAAGTTAGAATTGGGAGTTAGTTGTATTTTGAATCAAGTGTCATAAAAAAGAATATTGGGATTGTTGCTATTATTGGTGATTCAATACAAGTGAACACATTGTTCTTTGGAGGCCTCTCTTGGATTTATTTATCTTGCATGGTTCCTAATCTATCTTTGAAATTTCTTGGAAATATTTCAATGCATTTTACATTTAGAATTTAGTGATTTAATTGTATTTATGATTTGATACTTGGGGTGTTGTAGCGATCTTTAGTTCATACTCTGGGCAACTTCTTGATTTTGAGTTGCTATGCAAGGTTAACCTGTACCTTATATTTGTGTGCTTAGTTCAATTGTGGGTATTTATCCATTCCAATTGCAGAAAAAGGGTTGGCTTGAATCGATGTTCACGATCTAAAAATATTTAATTCCTTAGAAGATTGCACTTCTTTTGTAAGATTGCAAGTTAAACCTGGGTTAAGAAGAAATTAGTTTTGAGGGGTTGGTTCATTCCAAGTATTTTATCATCAGTATTGTTGGTTTTAGGAGTAATTTTAATCTTAGGATCTCTCTTAATCCCTTATCTTTTACTATTTATTTGAATTTGGGTTAGATTTAGTTATTTTAAGTATCAACATATTGTAAAATCTGATAAGTTTAGAGGTTCCAAGATTTGTTTTGTAAGGTCCCTTTGTGATTACCAACATTTTTACATTTAACATTGAGCTATTTTGTTGCATTGTCAAGACCTGGCATTAGAGACCTTCGAGTTATCTCTTTTCCAATAGAGATTCACCTTTCAAGAGAGATAGGATATCATATTATGTCTGAGTTGTTGTTGTTCTAAAAACACCATGAAGAGATTGGAGCTAGAAGGAGGGCATGAATAAAAAAACTAGAGCATTTTCTAAATGCCATTTCTCCTGAGAGACTCAGAAGGAGAACCAGATCTACACCAGAAGAGGAACAGTTTCATTAGCTACCACCTCCAACTAGGTCCAGAAGGACCAAAATAAGGGAGGAGTCATTATCTACCTCATCTTTTCTACCATCCTCACCATCAACCTCATCTTCATTTGATTCTAAGGCTAGTTCCATTCAACAACCACCCATCATCAATCAGCCTCTACCACCTCCACCTCCACTAATGGATTTCATGGAAAATAACCCATCACCTCTATCGTTCAATAACTATGATGTTATTTCCAAGAACCCCAAGAATTTTCGCTCTAAGTTCCATAAAAATGATCCCAATAGGACAACAAAGGAGTTTATCAATATTTTTCAGACTTGTCTAAAGGATAGAGGAATTAATCATGAAGATGTTGCATGTAGGCTTTTCCCATATTCTCTGGGAGAAGATTCATTTTATTGGTACAATCATCTACCTGCCACATAAATTCATAATTGGACTGAGCTAGAGGCCACATTTTTGCAGAAGTTTAAAATCCCCATCAGTGCTAATGAGCTCTACTTGCAGTTTACAAGGATCAAGAGGGAAGTTAATGAGCCTATAGGGTAATTCAATAATAGGCTCCACTGTGCATATACCAGATTGCAAGCTCCTTATGATGTGGATAATGCCATTGCTTTGGAAGTTTACTTTGAAGCCCTTGATAGCCTTACTTCGACCTTCCTTAAGTGGAGAACTAATCCTCCAACCACTTTGCACACTAAATATACAAAGGCTATTAAGGTTAGCACTAACTTGAGACAACATTTGTTGAGACCTTTACCATCTCTGGGACCTACTACCCACCCTGGAGAAGTCTGAGCTCTTAACCAAGATCTGACTAATCATACTCCCATTATGAACCCCATTCTGTAGTTACCTTTGGTTTCTCACCCAGGTCATCCAACAAGTCAGGCTCACCTGATACCTAGTTACCCACAACAAAGTGCCAATCAACCCCTTCATCCATAGCAATAGGCTGTTTTTCTTACATATTTGTAGAACTCATATGTTTTGAATCAGTCTATTAGTTTTGGAGGAGTGTCAGCATACTCTCAAAACAATGTCAATTTAGTGCCTTATAGTAGTCTTGATAAGAAAAGTTTAGATGAGCTAACTAAGCAAGTAAAAAAACTAATTATGGAGGTAACCTACTTGAGGAACTAGAACAATGAACTCCAAGATGCTCAGAGAAACATGCAATCAAATTATAATAGGGAGAATTGATATGTTGCATGAGGATAGGACTTCGACAGAGGTCAACATTCTAATAGAAATCAAAATTTTGAAAGAGGAAAATGTTCTAGCCAAAACTTTGATAAATGGCAACAAGGTGGACAAGGATTTGAAAGGAGATATCCAGCCAGGAAAAATAGGCCATGGAACACTGGACCTAATAATGGAGGAGTCCCCACTCCACTTGATCAGCCTCCTAATCAAGAGAAACCTCCAAGTGTTGTATACCTAGCAAAGGTAGCTTTGTCTTGATGGTGTAGGCTTCACAAGACAAGTCGATACTCTGAGTTGGATTGTCCTAAGTTTCAGATTGTTGCCTCCATTTTTTAGTATGAAGTAGAGAATAACTCTACCAGTCAAGATTTGGTGCCTTCTACTCCTTATGATTCCACAATTTTAGTGCTAAATCATGCTCCTTTCTCGAGGGATGAAGAGAATGAACGAGAAGAGGAGTCCAATAGCTAGAATGGAGAGGTTGAATAAGTACTCAATGAA
Organism: Sequoiadendron giganteum; assembly: GCA_007115665.2. Taxonomy (NCBI): domain Eukaryota; kingdom Viridiplantae; phylum Streptophyta; class Pinopsida; order Cupressales; family Cupressaceae; genus Sequoiadendron; species Sequoiadendron giganteum. The sequence goes on along the minus strand of CM021101.1, from coordinate 122,140,774 downwards.
CATAAAATTTCTCAGTTATTTAGTGAGGGAAATGAGAATGATAATGACCCCTTTGATGAGGAGGAAGTTGGTGTTAAAGAAGTCCAGATTTTCAACAATCGACAAGGAAATATGATTTGAGGAACATGCCTAACAAGAATCCACAAGTTGGAGGTCCATTTACAATGTCTATCCCTCCAAATGATTTTACCACTCCACCAAATCCACATCCTAGTAACAATCCCTCCTATCCTCAGTTACCAACACAGTACTTAGCAAAAGGGGGACAACCTGATACACTGAAAGGAGGTAATGCTGACAAGAAGACAGATCATCCTAAGGAAACACATGCTAATATGAACGTGGAGAAATTGGGTGAATATGTGACTGAAGAACTCAGGAAAGTAAAGGTGAGTCTTTCTTCTTTTGAATTATTAAGGGTTCCTACTATCAAGAATATAGTTTTTGAGTCTATTTGTTCACAATAGAAGATAGTAAGTGAAGCATTTGGAAAGACTCCTATTCCACAGGTTCCCAAGGTTCAAGGTCAGACATAGTCTAGTGAAAAGGGGAAAGAAAAGGATAAAGGCCGGGTTGCACAAGATGAAACTCAATTGAGTTTTTTTCAAGGCAAGATGGAAACCCCTCCCTTCTTGATTTCTATTTGTATCTTTGGGAAGAACCTGCACAATTTTCTTCTAGATTCAGGAGAATTTACAAATGTCATGCCTTTTTCTATTTGTAGAGCACTAGGTATCACTCCTCTTGCCTCTAAGAATAAGGTCACTCAATTAGACAAGACAAAGTTAAATGTAGTAGGAGAACTGAACATGATTCCCATGCAGGTTGCATCAGACCCTAGGGTGCAACAAGTGATCAACATTCAGGTGTCAGATATTCTTGATACTTATGGTTTAATTTTAGGTTGATATTTTACCAAGGCCCTAAATGGATATGCATCTACGGATCATTCCCACATGTGGTTGCCATGGAAAGGGGTCCCAAATAAAATTAGGATTGAAAGAGAACCCAAAATGAATTATGTAATCAATGAATACCATAATACTTCTAATGAGATATTGGTGTCAGAAGTTAGTATGGAAAACTATGTATTGGTTGCCCATGTTTTAGATGCAAGAGAGATCTTGATGTTGCAAATCTCTTTTGATGAATCCACACCAAAATCTAACAATTTTGAGTCACCTAGTGAGAAAAAGGATGAAACTAATGATCAAGAAGATGGAAAAATCAGCTTGCTAAGTAATTTTAAGGACTTTATCCATAAGTGTGTGGAGGTTCAAATTTAGTTGGGCAGAAATATGAATTTTGAAGAATTTTTGCTCCCTAATTGGTGTCGAGTCCATAATGCCTCTCATCGAGAGTTGGAGTGTTTCCTATTCCAGACAAAAATGGATTAGATACAAAGTTGCATTAATCCAACCCCAACCATTAGACTGAATATACATGGTATTCAAAATGATCCTAAAGGTAAAATCCCAATGCCTCCTAAAAAACCCCTTGGTAGCAGTAAGGCCAAGGGTAGCTCAAAAATATCAAGGATAGATGGTTGTTGGATGTTGAGATTTGATGGATCCAAATCCAAGTAGGGTGTTGGAGCGAGATTTGAGCTGATTATCCCTAAAGGTAAGACCTATTTTTTTCTCATAGGCTTCAATTCTAGTGCACTTATAATGTAGCTGAGTATGAGGCTTTGGTGCATGGGTTATTAATTGCATTAAGAAATAAAGTTAAGATATTGAAAGTGTTTAGATATTCTGAGTTGGTGGTTAGACAAGTAAGGAAACAATAATCATGTCATGATAGAAGGATAAGTAATTACAGGCATAGAGTATGGGATCTCATTGAAGGATTTGATGCTTTCAACATCCAGTTGATCCCTTGAAATAAGAATCAAACTGCAAATTCTCTGGCACAAGCAACTAGTACGTTGCATCCCTTATCACTTTCAGGTTTGAAGAAGTTAACTATGGAGCTCACTCCAGTACCCTTAGTGTTTGACAATGTAACCAATTTCCAGGTGTTTGAGGATGATAAGCACATTCTTTATTTCATTACTAGTTGTGATGTGTTTTCTTCTCAAGTGATTGATGAGGTGGAACCCCAAGAGGTAAAAATTGACTTAGAAGGGGTCATCAGCCTAAAGACTAATACCATCCCAAGGGGTATGGTGTAGTTAGAGAGAATTATTGATCTATATAGGATAAAAGATGAGGAACAACAAGTGAAAAGGGAGTCTCTCAGGAGTCAATGTGAAACATACAATATGGGGACCCATGATAATGTCAAAAGTGTTTTTATTGGCAAGGTGTGCACTCCAAAGGAAATAAAAGGCATTATTGATGCCTTACATACCTACCAGGATGTGATAACTTGGAGTTATGAGGACCTAAGGACATATGATACTTCAATCATTACACACACTATTCCCTTGAAGTTAAATGTTAAACCATTGAGGAAAAGACAAAGGCCAATTAATGTTCTACTGGAGCCCATCATTCAAAAAGAGGTGCAAAAGCTACTTTCAACATGAATCATATTTTCAGTAAGACACTCAACATGTGTTGCAAACATAGTTCTAGTTAGGAAGAAAAATGGAGAAATTAGACTATGTGTTGATTTCAGGAGCCTTAACCGGGCATCAGAAAAGGATAATTATCTAGTCCCTACACTAGATGAAGTACTTAAGAAAGTTAATGGATCTGAAATGATGTCTTTGTAGATGGGTATTCTAGATAAAACCAGGTTATGATGCAGTATGAGGATAGGAACAAAACTTCCTTTACTAAAAAATGGGGAACTTTTTCTTACAAAAGAATTCCCTTTGGATTAATCAATTTTGGATCTACATTCCAAAGAGCAATGGATATTGCTTTCAAAGACATTATTGGTAAGTGCATAATTTTTTATATGGATGATTTGACAGTTTTTTCCAAGAAGCGAGGTGATCAGATAGTAGATTTATGAAAAGTATTGCAAAGGTGCAGAGAGTTTGGCATCTCACTTAATCCGAAGAAATGCATTTTTGGATTCACTGAGGGAAAACTATTAGGGAATGTTATTTCTAAATAGGGTATTTCAATTGACCCTAAATGAATAAAGGCCATTCTAAAGATTCAGCCACCTGCAAGAAAAAAGGAAAAAAAGTCCTTCTTCGGGAAAATAAACTTTGTCAGAAAGTTCATCTTTAGGTTTACAAAGATAGTGATACCCTTGAATTCCATGTTGAAACAAGAAGAAAAATTTGAATGGAGTGTAGAGGCTAAAGAGGCATTTGCAAGAATCAAGAGAGTTATTGTTGAGGCTCCAGTATTGGTGAGTCCGGATTATGCCAAGCCTTTTTACATATATTCATTTGATTTTAATCACTCCTGTGCCGGAATGGTAACTCAAAAGTCCAATCAAAGTGATGAACATCCCATAGCTTTTATGAGTGCTCCTTTAAAGGATACGAAAATGTGATATCCTAATGTGGAAAAGCAAGCCTATGCCCTGGTCTAAGCTGTGAAGAAGTTAATGCACTATATATTGAGAAATAGGGTCTTTTCCATAGTACCTAATCCTGCGGTTAAGTTGTTATTCATGTAGAATGAATTGGGAGAACATAGATCTAAGTGGGTAACTTTGTTGTAGGAATATGATATTGAGATCTAGCCCATGAAATTGGTGAGAGGGTAGGGACTGACCAAGACAAAGGTTGAAATGGTTCCTGACCTCACAACTCATCACTATCATCTCTAAGAAGTATCTCCAGGAGACTAGTCTGATGAAACTATCTACTATTTATTGAACCAACAATGTCCTAAAAATATTAACGTAGTAGAAAGGAGAGCTTTACATCTAAAGAGTGACATTTTTATGATGAAGGGGGTCGTCTTGTATAAGAAAAAGCATGAAGGTGTTTACTTAAGATGCTTAGGGAAGGAAGAAGATGGAAGAGTTATGGCTCAATTTCATGAAAGGTATGGCACAAGCCATGGGTCAACTCCCTCCACTACAAATCAGATCCTAAGAGAAGGCTATTACTGGCCTACCTTGTTCAAAGATACACATAATCATGTGAGGACTTTCCATGTATGTCAAACCACAACAAGTAAGGAGAAACATGCAACCCTTCCACTTCAGCCAGTCATAGAGGTAAAACAATTTGCACAACCGGGAATGGACTTTATAGGTCCAATCAATCCACCTTCCTTTGTAGGCCACATGTATATTCTAACCATAACTAATTATTTCACTAGATGGACTAAGGCTCTGGCATGTAAGCAATGTACTTTCGAAGTGGTAATCAATTTCATTGAGTCGGGCATTATTAATCCATTTGGGTGTCCATTGCCCCTGGTTTGTGATAATGGTCTTGCATTTGCATCATTGAAGTTTTCTAACTGGTTCTATGATCATGGAATCATTATAAATTTGCATCTAATTACTACCCACAAGGTAATGCTCTAGTTGAGTCTTCCAATAAGAATCTTTTAACAATCATTCACAAGCTATTAGAGAAGAATCCCAAGGATTAGCACACCTACCTTAGATTTTCTCTTTGGGAAGTCCACACCAGATATAAGACATCCCTAGGAACCTCTTCTTATCATCTAGTGTATGGTTTGGAACTTGTATTCCCCGTCTAGCTAAAGATCCCTACCCTGGAATTCATTAATGAATATTATGATGGGGAGGATAAGTGGGAAGCCCACCTGGCTAAATTGTTGCACCTAGAAGAGAAAAGAGATGAAGCCCTAGAAAATTTCACTAAACATCAAGGTGTAGTGAAAATATGGTTTGATAGGAGATCCAAAGTGAAAGCCTTTAGAATCTTTGACTTGGTTCTCTACTGGGATAAAGCCCATCATTGAAAATGGGAGAATGGAAATTTTGATAAACTCTGGCTCGACCCTTATCATATTACAGAGATCCTGGGAGATAATGATTTCCACTTGAAAACCCTCACTAGAGAGGATATCCCACTGCATTTCAATGGGCAGTATTTGAAGCATTATTTCTAGTCATAAACTGTTTGGAACTCTTTCCTTGTACATAGGTAGATTAGGTTTCCTTTTTTTAGTCCTGTTTCTGCTTTGGTTAGGTTAGGGTTTTCTTTTATTGTGATTTGTTTATTTTTTGTTTATGGTTAGGGTAGGTTTGCTCTGGTTGGTTTATCTTTCTACTTTGCTCTTGCTTTGGATTTTTTTGCCTCCTTTTGGGCTTGTTGCACCTGTATAACAACTGTTGTTTTACCTAGGGTTGCACTAGGAACTTTTATACAAACTCTAATCATCTTTTTAGAGTCAATTGGTAGAATTACTCTATCTAATGGTGCATATTCTTGGAATTGGAGGGTCACTTGGTTAAGTGAAATACTGGAATTTATTTGGGTTTCATATTTTCATACAAATCTTAAAGATTTCAAGGTTGCATATAGTCAAGTTATGAAGTCTGACTAGGTAAAAAAATTTATGTTCTGCTCCAGCACCACTATGGTTCACCTTAAAAAAAAAAAAAAGAGGAAAAGGAAAATATTGAAAATCAAAACAAATGTTCACCTTATCAGGGATATCCTAGTATCTCTACTGAGGCTATAGACGCTTGGTTGGCAGTAGAGCTATGCTTGGGAGGATCACAATGCTAACCTCATAAGGGCTATGGACACCTGACTAACAGCAAGGCTCTATCCAAGTTGATTTGAGAGTTTGAACCTTTATGTAGCCCTATCAGACCAAGTTTGGTCTCTATGGTAACTAAGGAAAGGAAATGAATTCGTGAACACACTTTGGCCCTGGTATAGGAAAGGATTTCTTACTTGTTAATTCTGAAACCTTGTTCACAGGTGACTCAGTGTAATGACTGAGACTATAGATTCTAGGTTCTTGATTCTAGTTTGTTATTGAAATGCTCAGGAGAATTCCCCAACTGAATCGCCATTTGTTGTGCAAGGTTTTGCACACACGCCCCACTGAAAGGAGGGACCGTCTTTGTTTGGTCTTTCGGTTCTTCTATGTGGCCTTTTCGTTGGTATTTGGTGCTTTGATTCTGGATTTCACTATGTGGAGGGTATGTGATTTAATTAGGGATACTTCCTTGGTTCTAATAGAGCCCTCAAAATGCTTGACATTTTGAATCTTTTATGCTTGATTATTCATTTTTTGATTTCTTTCCATCAATATGGTGCAAGGGTTTTACTTGCTTGGCCTTGTTTTTAATTGGTTTGTGTCTTATCCATTGGGATTCTAATTGCGTGTTGATTGGTTATCTCGGTTTCCAGTCTTATTAGTTTCCTTTTAAGCCATTGGTATACATTCGTTACCAACCCCTAACCTTGTGATTGTCGATCATTTTAATTTACCCTTGCACTTGATTTTAATCTCTTATTTAAGTATGACTTAAGTCTAAGTCATTGACGCATGAGGTTGTATTCTCATCAGCCTAGTCAGGGCCCCCTTTTATGAATGAATTTGATTTATGTGTAGGTGAAGCGATTCCAAGATCGTGGGGTTTCATCTAGACCGTTCCCCACTGGCCCATTCATTTGAATTGAGCATAATTTAAACGTTGTGAGACTCGCGAGATATCACCACGTGTAAAGAGGACCCACTTTTTGTGTCCCATTTCAGAACCTAGAGCTTAAAGATCAATGCTCCCAAACAGATGAGAAAGTGGTCACTACCATTCTTCGCTAGCTCACAGAAATAAGTGCGTGTTCTTTAAGGATGGTGAAACCCATGAGAAGTTGCTATGTACACTTTGCAGCTGTAGGTGAGTGGAACCCACTCATACATGGGGAAGGTTTTTTGAGCAAATGCTCATTGTAAATTCATCTGAGTTAGATGTGATGGGGAAAATTCAAATAGTTTTGACTCGATCAGAGTCGTTCGAGATGCCTAGCTCAGCTACCGATCAACGACCCATATTCAAAGCTACATAGTGTGCTCATTGTAATTCTTTTTCTTCACGTGAGTGAGCATTAATGGAGAAAATGACCCATAGCCTTAATTAGTTTGTATCAAATTTGTGTTGAGCTTATCATTGACTGTTTGAGATTCTAGGTCGACCTGGAAAGAAGCCTCAAGAATTTAATGCAATATCATGTTTTATTTTGGGAGTTTTCTTTTCTTTGGCCGACCTTCTTTGTAACGCTAATTGGGATGAAATTCTCTATAAGTACAGCATTTGGCCTCATTTGTAAGGGCTAGAAAAATAAAATTTTGGAGCAAGTCAAGCAATAGAGTAGAAAAGTTAGAATTAGGATTTTCTTGTATTTTCAAGCAAGTATTGTAACATAGAATATTGGGATTGCTGTTATTATTGGTGATTCAATAAAAGTTAAGACATTGTGCTTTCGTGGCCTCTCTTGCATAGATTAATCTTGCATGGTTCTTATTCTATCTTAGAAATTGCTTGGAAATATTTGAATGCATTTTAGATTTAGAATTAAGTGATTTAATGGTTTTTTTGATTTGATACTTAGGGTATTGTAGCAATCTTTGGTTCATACTTTGGGCAGCTTCTTGATTTTGGGTTATTGTGCAAGGTCAACTTGCACCTTATATTTGTCTGCTTAGTTCAATTGTGGGTATTTATCCATTCTAATTGCAGAATAAGGGTTGGCTTGAATGAATAATCGTGATTTGAAAATCTTTAATTCCTTAGAAGATTACACTGTTTCTGTAAGATTACAAGTTAAACTTGTGTTAGGAAGAAATTATTTTTGAGGGATTAGTCTTTTCCAAGTATTTTATCATCGGTATTGTTGGTTTTAGGAGTAATTTTAATCTTAGTATCTCTCTTAAACCCTTATGTTTTTCTATTTATTTGAATCTAGGCTAGATTTAGGAATTTTAAGTATCAACATATTGCAAAATTTCATAATTTTAGAGGTTCTAGGATTTGTTTTGTAAGGTCCCTTTGTGATTACCAATATTTTCACATTTAACATTGAGTTGTTTTGTTTCATTATCAATACCAGACATTAGAGACCTTGGGTTTATCTCTTTTCCAATAGAGATTCACCTTTCAAGATACATAGGATATCATATTCTATCTGAGTTGTTGTTGTGCAAAAAACACCATCAATAGGACTCAAGGGAACACTGAGAGGGAGGGGGTGAATCAGTGTTCTATAAACCTAAACTTTATTAACATGATAGTTAAACCATTTCAACATTAAACGAAAGAAAAGATGTAATAAGTCAAAGAAATCATCCACAACACCATAAAAAAAGGATTTTTACGCAGAAACCTTGTTAGGGGAAAAACCACGATGGAGGTCAATCCACATATTGAGTACTCAAAAATACATTTTACAAAAAGGGAATGCACTTGCATTTAGGCTCACTTCCTAGAGCTTAATACCTTACAAAATTTTCATATTAAAACCATCTAAATGTTTGAGCTGAAGAAATAGCATTTACTTATGCCGGGTTATAGTTTTGGTTAGGCTCATAGATTAGATTTTGGACCTATTGTCTGATTCTGCTCTTTTCTCTACTTTGCTCTTCTCTTCTCTATAATTCACATTGATACATAGGAAAATTGAAACTAATAATCTTCTAATTTTTGCACCACACACTAAAATACTTCGCATCATACACATTTTCACACGCAAAATGATAAAAATGATCTCATATATATATCTGCTATCAAGGGTTTGATCATTCATATGTTGGATTTCATAAAACATAAAGTGCTTTCCAACTATTAGCTAGATCCTTAATTAAATATTTATGTGCACCATCCATAGTTGGCCATAGCATAGTAGGGAATCTAAACAAACCTATTTGAACATGAAAAAAATTAATCAATTACTCTTTAGATATCTACAATGGCTATATTCGACAAGTCAGCCTTCTTAGCACAGTTAATAGAAAGATCAATCTACCAAATCTCCAAGATCATACACCAATAAATAAACCACCATATAACTTGAAAATAAGGTATTTCGGGTATCCAATCGACCTTCCCTGAGATGTGTAACATGAACTGATAAACTGATAATGCATATTGATTAACAAACTTGGTTGTAACCAGATACCCTATTCTTCACTCTGTTTTGCTGGTATGAACCAATGCTAGGCTGTGGACTGAATGAATGAATTAGATTTCCATCAATGAAAACACTAGAATCCATATGCCAACAATATCCCCCTTTGGTATTGATGGCAACACTTAGTGAAAAATGACCAAGTGTCGCAATCAATTTGAGTATGCTACCAAAATTCAAAACTTCAAAATATAGCTCCCCCTAAGATTGATGATGCATTTTTCATAGCTCTCTCTCCCCCTTTGAAATTAATGAAAAAACATAGAAACCATATGCCAATAATTCAATGACAAAACATGTATTCAATCTCCCCCTTGGGAATATGTCCAAAACTTCAGAACTGATTCAAAGTTTAGAAAAAGAACAACTACTACTTGAGTTGGAATATTATCTTGTGATTTTCCTCCATCTCTGGAAGAAATTTATTCCAAGCATCTGTTGCAATCCCAATGATTATGATCATGATGTTATTCTTAGATGTCTTGTTGACAATATCGGTGAGGGATTCTAGAATTGTAATTGCATCTTCTAGATTTTCACCTTTCCTTAGTATCTCAACCATCTGTTCTAGTTTGCATTCAATTAGTTCCTTCACTTTCCAAAAAGTGTCCACAAGTGTGTTCTTAGTGAATTGAAATATTATGTGTTTAGACTGTACCTCATGAATCATTTTCCTGATTGTACCATCTTGATCTTGAAAAATATCAAAACTTTTCCCAATTTGATTTAATTCTATTTCAATATGCTCCAATTTATCTTTGTATTTCCCAACTACATGAGGACAACGGATGCAATAGTTGTAGATGTGATTTTCTACACTTATGCATTTCCTCAGCTCATTCATCTTCTTTTTCAATTTCTTTTTCAATTTCCTTTTCAATTTCCTTTTCTTGTTTTGGTTTAGCTGATTCTAGATATTTTGCTTGTGTGTCATCATTTTATTTGCCATGTTTCTCATCTAGCATATCCACAATTTCTTGTTCTTTCCCTTTTCCTTCAATTTTTGGAATCTTTCATTCAAGAGGACTATATTCAATAGTTTGTTTTTTCTCTTTTCTTCTTTCTCTCCAAATCATCACTGGTGGAATGAAGAGAAATCATATAGTTTGTTTCAATTTATCAACCACACACCAAATTATATGGAGACTCTGAAAACATCGGAAATACCTGATAGATTTCAAGATTCGCTGCGGAATTAACTTCACTGCTTCAAAATTCTACTATGGAGTGCTATCCTTCTATTTCTCGATGCAAAGTCATAATTGGGAGTTTGAACTTTCCTTTTATAGCTCGCACAATTCTAATAAATTCCTTTGGCCTAGGTTTTCCAGAAACTTTTTTTTCTTAGACAAACAGAGAAAAATTATTCCGCAAACCTATGATTTCTTGAATTTTCTTGTGAATACTTTCCAAAACATTAGTAGATCATTGATACAACTTTTCGAAAATATTTTGCATTCCAATACGAGGTACGGATAGTGGAAAAAGGATTTTCTTGAAAAACTTCCCCTAGGCCAATGGCTTGAGATCAATTTCTGGAGGAATTACTCAAAGCCGATTTTGATACATAACCATTTCCAGTATCAGACTCGTTCTTCCTTACCCATGTATTCTTCATCTAATACATTATTTCATCCACAGTCACTTTTCCTTTTCCTTTATCATCTTTTTGTGTATTTTTGCCTTTATGTACCAGACCTTTTATATCCAGATTTTTATTTCTATAGAATCTTGCAATGTGACCATATCTATTACAATTATAGCACATAGTATTTTCTTGTCCAGACCAATCATTCCATTTATTTATTTTTGATTTACTTTGATGAGATATATGCCAAAATTTTCCATAGGTATAAAATTCAACATTCTTTCTACTGATAGAGTAGTTTGACACATTTATGCATTCAATTGATTTATGAGCAAACTTTTTGCAATTGAAACATAGACCAAAAAATGATGAATCTCTTGATTGCATTTTACTTCTACATTGAGATACCATATAATTGAATTAATTGCAAGCAAAACAATACCCATTAAACTTTTGAGCATTAGGTTGTCTCATAGGATACCTTCCACCTTTGTTCATCTGGTTACTTTGAATGAAATTCTTTTGTCCAGATCTAGAGCTTTCTCTTTTTTCATATCCAAGACCTAACTTGTCATTTCAACTCTTTTTTCCTTGAGTCATCTCATCAAGCTTAATTGAGCTAATCTTAAACTTCTCCTTGTACTCATTTGTAGTAGTAAGTTCATTCCTGAGAATAACAATCTATTTTTCAAGTTCTCCTTCATTGTTTATGACTTTTTGCAATTCACTTTCCAACTGAATGAATTTTCCATTTACTCTTCTACATTAACCAGATTTCTCTTTTAAGGACTAAACAAGGTTCTCCTCATTCTTCTTCCTTTCTTCAATCTCTTTGGTCAAATTCATCACCATAGATTCTATTTCATGTTTTAGAGTATCGTTGTCTCTGGCAAGATTTTCACATTCTTCAGTTATTTCCTTCAAGGTTTGATTTAGGTGAGCATCATCCATATTTTTGGTCTCTTTTTGCTTGATCTGATCACAGAGATCCTTTCTCTTCTCCCTGGATTTAAAAACCTGATCCTTCAATGTCTGAATGATTTTTCAGCATCTTTAAGATTCATTCTCAATTCCCTGAATTTTTCTTTAGAATGATCAAGATCATCAAGTGACACCAAAAGCTTCTACTGAACAATATCTAAGTCCATTACATTCCAAGATCTACCTCAAGATGTTAAATTTCTTCAAAGGAACACTGATCTAATACAAACTATTGGACTCAAGGGAACACTTAGAGGAGGAGGGTGAATCAGTGTTCTGCAAACCTAAACTTTATTAACATGACAGTTAAACCATTTCAACATGAAACCAAAGAAAGATGCAAGAATTCAAAGAAATCATCCACAACACCATAACACAAGGAATTTTATGTGGAAACTTTTTTAGGGGAAAAACCATGGTGGAGGTCAATCAACAATTTGAGTACTCAAAAATAAATTTTACAAAAGGGAATGCACTTGTATTCAGGCTCACTGCCTAGAGCTTACTACATTACAAAATATTCAAATTAAAACCATCTAAATATTTGAACTAGAGAAATGGCATCTACTTATGTCAGGTTATAGTTATGGTTAGGCTCATAGATCAGATTCTAGACCTATTGTTTGATTCTTCTCTTCGCTATGCTCCGCTTTGCTCTTCTCTGTAATTCCCATCCGTACATAGGTAAATTCAAATTACTACTCTTCTGATTTTCAAACCACACACTGAAATAGTTCACATCACACACACATTTTCACACTCAAAATGATAAACCTGATTTCATATATGCATCTTCTATCAAGGTTTTGATCATTCATATGTTGCCTTTCATAAAACATAAAGTGCTTTCCAACAGTCAGCTAGATCCTCAACTAAATCTTTATGTGTACCATCCATAGTCAACCATAGCATATTAGGGACCCTAAACAAACATATTCAAACATGAAAACATTTAATCAATTACTCTTTAGATATCTATAACAACTATATTTGACAAGTCGGCCTTCTAAGCACAGTTAATAGAAAGATCAATCTATCAGATCTCTTAGATCGTACACCACTAAATGTGCCACCACAAAAATTGGCAATAAGTTATTCTAGGTATCCAATCGACATTTCCTGAGATGCACAACATGAATTGATAAACTAATAATGCATATTGATCAAAAGACTTAACTGTAATTGAATACCTTGTTCTTCACTCTGTTCTATCGGTATGAACCAATACTAGGTTGTGGACCAGATGAATGACTTAGGTTGCCATAAATGACAAAACTAGAAGCCATATGCCAACAATCTCCCCCTTTGACATTGATGGCAACACTTAGTGAAAAATGACTGTGTCAGAATCAATGAGTATGTTGCCAAACTTCAAAACTTCAAAATATAGCTCCCCCTAAGATTGATGAGGCATTTTTCACTGCTCTCTTGTCCCCTTTGACATCAATGAAAAAACATAGAACCATATGCCAATAATTCAATTAAAAAACACGTGTTCAATCTCCCCTTTGGGAATATGACCAAAACATCAAAACTAATTCAAAATTAAAAATAAGAACAATTGTTAATTGAGTTAGAATATTATCTTGTGATTTTCCTTCATCTCCGAAAGAAATTTATTCCAAGCCTCTATTGCAGTACCAATGATTATGATCATGCTATTATTCTTAGATGTCTTGTTGACAATGTCGGTGAGGGATTCTAGAATTGTAATCGCGTCTTCTAGATTTTCACCTTTGCTCAGTATCTCAACCATCTGTTCCATTCTGCATTTAGTTAGGTCCTTCACTTTCCAAAAAGTCTCCACAAGTGTTTTCTTAGTGAATTGAACTTTTGTGTGTTCAGACTGTAGCTCATGAATCCTTTTCTTGATTGTACCATCCTAATCCTAAAACATATTAAAAATTTTCCAAGTCCTATTTAATTATGTTTCAATCTACTCCAATTTCTCTTTGTATTTCCGAACTTCATGAGGCAAACATATGCAATAGTTGTAGATGTTATTTTTTGCACTTATGTATTGCCTCAACTCATTCATCTTTTTTTCAATTACTTCTAACATTTCCTTTTATTTTTTTGGTTAAGCTAATACCAGATCTTTTCCCTGTGTGTCATCAATTTCTTTGTTAGATTTCTCATCTAGTATATCCACAATTTCCCATTCCTTCCCTTTTCCTTCAATTTTCAGAATCTTACATTCTAGAGGACTATATTTAGTAGTTTCTTTTTCTCTTTTATGCTTTCTCTCCATCCCACCGAAAGAGGAACCAACTTCAAGTGTTCTCATTAGAAGAGAAATAACAACTGACCCATACTTTTGTAGCAAAATCTTAAAGAAATTTCCAAATTCTTGATCCTGGTTAGCCAAGATCTTAGACTAAGTGTAGATTTGTTTGCACACTAGTTCATTTACTCTCCTCACCACATTGTTGCTCATCAGTAAATAATTCAGAAAATACGTTATTAGACATATGACCAGAGTACCAAACTTGAAAGGGTAATCTATCTCCTTTGTGAGTTGCACATTCTCCATTAGTTGATCATTTAGCAATCTGGACAGGTCAAAGTCCTGACATTCAATTATCATTTTGTGAGAGATGTAAACTACACCAACCGAGGTTGCTCCTTCTCTATTTCTAAAAAATATGTTGTGTGATACTCCATGCATAATGTACCTTATCACAAGTTTTTGATTGTCGAGATTATCAATGCCCTTTGATCTCCAATCACATTGGTTAGGGCTTCAACTTATTTATTCCAGATGGATTTCCTTTTTGGTATATCTTCGAATTTGCATAATCTAGTCAAATTTCAATTACTTCCTTCAAAAGGATATAGGGTTTTTCCATAATCAAAGTCTTGTTATTCAATCCACTTAAAATGAATTTGATGATTTCTACATTCTCGAAATAGGGAAACTCATTCCAAATGTCAAAATTCTTGTGTTTGGCTTCTCTCAAGCATTTGAATTCATCGGGCGACAACAAATTTAGCACACCCCTAATATTATCACTATTGTATTCATCTAAATTGATTGACCCTTTGATTTGTTCCATTTTATCATCCATACCTAGGTTTATCAACCGCACACCAAATTATATGGAGATCTTGAAAACAACTGAAATACCTGATAGATTTCGAGATTCACTATCGAATTAATTTCACTGCTTCAAAATTTTGCTACCGATTGCTCTCGTTCTTCTATTATTTGATGCAGAGTGAAAAACGGGAGTTTCAACTTGACTTTTATAGCTTGCACACTTGTAATAAATGCTTTTGGCCTAGGTTTTCTGGATACTTTTTTTTCTCAGACAAAGAGAGAAATTCTTCCGCTGACCTATGATTTCTTGAGTTTTCTTGTGAATACTTTCCAAAATATTAGTAGTTCATTGATACACCTTTTGAGAATATTTTGTGTTTCGATACTAGCTACAAACAGGGGAAAGAGCATTTTCTTGAAAAACATCCCCTAGGCCAATGGCTTGAAATTAATTTTCGGAGGAATTATCGAAAGTCGATTCTGGTAGAGAACCATTTATAGTATTAGAATCATTCTTCCTTACCCATGTCTTCTTCATCTGATCTTTTATTTCATCCATAGTCACTTTTCCTTTTCCTTTATCATCTTTCTATGTATTTCTACCTCTGTGTACCAAACCTTTTCTATCCACGTTTTTGTTTCTCTAGAATTTTGCAATGTGACTATATCTGTTGCAATTGTAGCACATAGTTTTTCCTTCTCCAGACCAATCATTCTGTTTATTTCTTCTTGATCTGAATTGATTAACAATATGCCCAAATTTTCCATAGGTACAACATTCAACATTCCTTCTACTGAAAAAGTAGTTTGACACATTTTTGCATTCAATTGATATATGACCAAACTTTTTGTAATTGAATTATTGACCAAAAAATGATGAATCTCTTGATTGAATTTTACTTCTACATTGAGTTGCCATATGACTGAATTTATTGCAAGAAAAATAGTATCCATTAAACTTTTGAGAATTAGGTTGTCTTATAGGATACCTTCTACCTTTCTTCATTTGGTTACTTTTCTTGAATTTTTTTTTTTTTCAGATCTGAAGCTTTCTCCTTTATCATATCTAAGACCTCGCTTGCCATTTCCACTCTTTTTTCCTTGAGTCAGATCATCAAGCTTAACTGAGCTAATCTTAAACTTCTCCTTATATTCATTTGTAGTACTAAGTTCATTCCTGAGAATAAAAATCTATTTTTCAAGTTCCCCTTTATTGTTTCTGTATTGTTGTTGTTCACTTTCCAACTAAATGAATTATCCATTTACTCTTATGCATTCATCATATTTGTCTTTTAAGGGATATGTAAGGTTATCCTCATTCATCTTCCTTTCTTCTAAAATATCTTTGGTCAGTTTCATCACCATAGATTCTATTTCATGTTTTAGAGTAGCATTGTCTCTAGCAAGCATTTCACATTCTTCATTTATTTCCTTCGAGGTTTGATTCAAGTGAGCATCATCCATATTTTTTCTCTCTTTTTGCTTGATCTGATCACAAAAATCCTTTCTCTTCTCCCTCGATTTAACAATCTAATCCTTTAATGTTTGAATGATTTTTTTTATCATTTTTAAGATTTCCTCTCAATTCCTTGACTTCTTATTTAGACTGATCAAGATCATCAAGTGCCACCAAAATTTGTTGCTGAAAACTATCAGATTCAATTACATTCCAAGATCTACCTCAAGATGCTAAATTTCTTCTAAGGAACACTGCTCTGGTACCAACTGTTGGAATCAAGGGAACACTGAAAGGGGGGGTGAATCAGTGTTTTGCAAACCCAAACTTTATTAACATAATAGTTAAACCATTTCAACATTAAACCAAAGAAAAGATGCAAGCTTTCAAAGAAATCATCCACAAAACCATAACACAAGGATTTTTAAGTGGAAACCTTGTTAATGGAAAAACCACGGTGGAAGTCAATCCATAATTTGAGTACTCAAATATAAGTTTTACAAAAAGGGAATGCACTTTCATTTAGGATCATTTCCTAGAGCTCATTGCTCAAAAGGAAACTCTCACTACCTTACAAAATTTTCAAATTAAAACCATTTGAATGTTTGAATTGAAGAAATAGCATCTACTTATGCCAGGTTATAGTTCTGATTAGGCTTATAGATTAGATTTTGGACCTGCTATCTGATTCTTCTCTTTTCTTAGCTTAGCTTAGCTCTACTCTATAATTCACATCCATACATGGGTAAATTTACATTACTACTCTTATGATTTTTGCACCACACATTGAAATACTTCACATCACACACATTCGCACACTCAAAATGATAAAATCGATCTCATATATATATATATATATATCCCTTATCAAGGGTTTGATCATTTCTATGTTGGCTTTCATAAAACATAAAGTTCTTTCCAACTATCTACTAGATCCTCAACTAAATATTTATGTGTATCATCCACAGTCGTCCATAGCGTAGTAGGGACCCTAATCAAACATATTCGAACATGAAAACATTTAATCAATTACTCTTTAGATATCCGCAACAACTATATTTGACAAGTCGACCTTCTTAGCACAGTTAATAGAAAGATCAATGTATTGGATCTCCTAGATCATACACCAGTAAATGTGCCACCACAAAACTCAACAATAAGGTATTCCAGGTATCCAATCAACCTTCCCTGAAATGTGCAACACATACTGATAAACTGATAATGCATATTGATTGAAAGACTTGACTGTAATCAGATACCTTGTTCTTCGCTTTGTTATGTTGGTATGAACGAACACTAGGTTGTGGACTAAATGAATGACTTAGGTTGCCATCAATGACAACACTAGAAGCCATATTCCAATATATTATGCTATCATGAATTTTTTTGTAAGAACATTAGAAGATATTGCTAAAATTTGGTTTTCTTGTTTACCAAACCATTCCATAGATTTGTGGCATGAGCTCAAAATTCATTTCATTGATTATTTAGAAGAAGAATCAATAGATAATGGATTCCTATTTAAGGATAGAAATTTGCATACCCAAGAAGAATTTGTAGAGAAATCTAAAAAAAAAAAAAAATTGAATTCATATCGTTTAGTAATGAGAGATATGGGTGCTGGCAAGAAGTTGAGTCCACTTTTTGGCCGGAAGCGTTTTCCCTGATTTTCAAAGTTTGATACATTTGACCTTAAAATTTGAAGCACTTAGAGATGGAATCTTCGAAAAAGTCACTAATCATAAAATTTAGTACTTGGAGTCTAGTTTCAAAATATGTAATTTATCTCAATACCCAGATTGTATAAATTGAGTTTCAATAGACTTTTGTAAAAACGACTATTTAAAAGTCATTTTTTTTTACCATACCATGCACATGTGCGAAATCCATATTTTGACCTAAATTATCATATTTTTGTAAATCCTTTTGGGAAAAGACTTGTGACTCACTGAAGCTTGTTTTGGATTTTTTTTATTGAGTATTTTTCTTTCGTTAATTTTTTATCAGGCATATTTGTCATTTGAAAAATCATTGTGTATGACATGCATAAGATGACCTAAAGTTATCATTTTTTACAATTTTTTTTTTTTAAATTGAAAAGAATTGTCTAAAGTTTTCTCTCGTGCAATTCGTTTGTCAAAATATTATGTTGATCAAAAGCTATTAAAATAGTAAAAAACCCTGATATTTAAAGTTTATGGACCAATTTCATCAGAAATTAATTGAAAAATTAAAAAATAATCCAATTGTAAAAAAAATTGCATATTTGGAATCTACATTGTCTCATCTAAAATGGGTTTTAATTTTGTCAAAAAAATGTACAAAAAAAGTCGCCAGCCATATGTCCAAACTCGATATTTTTCTGATATTGTTAGAACCTTCAACGTGCAAGTCAAACCAGGGTGAAGGCCTAGGTTTGGACTCCCAATGCTTTTCCCAAACAAAAATCCAAGGCAAAAACCCAACCACAAAGAAAAACTAATTTTAAATTTTTAAAAATGGGATCCTGTGCTATAATCGGGATCCCATTCCCAATATTTAATACAGTGACCATTGGGAGGGAAACGGGATCCAGTTTACGAAACAGGATCCCATTCCTTTGCTAACTGTCCCCATAATAAATATTGGGAATGAGATCCTGATTATAGAACGGGATCCCGTTCTATAATTAGGATCCCGTTTCTTTTTAACCATGTTATTTAAATTTACTCTCAAATTTTATTGTGAAGTCAACAACTTCACATGTATGGTCGAGAGCAGTAAAATTGGACTATTTTTCATCAAACATTGTTTTTACTACTGGTGACTTGCATTTTTTATTAATTTTTTCAAAGGAGAGATCCCGTTTTTTCAAAGGAGGAACAAAAAGTCTTCAACTTGCAATATGAATTGATTTTTTCAAAGGAGGCATGAAGAAATCAGTTTTAAAGTGGAATTGTGCTATTTTTTTACTTGTTTTGAGGAATACAAGAGGAAGAATTTAGTCCTCATAGGCCTTGAACTTCCAATTTGGATTGAATTTTTTGAAGAATTTCACTATTGGCATTCATTTGTGCTTGAGAATTTAATAATCATGGGAGATAAAACTCATGATAAGAGGAGGAAGACATTGACTCCTAAATAAATTAAAGAAAACAAAGAGGAGAGACAAAGACAAAGAGAAAAAAGAATGAGAATTAAATCAATGAATGATGGGGGAGCATCCAATTCCACAACTATTGAAGATGAAAACATAGAGGAGACCATGGTTATAGATGAAGCTAATTTTCAAGAAGTCAATTTGGAGAAGAATATTATTATACAAGCAAGTCCTACTATGTCTTCAAATCCCTCTTTCAATGCTATGGAGAATGTTTCAATATGCACAAATCCAGGTACATCTTCAAATCCACATGTTAGTGAAATGGTAAATTTTTATGTAGAAGTTTGACAAGATGCTAAACTTAATGATGTTGATATTGATAATATTCAGAGAGATGAAACTTTTATAGAATTTGTTGAAAATGAAAATGAGAATGATCCTTTTGTTGAAAATTAAATTGTGAATCATCCTTTTGTTGAAAATGAAAAAAAAAACCTTTTTGTTCATGTAAATGAAAATGAAAACCATTTTGTTGATGTAAATGAAAATGAAAACCATATTGTTCATGAAAATGAAGATGAAAATATAAATCATTTTGAAGTTCAAAATGAAAATTAAAATGAAAATGAAGATGAAGATGAAGATGAAAATCTAGAATGTGATGTTGAATTTAATGAAAATACTTTTTAAAAAATTGAAAGTGGTGTTTTCGATAATCTTCTTGGTCAATTTTTTTGGAGGAAAATAAGAACACATATGAATAAAATATACAATGAATTCTTTTATCGTAAAAAAATTGCAATTCAATGTCAAATAATGATGCAATTGATGAGAATTCAAAAAATGAGGAAAATAATGAAAAGGTTAGGCTTTTTTATTAAATCAAAAAGAAATTATCAATCATTAAAACATGCTATGTGTATTTTTGCTAGTTCCATTCAATCTATTGGGAAAAATAGTCAATCTAAAGATAAAAATGCAACAAGAAGAGCTATAACAACTACTATAGTTAATAAAGAAACTTTGAATAAAAGAAAGGTAAGACATACTAGTGAAGTTTTCAAAATACATCCTAAAACATTGCTAAGAGTGGAAAAAAGAAGAGAAAGTGTAGATAATGATCCTATCAACCAATGTTGGAGTTTTAGTGGTCGACTCTCGAGGTCTTATATGAAATTGAATGTTGAAATTAAATCTTTGATTAAAAAATATTGGCATGATAATACTAGGGTTTCATCTAATGCTAGAGATGTTTTAAAATTAAGGGTGGGGTCCAAAGTTTGCAATCCTCACCCAAAACACCTATTAGATACAACACAAACTGAATTTAATAGAAAATTTTGTGGTGATGTAGATTTACTTGGTAATATTAAAATAAGTCAAAGGTCTTTCGAAAAATGTAAACCGTGGTATGTAAAAATTAATAAGCAACAAATATCTTGTTGTTGTAAAATGCATGTTCAATTTCATTATTTTTATGATGTTTTTCGATATATACGTTGTACCTTGCATACTAACATGATTATATAGGAATGTGGTATTAATATGCCACTTGAAGCAATAAGGGATTTTATTTCAAGTTTTTTTTTTGAAAGATCTAATGGTAAATTGTTTTATTTAAGTTCTTCTATTTCTAGACAATGCATTCACTATGGAAATATTTCATTCTTAGGAATTTTTATGCATGGAAGTGTTGATAATGATTTTGGACAACAATTAGTAGAAGTTAAAATATTTAAGAATGTTCACTATTCTTTAAAAGATGGAAAAATAGGAAAGCATTGTGATTTAGTTACAAAAAAAGTTAGTGTGCATGCATTCATGAGTGAATTTAAGAATAAGATAGTACCAAAATATATCATGCACTCTCAACATGCTCGATGGCTTGATGGCCAATTTCACACATGTAGAAACACATTTCCAATTGGTACTATACTTTCAGTGGTTGATTTTATGGAAAATTATACTCTAGCTCCGCAAGAGGAAATTCAATCACACCATTATAATTCAGTGCAAGTAGCTATGTTTGTCCATATTGTTTATAGACATGCAGATGATAGCACTGAGGATGATATAAAATTTCTAAGGGAATATCATTTTTATTTGAGTGACAACCGATTACACTCATCAGAGTTTGTTCAATACTATTTTAGTATATTTTACAAAAAATTAAGAGAAAGAGGAATCCATATGAAAGAAAACCTCATATGGTCAGATAATTGTATGAGGCAGTTCAAGAATGCTCAAATGTTCTATTGGTTAAGTAGGATTCACAAAGAACTTAATGTCCAACATTAGTGGAGTTTTTTTAAAGTTGGGCATGGTAAAGGAGAACACGATGGAGCTGGTGCCTGTGTCAAAATAATTCTTGCTAGAGAATAATTAAAATTCAAAGATGCAGTAAAATTTAAATATGCACGTGGGATTGTGGATTGGTATAACACAAAATTATCTACACCTGGTTTGAGTGAGTACTCTAGAGTTCATCGATTCTTTTGGTTGGTTGAAGAAGATAACATTGTACCTAGAGTTGATTGTGAGACAATCAGTGGATCTACTAAATGGCATTCATTTAGGAGTTCCACAAAAAGCACATGGACTATCTGGACAAGGGAGCTTGCCTCTTTTTTCTAGTTTTGTATCTCAGGAGATTGGGAAGCATGTGAAAATATAGGATGGGTTGAATAGTGAGAGAAAAGATCGTTGACACTTGCACAAGCACAAGATCAATATGAAAGAACTATTGAAGAAAATGATCAAGTGTTTGCATCTAAAGACTATGATCATTTTTTTAGACCTTGTACAAGAAGGTAATTTAATTCAATTTCTTTAATTTTTTTTCACTTTATTAAGTTATTTTGTAATACTAAATTATTTATATTGATATGCACAATTTATTAAATCAATTTTTGTTTGCAGGACATGTGTATGTTGTTGTTGCACCTGAGGGGAATGAAGAGCAAACAAACTATTGGTTTGCTCATTGTGTGGAGAGTACACATAAGTTAATATCACCTCTAGAAGATGATGATGGCTATCATTATCCAATAGGTACCGTGATCACCTTAAGACATCCCCTTAAGCAAATTTTGATAACAAGTTTTTTGATCCCCTTAACCAATTTTTCAGAACAAGTCTTTGATCCCATTAAGAAAATTTTCAGAACTTATATAATGATTGTTGTCATTTTTTCCAATAGGATTGATTGTGGTTGTTGGCACTTGGCTCCAAAAATATCCGCCAAGGAAGAATGGTCTCCCTGCATTCGAATATTATGAATTGCATAAAAAAATTATACATTATTCACATTTTGTGGTGGCAACAAATATAAAACTAGATTGGTATCGTGAAAGACCTGCATATAAAGTGCTATGGACAATTTATATGGAAGAGCACGAGACAATCATAGATGCATTACAAAAAAGAGAGGATGTAGATGGGATAATGGAATAAGTAAATTCAAGTAAATATAGTTTAAGTTTTATATTTTCCTTTTAAATAGAGGTAATTATTAGTTAAAATATATTTAAATACATATTTTGATTACATATTGTAGACATGCAAAACTAACATCGTGCATCGAATTCTCCTATTAATCAATTAAGACAATTTATTGATTAATTTCCTAAGGTTCATTAAATAAATCAAATTATTTAATCCTTATGTTCTTCTCATTTGATTTAATAAATCAAACTGATTTAATCAAATGTCACCTCCTAATATCATCCAAGTTAATTAATCTACATTAATTAACTTCTAATCATAATTACCATTCTCTAGCTTTTGACTCAACTAGAGTCAAATCCAAACTCTAACTAACCCACCCACTTGCACCAATAAATCATTTATTTGATTTATTATTTCTTCTAATTACATTCAAAATGGAATATTCTTCCAATTTGAATCTTCCCCCCAAAAGGGACTTGTCCCTTCCAACAAGGTTTTAAATGCTATTTGCACAAGTCAAACATGGCATTTATTGCACCTTTCATCCCCCCTAAACATGTCATTTCATCCAAATTTGAATTTCAAATTGGCACATTGGCCAAGACTTGCACATTCCTCACCCTCTCACACTTTGACAAGTGGCACCTTGTCATTGGTTTGTGAATTATCCCACATTCATCAAAATCTTTCAATCTCCTACCCTTGAATCTATAAAATGCAAAGCATTTCTCCAAAACATCTACAACACAACAACACAACTCATTCTCATTGCAAGGTTATTCTCTTGACTTGAGAATCAATCTTTCTCATCACAACACCATTTGCTTAGCAACAACACATTCTCATGGCAAGGTTACTCTCCACCTGTGAGAATTAATCTTGCTCATCATTTGGCATTTTGCTTATCAAGGGATTGGGAAAGGGTAGCTTCCTACACCACTAAGATGCACCAATCCAATATGGGATAGGTTTATTTCATGGTTTACATGCTTTGTTTAATTTTGTTGTTTGGTTGCATTTGAATCATGAAGTATTATCTCATAGGGATAGGAATTTCTGTTTATGTTGTTTTGTCATTATGCTAACCATATGTAGATTTTCATGTCCACAAAATGGCGCTAGAAGGAAGGCACAAGCTCATGTTTGTTTAAAAGAAAAAAAAAAAGAGCTAACCCTCTAACATGCCGCTTGTGTTTCTAGATTTTGAATGCATTGAATAGAACTACATAGTCTTTGCTTTTGCTCAAGCATTGATTAACATGTCATTCATTTCTCTTAAGGGAATCAAAATAAAAGAGTATTTCTTGATGCATACTATTATAATATAAGTCTGTTGTTTCCGTAAGTGCAAACAATCTGCAGTCTCATATAATTTGTAGATATTTTATTCCTCCATGTTGTGTCAATAACTCCATTTCTGACCAGGCAAATGCATTTTGATGAGATATTCTGCATAAAATGATATTGAGTTCTTGACTGGTTCCAATGTTGCTCAAAAACTTATTTAACAAGTCTTTCAACATTGAGCTTGTCATTTGCAGATGGTGTTTGAGTTTGTCATACCACCTCTCTCCCTAAATAGATGGTGTTTGAGTATGTCAAGTAAGTCGGTATGAGTTTCTTTCCACAGTCCATTTTAAATAGATTTCTTGCTTCTAGATTTGCTGTGAGGTAGGTGACAACCAAGAGGACTAATTTTAAATGATACTGGGGTCTACTCAATCCGGTCTTTGACAGTGGTAGTCGTTCCTTATTATACTGTGGTTTCTTTCTAGCATAAATAATGCTATGAAGTTGTTGAGGCTGCACCTTTAGAATCTATGATTTCGCCATAGGTGGAAAGCTCCTTCACCACACTAACCATTTGGAGATTTATTCGGGCTTTTAATTCTGGAAAGATACCTCTAATATGGTGCACTAATATCTGATTCGACTTCTCTGCTAGTTGGTGGAAACCACAACTATTGGTTAAGCTATGGTGCATTAGACAACTGTTGAAAAAAAAAAGCTTTCCTCATAAACACGCACATCTCAAATACTTCTATTGGTAGTAATGTTGAGCCTCTCCAATAGATTGACCGCAAATATTGTAGGAGACATCTCTTCGAATCATTTTGGCTAATAGTTCGTATGCTTTCTCTCTACCTCTGTATTTTTCATACATTGCTTTAATACTTTCTGTCAAATGATTCAGGTGTCTAATCTACGCGCCCACATTTTAGGAACATATCTACTAGGGCAGATATGATTGGAATATCATAGAGAGCGTGTTTTGAAATTATCAAGGTGCAGACTTAGAATGCTTGAGTTATTATTTTTTATACTTCACGTACTTTAGGACCATTAATGGCAAGATCTCTAAAGAAATGTGTTTGTGTCAGCACAAGTTATAGGTCTATATTCTATTTATTAGATCTGATCTTCTGAGATTGTCACTAGATCTGCACGTTTCTTCTCTTGGTTGCCTGGAGGACAATTCCTTTGCTGTCTAGATTTCTTGTAGGTCCCCATAGCCTTACCAATGATGTTCTTTTTTTTACATACACGTATTAAATAGTTCACCTATCCTCTCTATTCTTTGAAGGATCGGCCAAACAATTCGCATATTCTTTATGTTCTCCCTTGAGGGACAGTTCCAGAAAATCTGTGCACCTAGTGTATCCCTCTGTTTTCCACGGGCAGAGAGAAGACCGAGTGCAAAAGCTTAAGAATTTGACTTTTTTTGCTCCTACCAACAACACTTGATTAAAATTTTCTAAGGCCTTTGGCTTGGCACCCACTGTGCGTAAATCTGTACGAAGCATGGGACATATGCCGCCGCTGCAATCCACTGTCAAAACATAAAAAAATAAACAGGAACTAAAGCATCTGGTAGGATGTAATATGGTATTACATAGTGCGTCATTTCCTCTGTAGATAGTTAGGATATTCCTAAAAGCTTAAGCGCGTTGAGTGGAACTAAATTCATAATGTGTAGGATCTTTTATGTTAGGCGCAGGGAGTCTGGTATCCCTATGTCATAAGTTATGTATGGTTTGTTGCCCATTAACTCTATTTTTGGTGGGAGTCTGGCATCCCTATGTCATAGAGTCGTGCACTTACTTCACACGCGTGATTCTACCTTAGTTTCACCTACCACCTGCTTTTAGCTTGAATGTTTGTTTTTTTTGTTTTTTTTTTAAAAAGCTTTTCCAACGGATCCTTCTTCACTTATATGACAGGAAGCAAAATCATGTTCTCTTTAAGACATCATACCACGCAATGATCACTTTGGATGAATAAAAAGTGTGCTATCTTAAATATTGAAGGCCATCATATCACTGCTTTAATCTTCCACATAGATTTCTTTTTTTATTTTCTTTAAATATAGAGGCCCACTGGTTGTAGTCTTGCATACAAGTAAATTGCACTTTATTGCTTGTATCTACATTGAACTGAGTGAAAATTGCAGTCTATCATGAATGATTTGCTCTCTTATTCACTGCAAATGGTTTTATTGTGAACCAAATAAAAAGTGCATTTATTTTTGGCCACTTGTTTATAAGAATGGCAGTATTTTGTAGCTTGTGCTTGGAGGAAGTCTCACAAAATCTAGTGGTTTTGTGATTTGATTATATTTTTCTAACAATTATTCATGCTTGCCTCTATACTTAATAGTTGATTAAAGCTACACGGAATGGTAAGAGAAGTCTCTCACATCTATTCCTTTAGAGAAGATGTTCATATGAAATCTTAGGCTAGCAAGATTGAATCAATAGCAAAAGAGGCTTTTTCTCATTATTTGCAGAACTTCCTCTTTATGAAGAAGATTTTCTTTAAAGTCTTTAGAAAGGGAGGTGCTTGGCAATGTTGTATTCATCAATCATGAGTTCTTTTAATCTAATTTTTTATTGTTTATGGTTAAATGAATTTAGATTAAATGACACAATCTTCACATGATTTATCTTTTCATATTACAGGGATTTCGTTCACATGAAGAATTTGCAACATTGAAGTATAATGATTTTTGAAGAATCTTGAAGAGGATTGAGTACTAAAACTGGAAATTCACAAAGCATTTTTAAATGCTTAGAGCATCCAATTCTTGCTTTAGTTTTTTGTTTTGAACCAGCTCAGCTTTCTTTTTGGGTTTAAAATTAACCATTTCACTTGATCTTTTCAACTTGGTTAAAATTGAACTTAGAAACTTACTAGAGTTGGTTTTCAAATTTGACAATTGAAAAATCAACTTCACATCTCATTTGGTGCTTTTAAAACGAACTCATCACTTCTTTGAGGTATAAAATGAACAAGTGTTTGTCATGTTTTGCAATCTTTTTCACAAATTAACATCATTCAAAATGCGTATGCGCTTCATAGCGATTTTGAGAATCAAAAGCATTTTGGTGATGTTAAGTTGTCAAAAATATTGCCTCCACACTTCAATTTAGGCATTTTAAAATTGAACAAAACATGCGAGTGTGAGCACGATATATTGCGGAGGTTCTCCCCTTTGTTTTTCAACAAATGTTGTGTGAACGATAGGATATGTTAGCTCGCTTTTGTTTATCTTAGAGGGCTTGCCTTGTGGGAAAAAGTACTCACCCAAGGGAACGACCCAACCGGGAACACACTAAAGCCAAGCGACTTCCAACTGGTATATAAGTGTGGATATTGGAACAAAGGCCAATATCACGAGGATTATTCTGACGAGATGGACAGCAATGGACTCTCACCGATGTTGGATAATCCCCCATGAACGGAATGCCCGAATGAGAACCCCTTATTTAGAAAAAGGCCAAAACCTTGTCTATCTTGTTGGTGCAAAAGGTCATGTCCTTTGAAGCCACCCCACGTTATACATGCGGTCTTGTTATGGAAATGGAAAGTATGCCATGGGAGATTCATGGGTACTAATGCTTGGCTGACCCGAATAAGTGAGTGTCGTGGAGGGGAGCCAATGTGGTCAAGCATTTAGCCATTCGCACAAGATATGTGTAGCTGGATTTATCCAAGTGGGAACCCAACAGGATATTGCCTCATCATCCTAGGGTTGTAAAAAGTGATTGGAATCAAAAACACTTTGCTTGGATTCAAAACATTGAAAAATGAACATTCACATGAGCCTCAAATTTCAAACACCTTAGAGGAAACAAATATCCTTGACGAATTCAAAACACTCTTGCTTTCCCTAGGGATTCTGTCCCTAGAGGTTTCTAAGTGCTCGAATTCTATCATCATTTGTTTTCACTAAGGATAAACATAGGAAACTTTTTCCCTAATTTTTTTTGATTTCCACATAATGGACCTTGTGGAATGAAAACGAAAGTGGGACATTAGACATATAGTTTGAAAACATAATCAAGCAAGTGATTTTGGTAAAAAGGATTCACTAAGATAAGATAAAAGACAAATTTGATTACACATGTGTTTTCTAACATGATCAAAATCCCAAAACTGAAGTTCAAGAAGCTTAGTTTGAAAACTAGTGAGGAGCGTCTTGAGATCCTGAATTGTTTGAAAGGTTTGCTTTCCTCACATAGGAAATATAGCGTCTCCTTCAACATCAAGGTCTTGTAAGCAGAAGTGTTATTCTAGGTCAAGTCTAGGATCAAATTCAATCACTTTCATCCATCTCTCAACCATTAAATCAGTCAAAAATCACTTCACCAACAGCTCTTGGAAACTTTGTAAACATTTGTTATGCTAAAATTTTACGCGAAATCAAAACCTCTTTGTTTGACTTAACACAACTAGTCAAACCATCATCCTATACACGAGTTATCTCTTGGATAATACAACTTCCTAGGGTTTACGAGTTCATCTTGTTTGGCTTAACACACCTAGCCAAATTATCGAATCATCACCTCGTTTGACTTGACGCACTTAGTCAAACTACCATCTTGTAGGAGTTGACTCTATGGATAACACAACTTCCTAGAGCTTTACAATTACATTCATCACTCTTGGTTAAATTAACACACCTAGTCGAACCATCAATCCAATCACGAATCAATCAATCAAATTCCTAAAAAAGTTTAGCATTTCCTTCAAAGTTTCTTCAAGAGTTCCATTCATCCATGTCACTCATCCTCCATTTATCTCATCCTCATTATCACTTTGATCCTTCAATTATCCTAGTTCTTCACTTCTTTGAACCTAAGGTTTAGACTAATCTAAAGGATTAGAGGTTCATCTCTTACATTCTTGAAAATTGATCTTCATTTTATGGTTCAAACTCGATCTCAACACAAGAGGGACATGGAATATAAACTTGATCCATCCATCATGAGCAATTCGATTCAACCAAACTATCCAAGCCTTGCAATACCATTTGATTTTCAAAGCTTGTACAATGCATACATGGGAGCATTATCTCATACAAACATCAATGGTACAACAAATATGAGCATACCCAATCCAAAGTTTGGAACACCTTTCCCAATGATAGATTTAAATCCAAGTCCAAATCTGCAAATCTATCAACCAAATGCTCAATGTATGAGTTTTCCAAACAGCGTCATCCTACCAAATCCATACATACCAAGTGCAAGTTTACCAAACATGACCATTTCAAATCCACACTTGGTAAACTTTGGGGTCGACATGTTTGCAAATCCCCCTAATGTTGTTCAAAATCCTAGCAATATATTGGCAACTCCATATGTTGATTCAAGTCAAGGTAACACCATGCAAAATCAAAGTTACCTAAATCAAGGCAATATGATTCCCAACCACAACAATATTCAATTTCAATCTATCATGCCGAATCAAAACATCATACCAAATCATCCCATTTTCCCATCAACATCACAAAAATAGATGGAAACCATCCAAGCAACCCCAACAATCAGCAGAATTCCCATTCCACCACCACCACCACCACCACCACAATACAGCATGACCAATTCATTCTCCATCATATTGCAAACCGCTCAAGAAGCTTCCCGCAAAAAGGCACTCCAAGCCCAACAAGCTACACAGCTAGTTGCTTAGCAAGCACAAGCGGCTCAAGTAGCCCAACAAGCGCAAGCGCAAGCAGAATTCTGGGCACTATTGCAAGCAATCTAAGAAGAAGTAGCACAACAAAGAGCCCAACAAAAAGCTTTGTTGGCACAAAAACAACATGACGAACAACAAGCGTTGTTGGCTCAACAGAAAACACAGGCCTTACTCCCACAACAAAGCTTGCAACAGATTCCCATCAAAATCATTCAAAATGATGATCAAGATCCTTTGACCAATGATAATATCAAAAATGTCTCTACATCACCTAATGAGCTAGAAGACATATCTCAAGAATTTATTCCAAAGCATGATCAACATCTTTCACCAAGGTCTAGCAATGGCCCTTCTAATGACATAGTGACATCCTCTGACCCATGATTGCGGATACTGAAGGAATCCCTAGCACAACTCAAAAGAATATTGAGCCACTTCCTATGCCTAATGAAGATATCCAAGAAAGAAATCCATTCTTTGAAATTGACCCATGTCAAGAACTTGATCCAAAGCATGTTGAAAGCAATTCCGAAGTCACTCAAGATCGAGAGTTTGTATCTCCAAGCTACTACAACAATATAATGGACACTCTCCTATCTATACAAGATGTCACAAATAATGATCATATCAATATAGCACATACCCCTCCATCTACCCATAAGATGCTTTCTTTGGATGGACATGTAGATGATCTTCATTCAAAACAAGAGTCTCATACTCTTAACATCATTCCCAAGGAACAAGAGTCTCCTACTCTTAACATTTGTACACACGACCAAAATATGGAAAATTCTAGAGACATAGAAGAA
Organism: Sequoiadendron giganteum; assembly: GCA_007115665.2. NCBI lineage: Eukaryota > Viridiplantae > Streptophyta > Pinopsida > Cupressales > Cupressaceae > Sequoiadendron > Sequoiadendron giganteum. The sequence continues at coordinate 122,110,356 of CM021101.1, read as the reverse complement.
ACAAATCATGAAGAAGGCTTCTACAAAAGTTGCAAATCATAAACCTCCTGTGGAGACATAGCATAAATGGGTCATGAAGAAGGTTTCTACAGAATTTGTGAATCAGAAACGTCATGTGAAAGCATATCAAGAATAAATCACGAGGAAGACTTTATACCTCTAGAAGAAGCACTACAAGATCAAGCCAAAGAGATCAATCAAGAATTTATCCCACATATGGAGGATCCTATCACTTATAAAGTTGGATCACTTACCTTTCTTAGGGCAAGCTATCAAATCACTAAAGAAACTGACACATTTGAAGGTCCACGATAGAGCAGAGAAGGAGCAACACCTTGTTTCCAAGGGAAATCATATCCTTTTGCAGAGAAATTTTTTCAGCAGATGAATTATCAAGGCAGAGGATTAGGCCTACATGAACAGGGTATCATAGAACCAGTGCAGATTTTTGGAAATCCTAAGCGTCAAGGCCTTAGTTATTCAACAATCAAAGGATCTCAACATATCAGTAATATTATAACCATAATGGGGGCAACCTCGTCTCAAGCAAACATCAACATAGGTAGCACGAAGAATCCTTATGATGAAACCAATGCCAATACTACAACCTGCCATATCATGAATCTTCATCCACCCATCACCCCATCCACGAATTGGGACCAACAACAAAAGAAAGATTTGAATCAAAGAATGAAGAACGAAGTGCTGAAGCATAAAGGACAAATAAAATACAAGTGGATACCAAATAATACAAAGAAAGATTATCCCTCTCAAACTCCATCAGTCAAAGAAACTATGGGGCAAAATAAAAATGGGGCAAGTATCCATCAAAGATTTCCACAAAAGAAAAAGCATGCTTCTCAAGCGACGTACAAAGTGTATCAAGAAGTCGGTCCTAATTTCATGCACACCTTCATATCCACCCATTACTGCTCATCTTCCCAAATTTGGAGAGTCAAAGGCTCCAAACTGTCAACCAATCCATCTTTTATCCCTAAACACACTCCATCCACGCCTCCACGCATAATATCCAATTCTCACATTGACCATGTATTGGCAGTGACCCTTCATCATAAGGATTCAGAATGCACTCTATTGCGATGTGCGCACAGAGATAGAGTTAACTCCGGTATCAACAAAGCAGAACAAATTCCTCAAAAGTTGCATTCAAGTGCACATATCTCGGCAAGACAACTTCTACAAGCAGGATATCGATGGCACATTATGACAAAAGCATCAACATTAGCACCACCACGTGGTTCAGCATCAACTTAAAATCTCTCAGAAAATACAAAAAAAATCAGAAAAAATGTCCAAAAAAAATGGTCACCTTGATGAAAACTTGGCAAACAGGCGTCTTGGGGACGACAAAAAAAATCACAAAAATACAAAAATCCAAAAAAACTAGAAAAAGGATTGAAAATGGTAAAGAAAAAAATCGTCCTCTAGTGAAAACCGCTTTGGTGGCATTTTGGACAGGTACCATGATGAAAACCTAGCAAATAGGCATCATGTGTAGAATCGAGCATCTACGTGCGCCAATTCAGAAGAAAGCATCTTATCGCATCCATAATAAACCCGACATTCCATCCATATCATCCGTTCATCCATGAACCGTTTATCCAATCCATTTTCAATCTGCATCCATACTCCAAGTTATCTTGATCTTGGAAAATTTTGGTGCACACTTTACAGTTGCTTATGGTAGACATCTTGACATGGGTCATTTTCATTGATCCCATCCTATCCAACATTATCTGAGCTTTGAAGCATTATCTGAGTGAGCATTCCTCTGTTAGAACACCCTTATCTTATCGCAAGATAATCCATATCCATTCGTATCCAAGAATCCACCCATGGTCGTTCAAACATTGCTAGACACTGGGGGCAGATATTTACATCTCGCTTCGGGAATAAATCTTGATCTATATCGTCCAACTTATGTGGTGATCTGAACATTGGAAAACATAAAATCAAATTGGTCAAAACATTTGTGAGAAAAAATCCAAATCACTAGCCCATGGCATATTTTGACAGGAAGACATTCCTTATCATGCTCTATCTTTTGTCGAACATCAATCCAAACAATTCATATCAGTCGCATCTAATGCGCACATCTGTGTCACATCAAATCATCAAAATAATTTTGTTCCAAATCAAGCTTCATCAATCTTGATCAATCGAATCCAATCAATCATCACCTTGTTTGACTTAACATACTTAGTCAAACTATCATCTTCTGAACGAGTTTACTCTAGGATAACACAACTTCCTTGGGTTTACAAGTTCATTATCATCACTCTGTTTGGCTTAACACACTTAGCCAAATTATCAAATCCATAATCACCTTGTTTGGCTTAACACACCTAGCCAAATTATCCTTTTTGTACGAGTTTACTCTGGGATAACACAACTTCCTAGAACTTACGAGTGCATTATAACTTTTGTTTGACTTAACACACTTAGTCAAACTATGAATCCATCAATCTGATTGATCAACATTAAGCTTGGTTTTCAACAAAATCCAAAAACAAAGCACTGATATCATCACATATCATATCCAAATTGTCAAAATCATGCAAAAAACTCAAAAACATCCAAATCATCAGAAAATCCAAAAACATCCAAATCATCAGAAAATCCAAAAACATTCAAAATTTCATCAGAAAATCCAAAAACATGTCAAATATCAAAAAATCTTCAAAATTCATCATTTAATCTTGTCAGTCTTCCACCTTGTCGAACTACGTCGTCTCTGAGCTTGAACGTAGGCAAGGTTGATCTTTGATCATCCCCCAAGACATTTAGGTCATTCTTTATGCATCTGTCACATTGGCATCCTTTAGGCGTCCATCGCAATGGCATTCATTTGCTTATATTTTTTACATTTAGGTCATTCTTTATGCGTCTGTCACATTGGCATCTGTTTGCCCATCCTTTAGGCATCTGTCGCAATGGCATTCGTTTGCTTATCTTTGTTACATTTAGGGAAGTCTTTCAGGCGTCCATCTCATTGGCAATCCGTTTGCCCATCTATCTTTTCATTGAGTTAGGTTTGTCATCCGAACTACGCTGTCTCTGAGCTTAAACATAGGCAAGGCATCCTTGATCAGCCCCCGAGACACAAAATTCAAAAACATTCATAAATCTTGAAAATACCAAAAACATTTGTAAAACATCTCAAAATTCCAAAAACAGCCTCAAAACATTTGAAAAAATTGAAATGCTGCATCCATTTCATCTCGCTTTCACCCGTGATTGTCATCACTCATAATAAAGTCAATCGTTGCTTTCACCCTTTGGTAAAGCAGTCAGAAGCAAGTCTAGCAGGTTCCAAAGTGAACACTTAATCGTCAAAGTCTCAAGTCTAGATCAGTAAGCAAGCAGGTTGGTCAATTTGGAGTATCAATAGCTTATCACCCAATCAGTCCTACCAAAACCCTGATCACTACATGTCCTAGGATGAAGCTTTCCCACGATGGACATAAGCATCAGGTACCCCACAATAGTTTAGCCTTGGCTAGCGATACAAAGAACATTAGCTTGTTTGTTTACTTTATTTGGTCTTTTTGACTTATCTTATTTTGTGCTCATTCCAAGGACCTCTCGATGATGCCTAAACAAAACAGGTTTAGAGAGAAAGGAATGGGGCAATGATCATTATCTTTTTATCTATTGTGCTTGTTGGATGGTCTTGTAAAATAACTTGGCGAATACTTGCTTTGTTGGGTCCATCCTAGCAAGGTTTATGTATGTCAAGTGTGAACAAGAGCACTCCTATCTGATTGTCGAGTCAAAGTCCATCACACTAGGCACAATGCAATCCTGGTTCTTAATACCTTGATGCATCGCACCTATGTGTGTTATCAAACATAAAGAAAGGTATGCTCTTTTCCCATCCTTGGATAAGCAATACATCATCATCATTCATCATCATATCCAATAAAGTCTCGATGACTAGGAGACTTGTTGGACTTCTTCATCTTCCTGAATTTAAGGGTTGATCCCTCTCGTTCTTCTATCTTATTTCACACTAACAATGCATCCATCATGCATCCAGCATGCATCCATCTTACATCCATCATGCATCCATCATGCAGCTTACATAATTAGAACATCTCATTTGCATCATCATTATCATATAGATTATATAGTCATCACCACCCATACATTCATTTTTACCTCTTTGTTGCGAGATCTACCTCAAATTGAATCTTTTCGCTCGATCTCTTGAGGGGGCAATGTACTAATGTACTTATTTCCACTGGGGCATCCAAAAAAATTGAAAAATTTTAAATTTTGATGTCGGCAACATCATTCTTTGAACCAATGCAATGAGTACATTGCTTCAAATAGGGGCAAAATGTAGACATGCAAAACTAACATTGTGCATCGAATTCTCCTATTAATCAATTAAGACAATTTATTGATTAATTTCCTAAGGTTCATTAAATAAATCAAATTATTTAATCCTTATGTTCTTCTCATTTGATTTAATAAATCAAATTGATTTAATCAAATGTCACCTCCTAATATCATCCAAGTTAATTAATCTACATTAATTAACTTCTAATCATAATTACCATTCTCTAGCTTTTGACTCAACTAGAGTCAAATCCAAACTCTTAACTAACCCACCCACTTGCACCAATAAATCATTTATTTGATTTATTATTTCTTCTAAATACATTCAAAATGGAATATTCTTCCAATTTGAATCTTCCCCCCAAAAGGGACTTGTCCCTTCCAACAAGGTTTTAAATGCTATTTGCACAAGTCAAACATGGCATTTATTGCACCTTTCATCCCCCCTAAACATGTCATTTCATCCAAATTTGAATTTCAAATTGGCACATTGGCCAAGACTTGCACATTCCTCACCCTCTCACACTTTGACAAGTGGCACCTTGTCATTGGTTTGTGAATTATCCCACATTCATCAAAATCTTTCAATCTCCTACCCTTGAATCTATAAAATGCAAAGCATTTCTCCAAAACATCTACAACACAACAACACAACTCATTCTCATTGCAAGGTTATTCTCTTGACTTGAGAATCAATCTTGCTCATCACAACACCATTTGCTTAGCAACAACACATTCTCATGGCAAGGTTACTCTCCACCTGTGAGAATTAATCTTGCTCATCATTTGGCATTTTGCTTATCAAGGGATTGGGAAAGGGCAGCTTCCTACACCACTAAGTTGCACCAATCCAATATGGGATAGGTTTATTTCATGGTTTACATGCTTTGTTTAATTTTGTTGTTTGGTTGCATTTGAATCATGAAGTATTATCTCATAGGGATAGGAATTTTTGTTTATGTTGTTTTGTCATTGTGCTAACCATATGCATATTTTCATGTCCACACATATTGATATTGCTTGTACATTAATAGTTAAAATTGATTTATTATCCTTTTCTGTATCCTTAAGTCATCATTGCATTGATATCATACTTTGAAACAAAAAGGAGAGGATGCCTGGATTCAACCTACACACATGTGGAATACTTTTAAATGCAGGTACTTGAGTTGTGTACATATAGATAGTTTTAAATAAATTAAAATATGTATGTTTTGTTGATTTCATTGATACTTCTTCTACCTTTTTTTATATCAGGCAATGTGAAGACCTAGTACATTATGGGCATGAGTTGGAGATGTTCTTGAGATGGCATATCCAAAAAATTTAAACATTGTTTTGAGATGACATATATGTACATATATGTCCTACTATGTCTTCAAATAACTAAATTTCATGCATACATTATTGTTAAATCAATTATATTCTTAAGATGTTGTATTATGACCCCTTAAGACATTCCCTTAAGACATCCCCGTAAGACATTGTATTATGACCCCTTAAGGAATCCCCTTGAGACATTGTATTATGAACCCTTAAGACATCCCCTTAAGACATAATATGACACCTTAAGACATCCCATTAATACATTGTATTTTGACCCCTTAAGACATCCCCTTAAGATGTATTACGATCCCTTAAGACATCCCCTCAAGATGTCGTATTCTGACCCCTTAAGATGTCCCCTTAAGATGTCGTATTATGAACCCTTAATATGTCCCCTTATTTGTTTTCAATGTACCTCTTTTTTTTGACAAGTTATAAATTAGTATTAGATGTCATTATTTGTTTTGACAACTTATAAATTAGTATTGGATGTCATTATTTGTTTTGACAACTTATAAATTAGTATTGGATGCCATTATTTTTGTTGACAGCTTATAAAATAGTATTGGATGCAATTATTTGTTTTGAAAGCTTATAAATTAGTGTTGGATGTTCTTATTTATAGAGTTTATTAATGATTTTGTTCTCTAATCTTGTATTGTTTTGTTTATTTCTTAAAATTTTATCCTTTCTAGTATATAAATGAATTGCTTTTGTTTGTAAAATATGTTTTATTGACTAATTATTGATTGACGTGAATTGAATAAGTTCATTGACTAATTATCGCTAATTATTGAATGTACATATCATGTATATCATGTATGAGATCACTAAATTTGTAAACTATAAATATTAAAATGTCCTATTAATTTCAACTTTAATTTCATATTTATATTTAATTTTACATTAATGTCCTATATTAATATCTTGACTATGAACATAAAATGCATAAATGTATATGTGTAAATTAAAATTTCAAAGAATAATAAAGTCCATAATTTATGTAAATATATTAAGTGTATGAAACCAATATATTAAGTGCATGAAAAAAGTCCATCAGAGTACAACCCATGAACTAAAGTCCAAGTAAGTACTCAAGAACCATGAAATATAAATTCCAATAGAGTACATGACAAACCATAAATATAGTCCACAAAATAAACAAATATAACCCACAAAATCATGTTTCTAGGTCATGTATTGTCTCTATAATCAAGAGACCTCTTCACGCCATGCAAACTATGCAGATGACCTAAAACACTTTGTACAAGAGAAAGATGAAATCATATGTAAGACAATGAAAAAATATTTAATGACAATTTAATTTATAATTCATCATAAAATTAAATTACCATCATATATGGGTTTGGATGCTCTACTGCACCTGAAGCAACCTCTGCATTCTCTGAATTAATCTACATAAACAAGACAAAGAAAGTTGAAAGTAGATGCACAAGTCTAAAATTAAAAATGATTTAATTGAAATTAATTTATAATTTATCATATTTTAATTGTACCATATACATAGGTTGTGCACCCTCTTCTACAGGACATGTTTGCACATTCTCAACTACTAGATGTGTCTCATGCTATAAAAGAAAAATTATTTAAAACATGTATTAGCTCAAATTATATATATTCAATTTGAAATTTAAAATTAAATTTATATTCAGAATATATAATTTATAATTGAATTTAAATATAATAAAAAATTTAAATTACCATTTGATCTGGAGCCTACTCTGCATGCCCTCTTGGAGGTCTAACTATGTCTGGGTCAAGGCTAAAATTCACACTAACAAAGTCCTACAAGATCAAAATTAAAGCATGTACATACTTGAATTAGGTAAATATATATATATATATATATTTATATATATATATATATTTACATATATATATATATTCAAGTTTGCACATTTTGCGTAGAAATCTTTTTAAACAACCTGAAAATCAGAGGCCTCACAAGTAGCCGCAAAATCTAATGTTTTCCTGATGCCTATTCTCATTGTGGTATCAACCTAGACATACATATAGACATGTAACACAAGCTAATAATATTTACAAGTGAACATGCACAGTTCATATATAGTGAATTAAAAATTCATAATTGTAACTATACTAATGTAAGTTAAACAATTTACAATATAAATGTACCTACCTCTGGTCTATGATGGCTGATAGTGGAGGAGTGCTCGACAACCCCTTGGGTGGAATCGACGTGGAAGCCGATTGAATCGCCTAAACAAAAATAAATATTTCAAACATATATGCTATTCAATTATAAATTTAAAACTCAAGTTAAAAATCATTTCATTTATAATTTAAAAAATTGAAATAAAAATACCCCATAAGGGTTGTTGATTAGGACTGGTGCCGATGTATGTACTCATGGAACAGATGATTTCCCCATCATTACTATTGTATGTACACCAAATATTTTGATTGTTAAAATGTATTGCAAACTTTACTTTGATATATACATTCATCAAAATTCTTATAAAATGAACATGTAGATGCATATTTATACCTGTGTAGCAGTGTCCTCAGGATGCTGGCTTGTTGTAAGAAACTCTACAAATGAACTGATGTGACCAAATGAACCACCAAAATCTCCACATCCACTCGAACTAGGCGTGGCCTGATAAGGTGCATAGAATACTTGATGGAAACTAGTACAAACATGTGGTACATGCCTCGACACTCCTAGAGTGGTACTCGGACTAACTCCATAAAACACTGCTCCATCATCATTGTATCTATGCTCCCCAATCGCTATCACAAAAGCATGCTAATCAATGTCTCATGCAAATGTACTAAGGGAACCTAATGTTAAGACCATAGCTCGATGATGCACAGGTGCAAGAATGGGAGGACCAAGAGCAACAACAAGGGGTTGTGAATGCATGAGGCATTGGGATCAACCCTTGCCCCTAACCTCTATTGTGGTATGCTGCCACCAACACCTTGAAATGATTTAAAATCAAAATAATTAGGCCTTTGCTCCATAAAAAACTCTACATACAATTTCCTCAAAAAATACAATGGGCACTCCCAATTAGCATGTGGGGGACTATCAAAAACCATATACCATCGATCCCAAAAATAAGCACCCATATGTGGATGTATGCACCACCTCATGGATATTCTAGATTTGTTCTCAGGAATGGGCTATCGAGTAACGGGGTCGAGAAAGTAGGGGGCTAGGTGGGATTTTGTTATTTTAAGGTCTAATATTTGTTTATAAGAGAGACCGTCAGCATAAAATTATCTCATCTATATTATGTCTCATCTATGCCTATGTAGATCAGAATCAATGGTCCTGATGGCATCCACAACATTTTGTTTTGCAGATGCAAAATGTCTAACATGCGGTGGAATCAATACTTGAATTTGCATAGCATTGATTTGATATTTATGGATACAACTTGATCATTTATGTGTGCTCACAAGTGAGCCTCATCAGATGCAAAAATTTTTGGAGGTGGAATAATAGGTGGAGGGGGAGGTGGAGGTGGCTGAGATGGTGGATTGATGATATTATCGATGTTAAAATCATCCATGATATGAGATATAAGTGTGCACCTACATTAAATTATACTAAGTTAACATACAAACTAAAAAAATTACAAGAAATAGTTAAATTTGAAATGTACATACAAATTTGTTTAAATAGGATGTGTATACATATATTAAGATCATATAAAATTGAAACACACATATACATTTATTGAACTTGAGCATATGCATACAAAATTCAAAATTTAACATGTACATACATTTAAAATAAAAAATACCATGCATAATTTGCATGCATACATCATTAAATTAAACTGTGTACACACATACAAATTTCAAAATTTAACAACTATATGAAATTTTAATACATGTGTACATAATAAGCAATAAACTTGAAACATTCACAAAAATCTCATTTTATGTCTAATGCATATATATATATAAATTTTCCATCATGATCAGACTAGATAGTCATAAAATATATACTATTATAAATTCATCATTATAAGTTCATAAATTCCACCAAATTCATAAATTCATGTCACTAAAAATATCCATCTAGAACCAAAATCATAAATTAAAGTCACTAAAAAATAACCATCTAGAACTAGAATCATATTTCTTCATGTCACTAAAAATATCCATCCAACTAAATTTATAAATTCATCACACAAAATATCCATCGTTCACCAAATTCATAAATTCATAACTATTTAAGATCATTGTCTTAATTTAAAAACTATTGTGGCTCTCTATTGCATCTCTTCATTTATTTTTGTTTTCCTTTTCAGAATCAGAAGTTCTCCTCTCCTCTAGCCATTATCGATGCTCATCTAAGATCCCATCCATAGCACTGACAACATCAACAATGGTTTGCATCCTAGATGCAATCATCCTCACAGGTGGTGCGACAAATTCTTTATTTTGAATAATTTTGATTTGATCTTGGATGGTTCTTACATTGGAATTGATTTCTTCTTGCAAATGATCTCCATCGATTTCAAGTGGTGGAGGTGGGGGGTTATGGGCTGGAGTGGGTGGAGTGGGTGGAGGTGGAGGTGAAGTTGGTGGAGATGGATGGCGTGGAGGTGGATTGTGAATATTATTGAATCGATCCATGCGATGTCTAAGATATGAGTGAACCTGCATTAGATTTGGAATTTCAAAATGTAAGATACATGTTTAGGAAATACCCTTAAACCATTCAATATAAATGGCCTAATTTAATACATATGATAAAATAAGTAAGCCTCATTTATGTCTAAGGCATTTTACTTGAATGAAAATACAATTAACTATTAATATAGGACAATTTATGAATGTTAAAGGGTTTACGGTTTAGAGTTTAAGATTTAGGTTTTAGGTTGATAGGATGGCTTAAGGGGATCTATGTAGTAAGGTCCTAGTACAAAATGACATGGATTTTACGTGAATAAAATTTAGTGAAGATGCCCAAGGCAACCAAATTTCATTAAGGTCTAAGGCAACTTCACCAGATTTTATTCACTTAAGCCATGACATTTTGTCCTAGGAACTTACTAGACATAAATCCCCTTAAGCCATCATATCACCCTAAACTTAAAATTAATCTACCTATATCATGATTTATCTCATTCATATTATAATCTTGCATGGTCTTATTATTGTTAAATTTGGTTTAGGAAACTTAGGGTGAAGTTTTGGTGTCCCTTGGAATATAATGAACTTGCAAGTTAGTGAAGAACATTTTCTTGTGGAACAGTTGATTGAGATAGGTCTTGTTTCAACGAACCAACCTAGATCATGAAATATCATTCATATTATAATCTTGCACAATATTATTATTGTTAAATTTGGTTGTCTTGGGCAACTTCACCAAATTTTAAAAATTTCTTTGATCCCATAAAGAAATGTCATATTAGGACCCCTTGAGACATCGATTTATGATTTAGGGTGATATGATGGCTTAAGGGGATCTATGTCTAGTGAGGTCCTAGGAAAAAATGACATGGCTCAAGTGAATAAAATTTGGTGACATTGCCCAAGGCAACCAAATTTCATTAAGGTCCTAGGAAAAATGACGTGTTTAGCCCATTTAGGGTTTAGCTTTTTGAGTTTAGGGTTTACAGTAATAGGATGGCTTAAGGGGATCTTTGTAGTAAGGTTCTATAACAAAATGACATGGCTTAAGTGAATCAAATTTTGTGGAGTTTCCTAAGGCAAGCAAATTTTATTTTAAGGTCCTAAGACAAAATGAATGCTTTAGTGAAAAACATTTTCTTGTGGAACAATTGATTGAGATAGGTCTTGTTTCAATTGACCAACCTAGATCATGAAATATCATTCATATTATAATCTTGCACAATCTTATTATTGTTAAATTTGGTTACCTTGGGCAACTTCACCAAATTTTAAGAACTTCTTTGATCCCATTAAGAAATGTCATATTAGGACCCCTTAAGACATCGATTTATGATTTAGGGTGATAGGATGGCTTAAGGGGATCTATGTCTAGTGAGGTCCTAGGACAAAATGATATGGCTTAAGGGAATCAAATTTTGCTTAAGGGGATCTTTGTAGTAAGTTTCTACGACAAAATGACATGGCTTAAGGAAATCAAATTTGGTGGAGTTTCCTAAGGCAACCAAATTTGATTTTAAGGTCCTAAGACAAAATGAATGCTTTAGTGTTCAGGGTTTAGATTTTAGAGTTCATGGCTTAGGGTTTAGTAAACATAGGGTGAAGTTTGGATGACCCTTGGAATAATGGACTTGCAAGTTAGTGCCTAGTTTATGAATATTTTTTACTTTATGAATAGATTAACTATTTCCATAATAGAAACACATAATTATGTATGATTAAGATTGAGTTTGATGTATATTTTAACTGGATGCTTTTTTAATTGAATATAAGACTATTTTATTTTACATTTTTTTCATTAATATTAAACTCACTTAAATGAATTTTATGATATAAAATGTATAATATAAAATTAGTTCATGGTGAATCAAGTATTTTATTTTAGATTGTTTAGAATTGAAAGAACCTAAAATAACTTAGAAAAGAAAAATATTTAGATTATTTAGTGTCTAGGTAACTAGTGCAAAAATTTAAATCCTAGACCAATCCTCTAAGTGTATATGGTAAATCCTAAACCATGGATTTTATCATTAAAATTTAAAAATTTAAATTCAAAATTTTCCATCCCCTAGACATTTAATAATATATTATGAGCCAACTAAACTTTCTTAGTATTCAAAGGCATTCAATTGTCTTTATTTTTATCATTTAATTATGTTAGATTAATTGGTTATTTACTTGATTAATTAAACAATATTTGTTTAATTAATTAAAGTTCCCTTTTATCTCTTTCACACTTAAGCTAACATTAGGTGCATAATAATTAATTATTTTATTAATTATTAATGTGCAAGCCTAGGGTTTTCCTTTTTAGGGTTTTTGACCTATATGTGGTTGAAAACTTTTTCGTTTGTAATTATTCAGTTTACATTTTTGTGAATACAGAGCTCCACATCTTTAAGCATTTGTCTGTGTTGCTTCTCTTTGCATCTCCTTGTAATAGGTACTCTTTGCTTGCAGAGGTCACTGGGCTCCTGTGAAGTTGGATTTACTCAACTTCTACATGGTATCAGAGCTTCAGATCTGCAGCTACTTGTTCTTGTTTTAAGAATTTTTGCATTGGAAGCAGATCTGGAGTTTCAAAAGTTTTTGTTATGGATCTGGTGGGGAGTTTATTTTTGGTGCACTTTGAGCAAAACTCGACATCACGGTTGAGTCCGCAGCGGTCCAAAACTCCCAAAACGACTGTCAATTCGTCCATTTTGGACATAGTTGATCCATAGGGCAACAAAATTTATCTGTATGGCCGTTGTCTACACGCCATTCGAGGTAAAAATATATATATATAATATTTTGATATTTTTTCTTGCCTGCAAAAAAAAAAAAAAATTTAAATTGTTTTTTCAAAAAAAAGTGAAAAAACCCATGTTTTTTTGGGCACGACATTTTTGGAGTTTTTTTTTTAGTACAAGCATACTGGCACGCCTCATTATGGCAGGTAGTGGTCCCTTGGGCCCCGCCTCCTACAGCAAAGGTACCACATGGGTACCGCCCTACCACCTTGGCAAGCAGCGGTCCCCATGCGGGCCCACCTTTTTTTTATTTTTATTTTTTTTTAAAAAACAATTTTTCTGAAATAAGCCAAATTGTGCAAATTCGATGACGGCCAAATGGTCGTCAAATTTATCTTCGTGTTTTGCTGCGATGGTTATTTGGCCGTCAAATTTAATGCAGCACTGGTTTTTTCCCCATTTAGAGCTATTTTCTTCCGGAGGCCATAACTTTTTCCCACAGTGTCAAAATCGGGCAAACGAGATATCATCGGAAAGAGGATTCAAAGGACTTTTCAGTGGTGCAGGTATTTTTTGGATATTTGTTTTTCTCAGGTCCCTATTATTTCCAGCCAAAGTCAGCTCTTCTATTTGGGTGTTGCCTTCAGTATTTTCGACATAACTTTTGCATACGATGTCGAAAATGGGCAAACAAGATATTGTTGGAAAGCTAGTTCCGAGCTCTTCATAGTGGTGCAAGTGGTTCCTCAATTTGATTTTTCATTTTTTCCAGAAATCCTTCTTCTTGCAGTTGTCCTGTTTGGACCTTATGGGCTCACATTGCATTTTTTTTTTATCATCTGTAAACGCACTAAAATAAAGTGCCTCAACTTTGTATGTGTATTTTAGGATTCTTGCACATTGATTTGTGCCTTATTGTACTTGCACTATGTTATAAATGGGCCATGGGGGGGTTTGATGTTATGCATTTTTTTGCAATCATACCTATGTCAAGTGAGTGTCCCTTCCACGACAACAACCTCATGTGTGTGTGCCTTTGTTTGCACACCCTTTATATCTGCTTGTAATTTCATGTTTGCACATTCAGATGTTCTTGATTTTTCTTCATGCACTACATTTAGGCGTTTCATTTCAGAGTACCTGTCATACCTCTTCCTTGTCAGCATTATGGGGGGGTTTCTACTATTGGTGTTAATGCTTCCTTGGTTTCGTTGGAGTGAGCTATGTATATAGTATTTGTTCCTATGTACTAGGAAGATGCAGCAATTGGTTACCCATGCATTTCGATGAGATGGAGCACATACCATATGGACACTCTTGCATTCCTATTTCTAGAGGCAGCCTTCCATTTTCACATGATCACTTCTTCTGACTTTTGGTACCTTTGCCATCTGTATTTATGATTTTCAGGTGTTTTCCTTTGTTTTGACATGTGATTCGAGTAGTGTCATTGGGGGAACTCATACAGATTCTTGTCCTCTTGTTCCTGATCATCATCTATTTTCAGCGAAGGTTCTTGTTTCAGCATTTCAGTAGTCATTCTTCGACAGAGTTTGCAATTTCTTCATGCTTCTGTGGCGTTCATCCTTTGTTCCTATCTTTTGGGACAATTTCTTCTTGATTGGAGGCTTCTTCATCTTTCATTCTTGTTTGGAGGCTTCTTCATCCTTCACTTGCATCTCTTTTTGGAGTAGAGTTTTTCCCACGAGGTTTTCTCTATTTCTCCACTTTATAGAGATTTGGTTGTATTTGGGTATTTGATCAGGCCTAGTTGTCGGGACCCATTTCTTTTGCTTTCAGTTGCTTCTTCTAGGTTTTAGCTTCTCCCTAAGTCTAGCTTAAGGGGGGGTGTTAGATTAATTGGTTATTTACTTGATTAATCAAACAATATTTGTTTAATTAATTAAAATTCTCTTTTATCTCTTTTACACTTAAGCTAACATTAGGTACATAATAATTAATTATTTTATTAATTATTAATGTGCAAGCCGAAGGTTTTCCTTTTTAGGGTTTTTGACCTATATGTGGTTGAAAAATTTTTCTTTTGTAATTATTCATTTTACATTTTGGTGAATACAGAGCTCCACATCTTTGAGCATTTATATGTGTTTCTTCTCTTTGCATCTCCTTGTAACAGGTACTCTTTGTGTCATGCCTAAGAATTTCGCTAGAAAAAAAAAAAACCAACATTTTTTTTATTTTATTTTTTTTGAACCCACTAATCACACTAGTTGGTTTTCCCAAAGTTAAAGGTATGTACACTAATCATCCCTACATGATTGTTATAGAATTCAAGGTAAGGGAGCTTCCAATGAAACATGATGTGTTTACTTGCTACCAACCAGACCACTAAGAATTGACCCAAAACTTACTTAATATTTTTTTTTTTTTTTTTGTGTTAGTGGTCACACTCCCATTATTTTAGTAGTTACTAATAACAAAGATTCCAATGCTATTGCACAATAGTAATTTTAGTAATCATTTAAAATTATTAATTAAACAATTATTAAGGTAGCAAAGAGTCATTCAAATTTACCATTGCAATTTTCTTTAAATTTACCAGTTAAGCAATTAATGCCATAACAAGAATTGTTTAAATTTACCATTTAAGTAATTTTTACTGTAACAAAGAATTGTTTAAATTTACCCTATAAATAATTATTATGGTAATCAAGAATTATTTAGATTTACCATTTAAGTAATTATTAGAGTAAAAAGAATTCAATGTTACCATTTTCTTTTCTCTTTTTTTTTTATACCATTAATATGGGTATCTCATGTTCACCAATATTTAAACATTCCCAGCATTTAATTTACTTGTAATATTGTTACAATAATTACTACAAGTAATTACGATATTATATTTTATTTTATTTTTGTTGATCATTGTTAGTTCATTACTATTATTTATAATATTGTTAATTATTATTCTTTGATACAAATAACAAATGCATCAAAATATTAGCATTAATATTAAACTTTCAAATATCAAAGATAATATTGTCCTTCCCAACCAATGAGATTTTAAATTTAATTTCAAACTTCATTTATTTATGATAAGCTTATTTTTAGATAGTTATTATTCAAATTCTCTAAACAATTAACATCAGATTTTTTATTTTTACAGTTGTGCTAAATGGAATACCATTATCCTCAAACCTAAATTGACCAATATTGTTTAATTATAATATTACTAGCTGACATTTAGTATGTTATTTATTTATTTATTATTATTACTAGCGCGTGCACCTCAACGAGGTGCAATGGTTACACAACATAGTATATTTTGTACAATGATATACCTTGTAACCGAATGTAACATAATGGAAAATTGCATGTTGCAAGAAAATATTTTTATAATACAAAAACTATTTTATGACACATGAAAATCATTAACTCAAGAGATTGGTTATGTATAATACAATTGTTGGTGGTTGATGATGAGGTTCTATGATATATGCCATTTGTCTTCAAGACCTACAGAACAAAAGCAATGGAATGGTTAGATGTGTTAAGTATCAAATTATGGCAAAAAAATGGTAGCTTAAACAAATAGCTGAAATGCATAATTATGTAAGACGAAAATTAGACATATTTTAAGCACTAATTTTTTTTTGGGTTGTATAATAATTTCTAAGTAATATGAAGATGACCGTAATGGGAATACTTTTGATTATTTGATAACTACAAAAGTTGCATTTGTATGGTTCATAAATAGACATTTTTTTGATGATTTTTCCAGCTATCTATATTAAAAGAGATAAAGTTACAAAATTCACAAAAAAAGGTTGGGTGGTAGGAAAGCACACCCCGAAAGTCACATGGTCTCAAAAATAAAAATAGAATTTCAGTAGAGTATGTGTTTTTCAAACAAAGAAGGGGGCGCTCCAAACGTAACACAATAAACCAAGCTATAATTAATACCCTATATTAAAGAAATTAGTTTTATATTTGTATTGGAGTAATACCTTATAGGTGATAATTAACAACATTATTAGAAGAAACAATATACTTTTGAAACAATATAAGGATATGAATTTCCTTATATTTGTATTGGTGTAATTCGCAAGACCTTAAGGCTAAACTGGTTAATAAGGAAATTCTTCAAAGCATATTTTTTAGCACAATGAGATGAAACTCTAAAGAAAACTGATTAAAATTTGCAAAACTGAATAAAAGAAATAAGTTGCAAGACCTTTTAATAAGGAAATTCTTTTTTTTTAATAAAGGAATGCCAAATCATACTTCCCTAAAAGTGAGGTGAGGAGTTTTATTTATTTAAATTAGATTCTATCTTTAAATGAGGGCTTGCTAATTTTAAGTGTTGGAGACTTTTGTTTTAAAAAATAATAATAATAATTTAGTGCTGGAGAGAAAGGGAGGGTGAGAAAGTGAGAGAGGTAGATATGTGTGTGTGTGTGAGAGGGGGGGGAGAAGGAGAGGGAGAGAGAGAACAAGAGGGGGGGAGAATGAGAGATAACTCAATATATAGAGAGGGAGAGATATATATAGAGGGAAATATAGAGAGATGGATAGGGAAAGAGATAGAGAGATAGAGGTGGATTAAGATATGGATAAAAAGAGATAAAAGAGTGAGAGGGAGAGATAGATAGAGAAAGAGAGAGCTCAATAGAGAGAGATGGAGAGGAGTATATATATATATATATATATATATATATAATGGTAATCAGCCATCTATTTAAAACAACATATATAATGGTAACCAGTCATATATATTGATATTACTTGAGAAAATATAGATCAATCATAATAGGTCAGATTAAATTAAAAAAAAAAAAATTAAAACAAAGTTCAACATTGGAATGAATTGAAATTTCAACTATAAAATAAATTAGAAGTTCACAAACTTAGATAGACAATGTACTTCAAATACAACCGTTTGAAAGAACATAAAAACATGTAACTAACCAAAATCCAAACCATTATGTTTGACTGTGGTAATGGAAGTGAGAGACGTTGCTAGTCCGCCAAACAATTGTAACAATAATTTTAACGTTGCAATATAAATCTATTGAATCTATAATAATTATTAATATATTATAAGTCCCCATTCAAAATTCCTGTAGTTTGATTTTGGCATGGGCAACATTTATAGAGGGAAAGGTACATTAATTAATTCCCACCACAAACATCAACAATCTCTTTGACACTACACAACCACTTCATTCATATTAATTATTGTCTTGAATTCTGTGCAGAGTGAAAAATTAATTCGCCGCCCTAATGTTTGTTTGTTTATTTTATTTTATTTTCTTAAAAATGGATCTAATCTTATTTTTTATTTGAATGTTTTCTTGGTGTGAAAAATAAATTTTTATTTCTCCCAAATTTTAAGAAAAACCTCATCCAATGAGGCAAAGGCGAGATGGATAATTAAAGAACACTTTTACCGTTTGTTATTGTTTTGGCACACATGGCATATGCAGCCGGCTGTGCTTGGACGTGATATGCAAAAATTTGTTTCTGAGCATCTGGCTGCGACTCAAGGTAATTGGGCACCACGTGTAGATAATATATCTCACATGGAAGCCTCAAAATAGGGAATGGACATGTGTTAAAAGCTTTACAGGATTATAGTGGAGCGTTTAAACAATGTATTCGAGAATTCCATGGGCATTTGTTTCCACAGGTTCCCCTTTGTCCTAGCCTGTCTTGCAGGACCGAGTAATTGATCTCTTTTAATATTATTTGATGGTTGCATGTTTGACTATTTTTTTTAATATCTTATACACTGATTGATTTTGTTGTTGGTAACCATGCTACACTGGTAATTTGCTTTGACAAGAAATGCAGATTTATTCTGTAGAGTGAATCCCTTGGGGAAAGCCGAACGGTTTGAGATGAAATATTATGATTCAAAATTTGGGGTTTAAGATTGGCGGGTCCTCCTTTTTTGGGTTGCGTGAGCTCAACTATAGTGACAATTGCTTGGGCCTACCTAGATTGTCATTGTTTGTCTGTTCACTAATGGCAAGGTTGGGGAATGGAAGGGCATTTATATTGGTAACAAGGCATGTTCCAATACAGCTGGTAGTCTGCTACATTGGTGTGTTAATTTGGTTAATGGTTTTGGCATTTGTAGAATGGAAAATTATTTGCTAGAAGTCACCCATGCTACAACAGTCATTGCAATGCATACTCTATCACCCAAATAGTAATAGGCATGTACTTGGGGTTTTCATCACTTCTTAAAAATCAACACCATGATAACAATGATAGTTGTTGCTTGAAATTTTGTAAAGCCTTTCCAAAAGTTCATTGTGTGCATATCCTGTAATCATGGCATTTTATGACACTATGTTTCTTTGAGATGTTTGACAATAAAATCAAAAGCCAAAATGGGTATGCGCTGATATGACCCATATTGCAAATCAACTTTTACTCTAGCTATTGCAAATTATCTGAACCACTAACAATGGCGGAAAGTGGTCACAAGGTTTCTAGTTTTCTATTGTTTCCACCCACCCCGGCAAGGGGGACTCCCCACCTCTCAGCATCGATTCAATCCCACCTGGCCTTATTGTCATAGGACCAACAATGCTCTCTCGAGTGACAAAGAATGAAGTTGAAGCCAGATAGGGATTGAACGACTCCACATTGAAAATGAAAACCCCTTCTTGATGCTACGATTGGTCAATATGAAACTGGCACCGAACAAACCTGCTCACCGCCTCATCATTCCTTCCAAATCTCCTGAAAGCACCATTGTAAGGAAATAACTGATGAGGAGTGTTGCCCATCTTGACGATCCAAGACGGCAGTCAGCTGGTGGTTAAATTCATGGCCTTCGACTACCACATGAATCTCGTCCTCGGTGACTACGAGAAGTTCAGGAAGCTCCCATCCAAGGAAGGTGCAGAGAAAAAGGAAGAAAGGGAGGAGAGGCGAACGCTGGGCCTCATTCTTCTAGGCGGCAAGGAGGTCGTTTCCATGACAGTCGAGGGGCCTCCTCCGCCTGACGAATCGTGAGCAAAGCCAACGGCGGGAGCACAGGCCGGTCCGGGTATAGGACGGGCTGCCGGACGGGCAATACACACTACGCCGTTGGTTCAAGACCAGCCAGGACTTTTAGGGCCAGTGTGCGGTGTGGGTGGGTCGGCCCCCAGCATGATGCAGCCCCAAATCTCGAGGCCGCCTGTGCTCCAGGTCTCCGCCCCGCCTATGACATTTCTAAGATATTTTGTGCAAGCATGAATGGTAGGTATGCATTGGACTGGCTCTCACAATCAGCTCGCCAGTCAATGAGTGCACAAATTCCAATTGGGTTGAATTCATTTCCTTGTAGAAGCACAAAATCAATAGATAATGTCACAACAAAAAGCTGGAACACAAGCACATCTTAGAGCTCATTTGGGTATACTTTATTGCTCGCAGGACACCCACATCCCCAAAATTGGTGAACAAATTCAGAAGTAGAAATGGCTTCCAACTAAAAGCTGAGAATACCAAAAATTACCTTACCCGACTTTCATTTCTACTAACAAGCTGAAGGCAGAGATAATGCATCACACAGCTACAACGTCTGCTTGTAATCGCGCACAACAGCACAGGAAGACCACAGCAAGATAATGTGCGCACAGTTTGACCATCAAGCGCCGACAGCCTGAGCAAAAAAAGAGGAAAGCAACAAGTAGAATGTGGAGAACAGCGAAGGCGGAAGCCATTACAAGGTCATCTGAATTTATTACATGCCGTGAATGTTTGGTGCCTTATTAAATGACAAGCTATGCAAGAGGACTCCCGAGAATGGTCTAAAACGGCGCGAGCGGCCTTGAACCATACCTCCTGACACTAGCTATGGCTTCATCTACAGGCAAGTGCAAACAATGGCTACCGTCTCGGGAATGCAACATTTCCGGCATCAGACATCATACGAAACTAGTTGGTTTTCCACCCAGAATAGCCTATCGGCTAATTATTTTTTAATCTATTACTATTACATCAGACTAAAGCATATTACCACTGTCACATTTTATTTTATTTTGCCTCCAAGGAATTATTAGACACAGCAGTGATATTTATGATAGTAATGTTTATAATATCAACACAATTAAATTTGAATGGTAACATTCACTTTGCTCATTTCAAGTAATATATTTCCACCTGCATAAGGGAGCTTTATATTTTTGTATCTAATTAGTTTGGGCTCCAACTTGAACTCAATTTAGCCCTGAACAAAGATAAGTATAATTATTATTAATAATCAATATTGTTATTAATATTAAACTAAAATGTGCACTCATCCGTTAAATCTTTCTTTATTTTTAGTATGCTGATATTACTAGTTTTTACTTTCTCGATGATGTTAAAATTTATCTATATTGAGATCAACATAATTATTGACATGGTCCTGATATTAATCCAGAGAAATTATGACTGTCATTATTGGTATGGAACAATTTCTTTACAAGGGATATTATTTATATTGTTGAGTACTAATATTCATCATCTCATTTTTATTTATACTTTAATTATTATGAGCAATAAAGCCTCTCTTCACAGTTTGAGGCTGGAAAAATCAGTGTTAGAGGATTTCATTAATGAATACAAAATCAAAATATGTAATATTGACTCCATTATTTAATTAAGTGGTTACATTGATACTTTGGTCTGGCCAACAATTAACGACGATGCTCATACAGAACTAATAGTATTAGGTTGACATTAGCAGTATATGGAGGTTGCCACCAAATACCCAAGGTTATTGTTTCCATGCCTAAGAGTGCTGATTTAATGTAGACACTCTCAGTACTGAAATTATACTTAAATCAATATCAAATACCCCATTTATATTTTGGCTTAATCTTTCCATTTACAGATGATGAGGTTGCTTCCCTTTTGAGTTATCGACTTCTCACAAACTGTACTAATGTATTTACAAATGTAGTGCGACTGGGTTTAAGATTTTTCTTATAGGTTTATCCTTTCTCTCTTATCTCTATGAAGAAGACTAGTACCTATTCCACACGCCACCTATTCTATCGAAGCATACGTCCTACCCTACCTGTGCAGCAATATCTTAGATGTACGTCTGCCATTATTTGCTTCTATGATTAACAACTAATACTTGGGATAATAGAAGTGAACTCGCCTCACTTAAAACGCAACTGGGAAGAATCCATTGGCATATTTCAAAAGCATTTAGTAGTTTACAAGCTTGTATGTCAAGGGAAGATGCACTGGCTTCATGTCTACCATTCTCGTATAACATCTGACAACAACTTTATTTTATGATTTGAATACTCCTGAGAAGACAACATTTACCTTACCTCAAGCTTAGAAATAGACGGCTTAGGAATAGTAACAAGTTACATCCTACACCTACTTTTAGATTGTGTATCTCATACAAGAAAGTGGCATTTATAATTCCTGTCCTTGCAACTGCAACTAGCGAAGACTGACTAATCTCAATGCCATGGAATTAATTCTAATACATTCATCTAGAGATTAACCCTGTTTCCGGATTTCAATCGGCCCATCTACCTCTTTCCGTATTTACCTAGTCATCATGGAGTAATACGATCAATATTGACCTATGAACGAATGAGCTTGCGTTCTCCATCCTTTTCTCTGTCGCATCTTCTTCTCTTTTTATTATTTTTTTTATAAATACGTTTTTCTTGAGTTTTAAATAGTAGCATCCATATAATATTCTATATTTCATCAATACTTACTTAACAAAAATATGCAGACTTTTTTTTGTTAACAGAGATATAAAATAAGTTAAATATATATGTACGCCAGGGAGTCGAGTATCTATCCAGCGAGTATCAACTGCAAATGATTTCACAGCTCATTATTCCTGGGATATAGTGTTTGGATAGATAACACTTATTTGATTACATTCATAAATTTATCTCACCTTGGTATAGATATGGTGTAAGAGACGGATATCAAACTTGGACAGAAATGACATAACAATAAATTTTAATCATACAAACTGCTTTGCAAGGAAATTACATTGATAAATTTAGTCACTTATTAAAATTTAGACTTGGAATATTATTCTTTTTTTTTCTTTTTTCTATTTTTTTTACATGTTCAAATGCAAGCTCTGTACATACACTTTCCATAATACCACTTATACATAAAAATGACACAATTAGTATTTCAATCAATAAGACCTCCTCTTTCATCCTTTTATTTTTCAATGAATACAAACCTTCAAACAATGTCTGACACACAAACAAACAAGGCTGGCTCTTTTCATTTACACAATACACTAACCTTCAATATAAACAAAATTATTTAGTGATACAATGAACCACACACAATGAGTAAGGCTTGCTCTCCACCCTACCATAATGGCGTCATGGAGCCTCATGGGCTCTAGCCATACCCCCGAGCAAGGAAGGTTTTTTAGCTCCAAGATGATGAATGGAGATTATTCATTTTTTTATTTTTTTATTTTTTTATTTTCCAAAACTCATGTTTCTAAGTTCTCTACTTCATGTTTCAACCAAGATCCATGCAACATACCACTTTCTTGCAGCAAATAAACAAAAGGAAAATAGGAACAAGAGAGAACTTATCTTTTTTCTTTCGATGAATGGTTTCCACTCTTTAATCCCTCTTTCCTCTCAAAGCCAAGCCATCTTGATGACTATCTCCCCAAAGACTCCTACTCTCCTCTCATTATTTCTACCATTTTCATCAAAATTCTCCAAAAGGAGAAGTGGGCAATACCCCAATCTTCCATATTCTTGAGGTATATAGGAATCATCAAATCTTCACTCTTTCCCACAAGTGCTCACACATGTGTGAGCCTTGTGCCAATTCCAAGAACTTTTGGGGAGTAGGAGGTTGAGAGTGACAAGTCACTCTTCCCAAGCCCCAACACTTTTGAATTCGTCACATTCATGAATGTGGGCCTTTGAGGGGTCTTTTCACACTCCCCGGACAAGTTCACATGTCAAAAAGGTTCCAAACCCATAGGTATAGGTCCTAGGGGTCTATTCTTGTTCAAAACAAAGGAAATTGATTCAATAATCCCTTTTTAAAACCCACACAAGGATCCATACGAATTTTGACCCTAACCAAGGGTTCCAACCCCAACCAAATTCACATCACATGTCCTACAATTGGATTCTACTCACGCATAATCACCCAATCAATAATAAGACCTCAAACCCTTCTAAGTCAAATAGGGCTACACTTAAAACTTCCAAAGATGTATTTGATTTGATTCCAATATTTATCCATCTTCCTATTTACATATTCGATTCCTGCACATTACCAATGTCAACATGATTAGATCATATATCTCTTCATATTATTAACTAATCCAATTCACATAATTTTCACTCATGAACTATTTACTCATTAATACATCAAATGAACCCAACGATTCAATTTTCATTATAATCAAGGGAAATACACACTTACTCCAATACAAGAATATAGTCAATGAAATAGTCACTCCATCATTTTGTTTACCACCTTAGTAATTCATATTAAACTCATTAACAATGAACCATTTACCAAAATTTAATGTGCCGAATAACCCAATTCTTAAAGTTACATCCAAAAATTCACATGTGCATCTATCATAATTAAATCAAGGTTAATGCCCATGAATCCTAAAAATAGTTTTATCATTCATTTCATCATAATTATCATCGAACTACTTGTTTCATTGAAATTAAACGAGGGTTACGAAATGGGGTCTTACATTCATGGTAGATGTCAAAATTAAATGCAAGAATATTATTAAATAATCACACTATTTGTCATCCAGAATATATCTTGCCATCTATTTAGGATCACATAAAACAAATTAGATCTTTACTATTCACATGCAAGGTGGAGCCTTACATCCCCCTCCCCTTAACTTAGACTTCCTCCTGGAAGTTGTTAGGGTCTAAAACATAATCTTTATATAGCAATGCATGTAAATCTATTAATCATATTAATTAGCTTGCTTTCTTGAGGAAATAATCCAACATTTGATTATACACACACATTAGAGGTATTACTTCCATGAATCAAGTATCTATACACTTAGAATAATATTTCTCGCCATAGAGCAGTTATTTGATATATTCATAATAAAACAAATGTTAGTAGTCAGCGATGTAGTAACGTTCCCAATTAAAAATTACACCAGCATATATCCAAACACATTAACATCTTTGGACACCCTTCAAGGTTCCCTTTTGCATTATAAACATCACTCATGATGTTAGAAAATATTTTCATTCCCATATAATTCATGTATTAAGAGCAATAGTCCCAATTTTATTGTCACTTTCTTTCTCACATAGTAAAGAGGTATTTCCACATGCCATTTATTTACAAATTTACCCATACATTACAAAAATTTACACATAGTTCACATCACAAGGCTCACATAATGGGGTTTACAAGGATGGAGATTCTTGGTTACCATAGCAAGTAGGAGAGATGGTCTCAAGGCCCTTCTCTAAGGACCCTTCCATTCATCTCCTAGGTACCTTCTCTTGTTTGTGTAAGGGGGTTAGCCTCCAAAAGAAAGGTACAAAATGAATAATCATAGAACCAGGGGAAGAATGGCTTAATTACCGTCCCATACCAGTCCCATTCACAACCCCTTTCAAATAAATTATGATTCCCTAGCGCATCTACTCCCCTATACGACCTGCCAAGGAATCCCCTGGGATATGGCAGGTTTTACAGATGTCACATTACACCATACTTGCCAGCAGTTAGCAAACAATAAGAAGCCTCAAAATGAGAACATAAAATCATAAACAAACATTTCAATAAACAAAAAAAATTATAAATTCAAGAGGAAAGCTAAATAAAGATCAGTTGCAGTTGGATTTCAACATCCCAATCTTAATTCAAAAACAAAAATTAAATAAGTCCTTGAGGCAATGGACTGTGACAACTTTCAAATGGCTAAATAGCTCCAATAAAAGAAATGTAAAATTTAACACTACTGACATTTAATAAAATAAAACATCAATTAGGAAATTTCCAATAATTCATATCTCAAAAAATTTCACATTACAAACACCACGTGACTTTGATAAAGCCACCTAAGGGGAGGAGGGGAATGGTGGTTCTCTAACCACAAAAGTATTATAGCATGCAATAACTGGTGATCCATGGCCACATAAATATGAATAACTAGTGGTCCTTGACCACATAAATATGATAGCATGCAATATCATGGTGGAATTTTCCACATAGTATCAATGTCTTGCATTATTGAAGTACCCAAAATCTATAATCATAAAATGGGGTCAACATTCCCATCAATATGGTCCATGTAATTCCATCCTTTACCCATGGGTTATAAACATCAAGGAAGAGGCTTTCACTATGAACCAACAAGTGTGGCTCTCATATGTGGGGGAGTAGGCCATGATCAACGTCCATGGAAGGATTACAATGTCTTGTCATAGATCCTTTATCAGGACTAGGGACAACACCCTAAGCTTATAATTTTTCAATGGGTGAACATGCGCCTCTCAACCCCTATTTACACTAGTTGGCATCTCACTCCCATAAGGGGGGAACCATACACTAGGGGTACACATTTACATACAATAAAACTAACACAAATGAATACATCACATTTCATTAAATAGACATACTTACACGCTTAACACATTTACATAAACTCACAACTAGCTAACTTACATAAAGGCCATCACAATTGGTACACATAGGGGATCGTACTAGACGTCCACCACCCTTATCCCAAGTCGGATATCCTGTATCTCATACTTGGGGCACAACACATTTATTGGTTTTCACTTCACACATCATAACATAATACACTTTATGAAATTCACCATATTGAAGAAAATAAATCAATTCACTTACATATAGTCCATTTTATTTAAACAATATTCACTTTGCTTCTTAATTTTATAAATATCTACTCACTTTGCATACGTAAAAGAAATCACTGGATGATGCACAAATGTACCTTATTTATATTACTTCATTTTCCTAGAATTTAACAATATATGGTACACCACACTTCCCATCTTACTAAGTTAGTGTTTGACATAACATATATGATCAATATTGGTTTTCTATATTTATCCATATCATTATTCCTCTTCCATTCAACCATGTTTGTTATGTTCACTAACATATCAATATAGGTAACTCCACTATAATTTTCACAACATGCTAGAGAAGGTTTCTTACTTAATAAAGAAGATAATCAACTATTTTGGTTTGAAGAATTGCAATATGAGAAAGGAAAACACACTCAATTCATAAAACCCATGATAAATCATGAAATAGCAATTCTCACAACTCATTAATATCCTTTTACAAATATTTCATTTTTCTATCTATGGTTGAACCATTTATTCACATGTTTTAATCATCATTTTTATAATCGTGGTTCCATCTAACCTTATAAAGATGCACAATGAGTAAATGTCTAGAAAGTTTTATCTACCTTTAATTTTTTTCCTTTACATTTTGGGTGTATATGTTTTTCCTTGAAAGAGTAAGTATAGTTAATGGTATAGAACACACAACTTTAGTTGAAGGTTTTACAAGTCTACTTTAGTGGCTGTTATCTATATAGTTTAACTTTCCAATCACTTAATACATCGTGAATCACACATAATTCATTATTCAACTTATAAATTGCTACAAATTGATTAGTCAATTCCTATGACATGTACACAACCTTCAAGGTCAACACATTATTGAATACATTATTACTTCTTATATGACACACATCCTTTCTTATTTTGGCAGCAAACAAGTCTTTAGTTCTTAACTCACTCGCAAGGAAGGTAGTAATAGCATATGTTCTATGTAATGTTTTTAATCCCAAATTCACATTTTGATAAAGTCTCCTCACAAATATTTTATGTTTGATTATTATAAGGGATAATTTAAACATCACATCTATTGGTCCTCCACAATCACATCTTAATTGTATCCTTCTATGCATTCACCTTTGACTTTAATTAAATAAATCATGTTTCATTTACTATTTAATCTTTAAACAATAGAGCACAAGAGTTTGGTAGTTGTTATAGTTCCATCAAGTTTACTAGGTCACTATTTACTTGTAAAGGTGCTTAAATAACTATTTAATTCAAGGTGAAATCTAGTTTTTGACCACTTTTCAAACTTGGATTTACTATGCAATGAAGGTTTGATCCTCAGTTGTTACCACCATACATTAAATTTCTCCTACCCACCATAAGGTGGTTCATGCATTGCTTCACAAGATCATGAATTAAATCCTTATACCCTATGTGTAATTTAAAACCTTGAGAAATAGGAAAGGCCTGCATATGTCATAGTCTAAGGCATACAAAGATACTAGTTCATGAGTATCTTAAATCTAATACCATTTGTACCCAAGACCTTGAAATTAGGTCTAACAACCTAGACCTTAAAGATTTAGTTTTCATCTTCATTACGATTTTAAATCTAGCTATATGGGGTGATCAATTTGTACATAAAATAAGGGTCAAGGGATTTCTAAATTGGTTCACTCTTGTTTTCAGTTTGATCTAATAAATTTAAGGGTTTACAGATCTAATAATATATAACTACAACCTTTAACCCATGAATCCCCTTTTTGAGGTTCATATGATTCCTTCCTTTATCTAGCAATGAGTTCTCAGTATGTTTTTTTTATTCTTTATTTGTGCTAAGGTTTCAATAGCAAAATATGTTGCTCCCAATACAAACATAATTTAAGGAGTTGAGTTATCATTATATTTAATAAATTATGGTAAAAAAATTATCACTGGGTATTGTACTACCTCATTTGAGTTTGATAGATACAACCAAGTTTTTGTTTACTATACCACCTAAGCCTCTTAGAATTTTTCTTACAAACATTTTATTTTAACTAACATAAGGTGTTTTGCATGTTCACCACACACACCCACTACTTAATGCATAACCAATACCCAATGTTCGCTAGAGTTTCAACCTAGGGCTTTGATACCAAGTGTCATGCCTAAGAATTTCACTAGAAAAAAAAAAACCCAACATTTTTTTTATTTTTTATTTTTTGAACCCACTAATCACACTAGTTGGTGTTCCTAGAGTTAAAGGTATGTACACTAATCATCCCTACATGATTGTTATAGAATTCAAGGTAAGGGAGCTTCCAATGAAACATGATGTGTTTACTTGTTACCAACCAGACCACTAAGAATTGACCCAAAACTTATTTAATAATTTTTATTTTTTTTGTGTTAATGGTCACACTCCCATTATTTTAGTAGTTACTAATAACAAAGATTCCAATGCTATTGCACAATAGTAATTTTAGTAATCATTTAAAATTATTAATTAAACAATTATTAGGGTAGCAAAGAGTCATTCAAATTTACCATTGCAATTTTCTTTAAATTTACCAGTTAAGCAATTAATGCCATAACAAGAATTGTTTAAATTTACCATTTAAGTAATTTTTATTGTAACAAAGAATTGTTTAAATTTACCCTATAAATAATTATTATGGTAATCAAGAATTATTTAGATTTACCATTTAAGTAATTATTAGAGTAAAAAGAATTCAATGTTACCATTTTCTTTTCTCTTTTTTTTTTATACCATTAATATGGGTATCTCATGTTCACCAATATTTAAACATTCCCACCATTTAATTTACTTGTAATATTGTTACAATAATTACTACAAGTAATTATGATATTATATTTTATTTTATTTTTGTTGATCATTGTTAGTTCATTACTATTATTTATAATATTGTTAATTATTATTCTTTGATACAAATAACAAATGCATCAAAATATTAACATTAATATTAAACTTTCAAATATCAAAAATAATATTGTCCTTCCCAACCAATGAGATTTTAAATTTAATTTCAAACTTCATTTATTTATGATAAGCTTATTTTTAGATAGTTATTATTCAAATTCTCTAAACAATTAACATCAGATTTATTTTTTTTAAGTTGGGCTAAATGGAATACCATTATCCTCAAACCTAAATTGACCAATATTGTTTAATTATAATATTACTAGCTAACATTTAGTATGTTATTTATTATTATTATTATTTTTTAATCTATTACTATTACTTCATACTGAAGCATATTACGACTGTCACATTTTATTTTATTTTGCCTCCAAGGAATTATTGGACACAGCAGTGATATTTATGATAGTAATGTTTATAATATCAACACAATTAAATTTGAATGGTAACATTCACTTTGCTCATTTCAAGTAATATATTTCCACCTGCATAAGGGAGCTTTATATTTTTGTATCTAATTAGTTTGGGCTCCAACTTGAACTCAATTCAGCCCTGAACAAAGATAAGTATAATTATTATTAATAATCAATATTGTTATTAATATTAAACTAAAATGTGCACTCATCCATTAAATCTTTCTTTATTTTTAGAGTGTGCTGATATTACTAGTTTTTACCTTCTGGATGATGTTAAAATTTATCTATATTGAGATCAACATAATTATTGACATGGTCCTTATATTAATCCAGAGCAACTATGATTGTCATTATTGGTATGGAACAATTTCTCTACAAGGGATAATATTTATATTGCTGAGTACTAATATTCATCATCTCATTTTCGTTTATACTTTAATTATTATGAGCAATAAAGCCTCTCTTCACAGTTTGAGGCTGGAAAAATTAGTGTTAGAGGATTTCATTAACGAATACAAAATCAAAATAAGTAATATTAACTCCATTATTTAATGATACTTTGGTCTGGCCAACAGTTAACGGCGATGCTCATACAGAACTAATAGTATTAGGTTGACATTAGCAGTATATGGAGGTTGCCACCAAATACCCAAGGTTATTGTTTCCATGCCTAAGAGTGCTGATTTAATGTAGACACTCTCAGTACTGAAATTACACTTAAATCAATATCAAATACCCCATTTATATTTTGGCTTAATCTTTCCATTTACAGATGATGAGGTTGCTTCCCTTTTGAGTTATTGACTTCTCACAGACTGTACTAATGTATTTACAAATGTAGTGCTACTGGGTTTAAGATTTTTCTTATAGGTTTATCCTTTCTCTCTTATCTCTATGAAGAAGACTAGTACCTATTCCACACGCAACCTATTCTATCGAAGCATACGTCCTACCCTACCTGTGCAGCAATATCTTAGATGTACGTCTGCCATTATTTGCTTCTATGATTAACAACCAATACTTGGGATAATAGAAGTGAACTCGCCTCACTTAAAACGCAACTGGGAAGAATCCATTGGCATATTTCAAAAGCATTTAGTAGTTTACAAGCTTGTATGTCAAGGGAAGATGCACTGGCTTCATGTCTACCATTCTCGTATAACATCTGACAACAACTTTATTTTATGATTTGAATACTCCTGAGAAGACAACATTTACCTTACCTCAAGCTTAGAAATAGACGGCTTAGGAATAGTAACAAGTTACATCCTACACCTACTTTTAGATTGTGTATCTCATACAAGAAAGTGGCATTTATAATTCCTGTCCTTGCAACTGCAACTAGCGAAGACTGACTAATCTCAATGCCATGGAATTAATTCTAATACATTCATCTAGAGATTAACCCTGTTTCCGGATTTCAATCGGCCCATCTACCTCTTTCCGTATTTACCTAGTCATCATGGAGTAATACGATCAATATTGACCTATGAACGAATGAGCTTGCGTTCTCCATCCTTTTCTCTGTCGCATCTTCTTCTCTTTTTATTATTTTTTTTATAAATACGTTTTTCTTGAGTTTTAAATAGTAGCATCCATATAATATTCTATATTTCATCAATACTTACTTAACAAAAATATGCAGACTTTTTTTTGTTAACAGAGATATAAAATAAGTTAAATATATATGTACGCCAGGGAGTCGAGTATCTATCCAGCGAGTATCAACTGCAAATGATTTCACAGCTCATTATTCCTGGGATATAGTGTTTGGATAGATAACACTTATTTGATTACATTAATAAATTTATCTCACCCTGGTATAGATATGGTGTAAGAGACGGATATCAAACTTGGACAGAAATGACATAACAATAACTTTTAATCATACAAACTGCTTTGCAAGGAAATTACATTGATAAGTTTAGTCACTTATTAGAAGTTAGACTTAGAATATTATTCTTTTTTTTTCTTTTTTCTATTTTTTTTACATGTTCAAATGCAAGCTCTGTACATACACTTTCCATAATACCACTTATACATAAAAATGACACAATTAGTATTTCAATCAATAAGACCTCTTCTTTCATCCTTTTATTTTCAATGAATACAAACCTTCAAATAATGAATGACACACAAACAAACAAGGCTGGCTCTTTTCATTTAAACAATACACTAACCTTCAATATAAACAAAATTATTTAGTGATACAATGAACCACACACAATGAGTAAGGCTTGCTCTCCACCCTACCATAATGGTGTCATGGAGCCTCATGGGCTCTAGCCATACCCCCGAGCAAGGAAGTTTTTTTTAGCTCCAAGATGATGAATGGAGTCTATTCATTTTTTTATTTTTTTATTTTTATTTATTTTCCAAAACTCATGTTTCTAAGTTCTCTACTTCATGTTTCAACCAAGATCCATGCAACATACCACTTTCTTGCAGCAAATAAACAAAAGGAAAATAGGAACACAAGAGAACTTATCTTTTTTCTTTCGATGAGGGGTTTCCACTCTTTAATCCCTCTTTCCTCTCAAAGCCAAGCCATCTTGATCACTGTCTCCCCAAAGACTCCTACTCTCCTCTCATTCTTTCTACCATTTTCATCAAAATTCTCCAAAAGGAGAAGTGGGAAATACCCCAATCTTCCATCTTCTTGAGGTATATAGGAATCCTCAAACCTTCACTCTTTCCCACAAGTGCTCACACATGTGTGAGCCTTGTGCCAATTCCAAGAACTTTTGGGGAGTAGGAGGTTAAGAGTGACAAGTCACTCTTCCCAAGCCCCAACACTTTTGAATTCGTCACATTCATGAATGTGGGCCTTTGAGGGGTTTTTCACACTCCCAGGACAAGTTCACATGTCAAAAAGGTTCCAAACCCATAGGTATAGGTCCTAGGGTCTATTCTTGTTAAAAAACAAAGGAAATTGATTCAATAATCCCCTTTTAAAACCTACACAAGGATCCATACGAATTTTGACCCTAACCAAGGGTTCCAACCCCAACCAAACTCACATCACATGTCCTGCAGTTGGATTCTACTCACACATAATCACCCAATCAATAATAAAACCTCAAACCCTTCTAAGTCAAATAGCGCTACACTTAAAACTTCCAAAGATGTATTTGATTTGATTCCAATATTTATCCATCTTCCTATTTGCATATTCAATTCCTGCACATTACCAACGTCAACATGATTAGATCATATATCTCTTCATATTATTAACTAATCCAATTCACATAATTTTCACTCATGAACTATTTACTCATTAATACATCAAATGAACCCAACGATTCAATTTTCATTATAATCAAGGGAAATACACACTTACTCCAATACAAGAATATAGTCAATGAAATAGTCACTCCATCATTTTTTTTACCACCTTAGTAATTCATATTAAACTCATTAACAATGAACCATTTACCAAAATTTAATATGCCGAATAACCCAATTCTTAAAGTTACATCCAAAAATTCACATGTGCATCTATCATAATTAAATCAAGGTTAATGCCCATGAATCCTAAAAATAGTTTTATCATTCATTTCATCATAATTATCATCAAACTACTTGTTTCATTAAAATTAAATGAGGGTTACGAAATGGGGTCTTACATTCATGGTAGCATAAATAAAATGTCAAAATGAAACACAAGAATATTATTAAATAATCACACTATTTGTCATCCATAATACATCTTGCCATTTATTTAGGATCACATAAAACAAACTAGAGCTTTACTATTCGCATGCAAGGTGGGGCATTACACTTTGCTTGTAGAGGTCATTGGGCTCCTGTGAAGTTGGATTTACTCAACTTCTACAAATTACACTTGATCATTATTCATAAATCATTTAAATTTTTGAAAGTACTATTTTAGGAACAGTTCAATAGGACCTAAATTTAATCTAATTATGCATCACTATTTCCAAGTTTGAATACTATTTTCCTCAATCATTCCCATAATCATGATCTTGATCTTATCATGAGGGCTAACCGATGAGAACATGACAATTGAGATCCAACACTCACCCCTAGGTGTTTTTAAATGCCACTACTTAATAACTTAAATATTAATTTCTAATAGTTAATTTATATGTGTCAATTAACCCTCTCATTTAATTTCACAAAAAATAAATATTATGCATGTGCCCTAAACTCTATTATTTAAATCAATTTATATATTTCTTACCATTATTTTTCTAAAAAATGTATTTAAAAACTATATTTTACTTCAAAATAGATAATAACTTAAATCTTAATTTCTAATAGTTAATTGTTCAAAATCCTCATTTTTTCTCTAATATATACATCTATATTTTTTAAAGAGAGTTGATTTATTTACCATCCCTAATAATTTACATTTCACCAAAATACCCCATTTCTTCTTAAGTAGTTCAACTTCAATTCAAGAACCCTAGATGAAGCTAGATGAAGCTAGATTTTGAATTTAGAGTATGTTTTTATTTTTCTTTTATTTTTATTTCATCTTTTTAATAGCATTGATTATTTGACCTATATTTAATTATCAAAATTCATATAAAAGACAGTTATAAATGAAAATTCATATAGCAATATTGTTCTCATTTCACAAAAAATGGAAAATTTTTCTAATATAATTATAATTTAACACTGAAACTAAAGTTTACCATATCATTTTCTCCATACAATGCAAATGAATTCTCTTGAGCTCGAATATTAGGGTTTTCAAAATCAAAATGATTTGTTCGATTTCAATTTAGGGTTTTAGCAAAAAAAATTGTTTCAATTCAATTTAGGGTTTCAATTTCTAAGCAATTAGGGTTTTTAATACAGTTTTTAGTTTCATTTCAAACTAGAGTTTTGAAATTCATTTTTTTGCTTTGATTTGAATTCGAGATTTCAAAAAGCTTGATTAGGGTTTCTAAATGCAAATTTTTAATTCATTTCAATTTCTAGGGTTTTGAAATGCAATTTTTTTTGTTTTGTTTCAATTAGGGTTTTCAAATACAATTTATTTTGTTTCATCAAACAATTCAGGTTTCAAGAGTTAAATTTTGATTCCAAAATATAGTTCAAGGTTTTTTTTTTTGTTTCTATTCAAAATCTTCAGAATTTGACGTATTTTTTTAATCTATTTGTATAGTTTCTCATTTCTACAATAACACGAAAATCAATTCTTAAAATGTAAAAAACAATTGAAATAAACATGCTAAAAATAATTAATTTATTAACAATTTCAATTTGGAATGAAAAATGCCAAAAATGGGGGAGAGTACAGTACTTGGGAGGTCTTCTGGGGTTGTTGTCGCTCTGAAACTGGGATCCCATGCACGTTGGTAAAAATGAAGATTTATTCATTTAGAATAAATAAATATTGTTACGAAACGGGATCCCAATTTGTAAAAAATGAGATCCTAACTTTTACAAATCGGGATCCCATTCCCTCTAAATCAGTTTGGGACCCTCTAGCAAATGGGATCCCATTTTTTAAAAAGAGGGATCTTGTTTGTGATTTAGGCTCGGGATCCTGAACTGAAATGGGATCGGACCAATTTTTAAAAATTGGGATCCCGTCTTTGCTTAGCTGATTTCAATTTTTTAGCTAAGGAAAAAACTTCCACATTTCGTGGACCCAACTTTGTGCATTTACCCATATGTTTTTTAATGAACCATGGAGAAAATGTATGTAGAAGAAAATTGTAGTCATAATGGTGTAAGACATGATGAGTTGAATGAAACATGTGAAGTCACACCTTCTCTTGATTTTGAAGACATGGATGTGGAGAGTCAATTATTTGTATCAAAGGAAGAATGCAATGATGTAGATGATACTGAAAGTATTTTCTCATCTATCGATTGTGGAAGTATAGTAGAACGGTATGCTAATTTGGAAGTTTCATCTCTTTATGATGATAACAGTAGTATTGCTGATGTGAGTATGCAATCAACTAAGGATTATTCTTATCTTGTTGATCAAGATGATTGTGAGTCTATTTGCAGCCCTTATGAAAGTGGTTCCTCTCACAAGGAGGAGGTAGAATTGATCTCCTGAAGTAAAGAGTATTCCAATGAAGGTGATGACAATACTTTTGCCCCTGCTCACAAGAGCATGATGAGGTGTATGGATTGAATATCTTATTTGAAGAAGAAATTTGTAATCATCATTGTTATGATGCACTTGATCATAACAATTCTACAAGTGAGTGTATCATGGATGAAATTTTTTGTAATGATGAGATAAAGGAGCCTACCGATTTGAGAAATGCTTTTTAGAATGTCAGTGTATCAGATGCAAATGATAAAGTATGCAATTATTTTCAATCAAAATAATCATGTGTGAGAGGTTGAAATGAAGAAACCATTGATGGTTTCTAGTTTTAAAATGAAGAATGTAGCCTTGCTGATTATTGCAGGGTGATCCCACAATATTGGTTTAAAATTTTGGGGCAAACTAGACACTGTACTCATTTTTTTTAACTAAATCTTCACTTTTGGGCTCCTATAAAGGCTAAAACATGAGGAATTTGAAAATGATGAAAACTAGTGATTTGTTATGTTTTTTCTATATATTCTATAAAAAAACAATTCAAAGTTTTTGGAATCAGATTGCACTTCTTTTTCCATCTCCTTTGAAAACTATGCTTTTAGAAAAAGCAGAATTTTAAGGAGTGATGCTCATCATATACAACATAACATTTTTTGTACGAAGGATAAAATTTTAATTTTTTAGAATTTAGATTTGTAACTATGATATCTAGCCTTTCATTTGGTTTCATAGTGTTTTGTTAAATATTTTTTCCTTAATCAAGTTTCGAAGTCAAACCAATTACAATTGAAACATAGGCGTACTGTATACAACTTAACTTTTTTTGTATGTATCAAAATTACATTTTTTTTAATGGATCAGGGACATCAATACCTAGCCTAAAAATATTTTTTTAATTTTATTTTGATAATATGCTAGTTTTCCACATGTGCAAAACAAAGAGCTTGATTTTTAGTGAATTAATTTGATCCCCCAAAAGGTAAATCAAAAGTTATTTTTTAGCAACATTTTGATAGGTGTAAAGGAGACTGCGTTGAAGGTATTGTTTAAAACTAGCGGGGTTCTATCCAAGGGGGTTTGATCTAAGGTGGTTTGATGAAACCCTCTTCAATTGAAATCCTTAAAATGGAACATTTTAAAACTTAAATCATTATATTTTCTAAAAATATGTGATTTCAGCAAAAATCAGAATCTCCCAGAAATTGTAAACCAACTTTGTGGGGTCACCCTACAATGGTATGAACAAAGAAAGATATATGTATGTAAGAGTTTCATTGAATGAATCATCTCTGTGAACCCTTAAACCTGTAAATGCACAAGAGCAACAAAACACATTAGTTGTTAGATCATATGCATGCAAACAAGTATGAAATATTCCCCATAAAATCCATCTATTCAAACTAAACTAGGAAATGAAGAACACAATAAACTTAAAATAAAAGAGATTCAATCCTAATTAAGCTAATAGCATGATAATCTTATGGGGGAATTTGTGCCAATGAAGTGTTGGAATTGGCCCTTTCCCAATTCCTAAGTAGCAATGGTATGTGATGGAGAAATGAGATTTGAGCATAAACTTGTTGCAAATCTTGAGAAGTGATGAATGGTTGACTAAAATGGGAAAAATTGGCTCTCAATATGAAGAGAGTAACTTTGCATATGATTGTGGATGAGGATGAAGTTGAGTATAGTAAGTTTACTCAAATTGTGGATGTTAGAATGAGAGGATAAGTCTCTAATTTATAGATTTCCAATTGGAAGAATGAATGAAATTGAGCAATGTGGGATCATTCAACATCCAATGGCCAAGTGCCACTTGTCAAGATGTGAATGGTTGAGGAATGAGCACATTTTGATCAATGTGCAAGTTTGAATTTTGAATTTGATGAAGTGACATGTTTAGGGGGGATGAAAGAAATGGAGTTAATGTCACTTGGATCAATGCAAAGGACATGTAAGACGTCTTGAATGCCTTGTTGGAAGGACCAAGCCCAGTTGAATTTGAATTCAAATTGAGGGAATATTCCCTTTTGATGCC
Source organism: Sequoiadendron giganteum (assembly GCA_007115665.2). Taxonomy (NCBI): domain Eukaryota; kingdom Viridiplantae; phylum Streptophyta; class Pinopsida; order Cupressales; family Cupressaceae; genus Sequoiadendron; species Sequoiadendron giganteum. Next base: position 122,072,070 of record CM021101.1, on the reverse strand, counting down.
ATGTTGAGAGAAAATAGGCAATTAATAAATCAAAGTAATTGATTTATTGTGCAAGTTGCATTCTCTAAAGAATGTGACATAGATTAAGATTAAATTAATCAAAATTTAATTAATTTAATGAGGAATTTAGGAGATGTGACAATTTAGACTTAAATTTATGAATTGATTTAAATCAAATTGAGAGGAAATGATTAATTAAATAAATTATTTGATTTATTTAACTAAGGAGGAATAAATTAGATTAAATCAAATAAGGTTTAATTTATTCAATTTAATAAGAGAACTTTAGAGATTTAATTTAAATAAAATGAATTATTTAAATGAATAGAGAAAGATGATTAATTAAATTAAATTGATTAATTTAATCACTAGAGGAGAAAGACCTAATTAAATAAATAATGATTTATTTAATTAAGGGATGAAAGGTGTTGATAAGCTGAGAGTATGATTCAAGATGAAACGATGTTAGTAGGATCAGAATCAAGTGGATGTATATTTTACGTGTCTACAATCTCAAGTAGTTTATTATGAGGAGCATGCATATGTTGATAATGATACACATGGAACTCATTTTTTGTTTGATGCTTTATCTTCTTCTACTTATTTTTCTAATTTCCAAGTTATCAATGAATGCTTGCATATAGCATAGATGTAGTTGTACATGACATTGAAAATGAGTAGACAAATATTAGTACAACTAATGATACTATTTATGATGAGTTTACACTTGAAGAATGTGATTGTGTCAATCACCTGGATGCATATGAGGATCTCTTTTTTGGATCTGCAACTCATAGTTTTCCTCATGAGCAGTATGCTTCAGATTTTCATGTTGGTGCAGTAGGAGGTAATATTGTATATGATACTTTTTGCAGTAGTGAATGTGTTTTGAACACTCACTATGGTGTTTTTTTGTAAACAAAGATTTTGAGTCATATGAATCTGCACTTGAGGCTTCTTTTTTTGATAACATAATGAGTATTGAAAATCTTGTCTTTGATCTTGAAGTAGGAAAAATTGTTTGGGATGCTAACATTTATTCTGAATGCCATGATTGGAATGTGGACAAAGGTATTGTGGGTGTTGATGAATATAGTTTTTAGAATCTTGAGGCATGTAATAATGTGACTAAGTTGTGTTGTTGGGATGATGATAATATTTCATGTGATGCAATTCATTTAAAGGAGTTTCAAATGTGTGGACATTATTTGCTTGACACACAAGAGGATTGCACACTATTTTTGAGGGGTGATATCTTTCTTGAACCTAATCAATGTGTGGACATTCTTTGCTTGACACACAAGAGGATTGCACACTATTTCTGAGGGGTGATAGCTTTCCTGAACCTAATCATTATGAGGGAGTTAGTAAATGTGATAAGGCTATGTATTCATATGGTATTGATCATTTTCCTCATATTTTATCACTTGCCACAAATTTAGAAGATGAAATGAGTGGCAGTGATGTGTCCCATGCCATTTGGTTGTCATGTGACAATAAAGCTAAATACAAAGGAATCTCGACACTTGTGTTTGCAGGAATATAGTCACTCATGTTGTTTTTGTGTGATAGGAGTAAGTATGGATTAAACAAGATCAACTCATTTAACAGATTGGTGTTTTGACATGGGTAAGAATTGACTCCCCTTTTTCATTTGGTGGCCTAGGGCCACCAAGTGAGGTTAGAAAGTTAAAACTATAATGACCTCGTTGCCCAATGTTTTTGGAACTCAGTCTACTCTTCCAAAAGGTTCTAAATTCAGACTCACTCTATTCACTGGCCAACAAATGTCCTTAGAAAGAGCCACTGATGGAACCTTAAAATTTTAGAAAAAAATTATTTGCACACTTAGAATGTTGCACCTGAAAAATTTGCTCCAGTGACCTACTTTAGAGGGTCATAAATTCAAGGCCATTTTATTTCATGCCAAATCCCTTGGTGATACATTCATTTGACATATGTGAACATGCCTACTCAGTTTCATCCTCCAGTGATGAGTTTTGATAGAGTTTTGAAGAGAAAAGCTGGAGGGTTCTCAGATTATTTTATTGTTTGCAAATTCTCAGGCCTACAAAGTGGCCTCCTATTTAGACTGATATTTCATAGCTATATGATCGTCATGAAAAATGGATTGGTGCTCTACATTATCCTCATTTCATATGCTCCCTAGTCTAATTTCAGATCAACAAGATCAATTTGATATTTTTACCAAGTCAAAAGAAAATGTTTTTTTTTGTTTTACATGTAAATTTCAAGAATGTTTCAAGGAGGTCAAGTTTGACCCTTAATATCTTGTGATGAATATTGATTGAAGGAAAAATCTCTTGCAAACATACTCAATGGACCTAAATGATTTAGTGTTTCTAGTGGAAATTTCCTAGGAGGTGATTTTATAATTTTTCAAAGAGGTGTCGTGGTGTGCTCGATTTGGTTTTTGATAGCTGTAATTGCAAAAAGGTCTAACTGGGCCACTTTGGATATTAATATCTTGCACCTCAAGATTAATTTTTTCAAGCCATTTGTTGTAATGAATTTTGACTCAGATTTCTACATGCTTATTTAGTTTTGCAGCTCCTAGAAGAGTTTTGAGGGGTTAATTAATGTGTTGTTAATTGTGACATGACCAAAATTGGTTTTCCGAAAAGATTCAAATTTTGAAATTCTAAGGGAAACCCATTTCTTTTTTTTGTTAAAAAATCTCTAGCTCCATCTTCATAGAAATGGAGGTCATATGATGCATTATTTTAATGTATTTCGAGTGCAACAAACACATCCCAAGGGCTAGTTTACAAAGGAGGTAGCTGATTTTTTATGGCTAGGAGAATTTTGATTTTAAACCCATGTTTTAAATAATTTATCGTGCCTGCATGCAAAAATTCTCAATTCTAGGGGTCATCGTTTGTGCATAGTGAATTTTCTCTATTTGGCCTACAAGTGTAATTAAAATTTGCATTTTTTCTAAAGTTTCAAATGCTTATGTTTAAAATATTTTTGAATATTTTAAACATTATGCAAATGTAAAAAATTCATTTAGGAAAAATATATTATGTATTTCAAATGTTTTTGATCAAAGGAAATTTAATTTTTGCTTCTGATTCAGTGAAATATGGCTTTCACGGCGTTCACAACTTCACGACAAAAATAATCACCCATGGTTGCTTTGTAGTATCTTTTCCTCATCAAATCAGAAATGGAGCGATACTATTTTATCTCATCACCAATCGCTATTGAATGCCATAATTTCCACATTCAATCAACTATGGAGAAATGTTTCATCATCAATCGTTGATTTCATATTATTTTGTATCCTCACATTAGAGATATGTGATGGCAGGCTTATGGTGTTGGTGTAAATGATGGTGGGACCATAAAAGAATCCATGACAATTTTTAAAGATTTATTAAATGTTAGGAAGGTAAATGCAAAGGTATAGGCATAGGTAAATATTTTTGTTGCCTGATAAAATGAAATTTAATCCTTCACGATAAAACAAAAACTTTGGTTGCATTGTTTGTATCGTGCATCGCCATTAGATATCTCCTTTTCCATATTGCATCAATGATATGTGATGGAAATAATGGAGTAAATAATGGTGATAAAGTAAATTAATATGGAGAAGAATGAGTAAATGTTTTCCCAAGCCTGATTAAAAAATTAAAATGCTTCACAAGTAAAATAAAATTTTATTTGTTGTTGGGCAAGGAAAATAAAGGCATGGGTAAATATTTTCACAACAGGATTAAAAATTTGATTAAAGCATTCTCTTTTAAAAAAAATAGTATTGAAAAATAATTAAAATAATTAAAATGTATAAACTACATGGGAATGAAGCCTTCTCCAGATCAAAAATAAATTAAAGTGTTCACCGTGAAAATTAAAAAAAGACTTTGAGCTACAAGTAAAATATTTCATGGTAAAATGGTGAATACATAGGTAAAAGGGATTTCAACAACTAGGGGTGAAGAGTGGAGGCTTTTCATGATAAGGCCAACTTCTCAGTTGTAGTAAATAGTTAATTTTCAACTATAGGGTAAAAATGGAAGAGGAGGTGAAGTATCTCATGAGAAAAGTATTTTTCAACTACAAAATGAAGATTAATGATGGCTCATCATGGTAGGGAATATTTTTCTATTTTAGGATAGTGGAGTAATGAAGTGAAAAAAATTGTTGGATGAGGCTTTTTTTTAGATGGTGGGCAGTTATTGATCTACGAGGTTGAGTTTTCTAGGTGTTTACAGGAGATCTCCACTAAGGGTTTTACATTTTCCTTTAAGTGTTATTTTTTGCTCCATTTATGGGAGATGGTTGTTTTGTAATTAATCATGAAGAACATTTTGATAAGAATACAAATAATTTTAGAGTCAAGTCTTACGGATTGAGTATCTCAATATCTATGTAATTTTGATTTCAATACTGGAAAAATAATATTGAATGGTGCAAGTTCAACATCATTTCACTCTCCATTGTACTGGTTTTACAGAATATGAATAATATAATCAAGGTTGTCTTATTGTCTCTATCAATCTCAGATAGATATATGGCTCTATTCTTTTTTATTAAATCAAATAATTAATGTAGGTTCTTGAATATGGTTGTAAATTTGTATTAAATTGAGTGCTAGGATGCTAGTAAGAAGTAAAGGTTAAGACACGGTGCTGAAATATTATAATGCAACATTTCAGAGCTTCATATAATGTCATGTGTGAAAATTGTTATCAGATTATGTAGGTGTTTGAGTTGATTTCATTCCATGGATCAGGCATTATTCTAAATGTGTTATTCATGTTACATTTGTTTGTTAATTCAACAACTTATCACAACTTATAATCAATTTACTAATCAATCTTGTTGTGGGCATGTGTGGAATTTAATGAATCATATCTCTCATGTTTAATGTGTACACTACCATGAAGGTAAGCCAAAAATTCAGGGTATTGTATCTATTAAGCATATATAGGAGAATTATTTGTTCATTGTGTGTTTGATACAGTGGCACACAAGAATCTGAAAGCACATTGTTGTGATTACCCTCTGAGGTTTAACAAAGCCTAAAGTGTAGGGGAGGAAAGGTTGTATATCAATCTCTCATTCATTAGCCACTAACCTTGAATATTCTTGAGCATAAGGGCTGGCTAATCTTTAGAGGATTTTAAGGTTCTGCTGAAAAAAAAAGAAGACTATCCTACCAGCATTGGTGCACTCAAACCCCTCTTGATGTGAATTCATCTACTTTAGTGTTAGTTTGAAGCAATTTCCTCCTCTCATTAAAGTGGGGGCTAAATTTAGTGTCAAAAAATATCATCGATGACATTTTCACACTTGTTTGGGACATCCTTGTTAAATTTAGCTTAATGACTCCTTTGCTTAGTGTTGTAATGTGTTTACCACACTCACATTAGGTCTTGGTTCCTTGTAAATTGAATAAACCTAATAATACCTTATCTAAAGTGTTGTAACACATTTTCACACTATTCTAGGGTTGTCAATAATAATTGGGCTTCTTTATACTTTGATTGGCTCTATTTTGCATCCACAAGCCCCATTTAATTCATCTCTCCAATGATAATCCTGATATAAATCAACATCTAAACATAATTCAGATTTTTTAGGTTGTGTGGCCCAAATTTAGTGACCTGGGACTCATATGCCACCTTCGACATATGGGTCCCACTTAGGTTTTTGGGTCCTGATATGGATTTCACACCTTTCTAAGAAATCTTTAAAATGGTCCCTTAATTAATGCCTAATGGAACTCATATGCCAGAAGGTGTGGCCCAAAATTAAATTTAATTCAAATTATTGGTGGGATTTTATTCTCCTAGATCTAATTCTGGTTTTTAGTGTTGTAATTTAGGGAAATTTGGCATAAACAACTATAAATACAAGTTTCTTTCACTCATTTTATACCTAGCAAGTTGATTGACAAATATTATAAAAAATTTGAGTTCACAGCAACATTCAAGTGTTTACAAGAGAATTCAAGAGCAATCAAGGGTAGATTATCAAGTGTTTTAGAGCATAATTCAAGTATCAAGAATCATGTCAAAGTCACCATGCATCATGTTCTTTTCTGAGCCTAAAATTGTGATGTAGGGTTTCATGATTCAAGCTAGCATTCAAGTCAAGATCTATCATATTCAGGAAAGAGTCAAGATCTACATCCATTGAATTCATCTCATACATGTTTGCAACACCTTATTGCTAGGGTTTGCTGAGTTATAGCATTGCATGTTCTTCATTCATCATTCCTTCATCCTATTTTATTTCATTTCAAGGTTTGATTACCAAAATGGGGTTTGACCAAGGTAAACCTCTTTGCACTAACAAAAAAACATGTTTCCCTCTCTTTAGTGTGTGATTTGCAAGCCTAGGTTGAAGACAAATTGAACAACAAGTTTAAAGAAATTCAAGTCAAAGTTTTCAAAGTAGTTAAAGTTGTCACTTTGCATTAGAGATTACTGGAGGACATCTACAGGCTGTAAACTGAATATTTAGATCTAAAAATAAAGTGGAAAGGACAAACAAGACATTGAAAAGAAGATCCGGACATTGAATTCCTAGAAAACCATAATTGGACTGATACACCACTTATGGTGTTTGAGTCCTAGTATAGGTCAATTTCTATATTTTTTGCAGATCCAAAATCTCCACTTCCAAAAACCTATTCCTACCTAGAAACCCTAATCTAGGACTAAGCCGCCTAGTCTAGCATATGAGTCCCAATCAAAATTAAAATGACTTTTTTTCAGAATTTCAAAGCTTCATTCATTCCTCTATAGGTTTCTAGTTGCACACCTTTCATATCTCAGTTTTCTATTATATTTAACATTCTTTTTAAGGTCATTTAGTGAAACATTTCATTGCATTAGGCTTAAACATTATATTTGGCATTTCATTAGTCTTTCCAAGCCCTAGCTTGGTGGTGAACCCCTCATTAGTCTACAATTAGATCCTATGACAACCCTACACAAGATCTCTTTCTCCTTTGCACACTTTAGTTTGAGATATCGAGGTTTTTCCTTGAATGAGAGTGTAGAAGATTTTTGTTCTAGCTCCCAAGCATAGAACCACAAAAAATTCTACCTTTCAAGAACATTGAAGAGACAAGATGATACCAAGTTGAGAGATGCACTAGTCCCCAAGCTTAGGATCCTATTAATAGACAATGTGAAGATATAAGTAAAGTAGATATAACACATAAGAAAAAGAAAAAAAAGATCATTCATAAGGCATGCAATGATAAATCAATGGAGGACACATAAAAGAATACAAAAATAATACATAAGAAAAACATGATTCATACAAGGAATACATGAAGCATACAAGTAATACACAAATTGTACAAGCAGTACATATAATAAAAACACTGAATAGATGAAGAAAACATATTGTATATATAAAAACAAACACGTAGAAAACATGATGAAAAAATGTGGAATAGATGAATAAACACATGAAATATGAGGAAAACATGTGGAATGCATGATGTAAACACACATAATATAGAGTTAATAGATGATACATGAATGAAGCAAACAAACATGCACCTGGAACAAACATGAAGCATATCAAATATAATAATGATGATTTCACACATTATATAGAACTAAAGATTTTAGTTTGCAAGGTAAGGAGACCTCAATATGTAAGGTAATATTAATAACCAAGTATCATCAATTGAATGTACAAACACATAGAGAAATTATAAGAAGTTCGATAAAAACAAAGGACATGCATATAAAGAAGCCCCAATAGACCATAAACTAGTAAGTTGTGTTATACTAGGTGATCATGGATATGATAAATAAGGGCCTATAAATTTTTCTTATGCTAGGTGGATCATGAGATACATGAAACTACTAGCTAGCAAGTTGTACTATGCTATGTGTCCTCATAAAATGATAAATGATAGGTCCCATAAGGATAAAAAGTAATGTTAATCTAGTTTAATCACAAGATACATGGATCTACTAGCTAGAAAGTTGTGTTATGATAGGTGTCTATGTAAATTAAACAAATTCACAAGATAAAAAGCTCTATTATGCTAGCTGACTATGAATAGTACATAAATGCTTAATTTCATGATTTGATAAGCACGATTTAAGGAGTGTATAAATGTTTAATGTCATGGGGGATGAATTATTAATAATGCATCAAGCAGTGTACAAATGTTTAACATCATGGGGGATGAATCAATAAGAATTCCTTAGGGGGAATTACAAACAACACCACCATCAAGGGGGCATGTCAATAAGTCAAATATCACAAGACATCAACATGTAGATAGATGAAATGGGCGGGGTGATATGCTCCCCTTAAAATGTTACCTTACTTGCTATGATGATATTTTAAATAAATAAAAAGGGGGAAGATGGTAGTGATATCATTAAGAAACACCCCTCAAAAAAATATTTAAAATCCTAGTGAATCTCTCATTTTTTAGGAAAAAGTATAAATTTCTATTAGTGAATCTTTACTTCTTTTCAAAAAAAAAAAAATTATTGACAATTTTTTTACATCACTAAAATTTTGTAGAATTTTTTGTTGAGTCTAGAAAAATAATAGAAAAAATGCATTAATTATGATGGAAAATCCATCCAATCTATACATAATTCTCATGGAAAATTAAGAGCCCATGGGTGGAAACTATTGATGGGTTTAAGAGGTAGACTATAATATTTACTTGCCACGATTGTTTTAAAATATAATATAATGGAGCTCATTATATTTTTCAAAGTAAAATGTACCCACGATTTGTAATTCTCATGGGGCCTGAAATTTTTCTCGATCATTGATCTAAATACCTTGGTTGTACTCTATGAGGTAAAATGTACCCAAAATCTATAATGCTCATAAGACCCAAAATTATGGGCCCCATGAGCATTACAGATTGCGAGTACATTTTACCTCGTGGAATACAACAAAGATTATTATATAAACGAATGGTGTAAACTAAAGATTAGAAATATGTTCCTAAAGAGAATTAATATACATTTATATTGTAATTTATAAAATTTAGGCGAATTTGATCTAATCATGTATCCAATATTGTGGTGAATTTTTGAGTTAAAATTTTAATAAAATAATTTCTTTGGTGATTTAAATAAGACTATGATAAGTTTTTTGTAAAATTGTGGTGATTCAAGTCATGTTATAGCTCAAATTATTAGCCAATTTTGGATTCCAAAATTTCAACTATTACCCAATTAGTGAATATTAGCCACTAAAAAAAATCACTAGAAGAGGGGATCCTTAAGAGGGATACATGGTTCCCAAAAACATAGTTATACTTGCTCCTTGATTTTATAAGCATAGAAAACCATGCTAGATACTATTGTGTTGCTACCAATGATGAAGTATGGTTGCATGTAAGATCATACCACCCTAAATGAAAATGATAAAACACATGGAGCTAAAAATTCCACATAATGAGGAGCAACACCATATAAGAGAGTTTATCATTGATAATGAATAGCTACCTCAACACATGGGAGAGTGATAACACCATAAAAAAGAATTTGTTATATTTAATTATTCAAGGCTTGAAATTCATTGGTGGAATGCCTAAGAACTCGATGATATACACAAAAAGAATGGTTGTATGGTTATATTTATAAAATTTATTACATATTGGAGGATGAATATTAATCAAGTAGGATTTCATAAGCCTCGAAAAATATGTTTGTTCTTGGATAGGTGATAAGGAGTAGGAGGAAATCATTTCTCTTTTGAAGAAATTTTTTCCTTCTCATCACAAGAGATCATATATACATTATATAATGGATAATGAGATGTATATTAAGGAGAAATTTAGAAACCTAAACCCCTTTTATCAAGGTACAATGTATTCCTCACAAGATCTTTAACTCATTATTCCATGTTTTTATTATACCCAAGTTTAGAAGAATTTTAAATCTAACCCCATAATGTATTTCCAACTCAGAAGGAGGAGAAGTCTTGTCTAAGTGAAAATTATGATTATTTGTTGAAAGAGGAGTATTAATATCATAATGAAAAGAATCAATTCTTTTGCAAGAATGCAGATCCTTTTTTAAGTGTTGAAATATTAGGAGGAGGAGGATCATTGTTAGATTTTTTGAACATAGGAGGGATGAAAGCTAAAGAGCCTCAATTACCATCATGTAATAATTATGTTTGTGGATTTTTTGATGTAGAAGGAACAAAAGATTCCTTAGGTTTAAATTGTGAGATTTAATACTCTCCAAAAAAAGAGCGTGTAAAATCTAATAAACCCAAAGTAAGTGCACAAAGATAGGAGGCCAAAAATGGGTCTTAACTAGCCACTATTTTTTTAAATAAGGAAATCCTAACCTTGGATGAGATATCCAAGATAGTTACACTAAATGTTTTAAGATGCAACAAAAATAGGAGTCGTTGTGCTCTAAATCTACTTTCTCAACTACTATTTTTTTTAAATGGTAGAGATTAAGGGGTTCAAAAAGGGGGGCCACATAAATTGGTCCTATTTTTTTAATAAAAACATAACATTGTGTCTGGGTATGTGTAGGATCATCATGGAAAAAATAGGCCCTTAAGTGGCAATGAAAATTCAAAAAATCAAAGGTAGGCAACTTGACGTAAAATTTTGAATAAGTTATCTATAATATTTTAAAAATATGTAAGAATATCTGGAATTTGTAGAAAATTGAAAGTAGTTTCTAAACTACTAGGTGTAAGCTCTCAAAAATGAATGGTTCTATGCAGGAGAACCATCATTTTTGGACCTCAACAATGAAGCAATTTCAGATTTAAAATCAAACAAACCAGAAATGCAAATCTAAACTACAAAAACAAAACAACGCTTTTAAAAGAAATCAATCTCCATTGTCTCCCTATCACCAATATCTTTATTCATGAATTTTCTCTTAGATTTGATGAGCATAAAATGCAATAAAGAGGCTATGGTAAATGAGAAATGCAATCAGGATGCAAAGATGATGAGTATGTAAATTTGTGAGCAAAATTTGTGAGAGCTAAAATGAGAGGAAAATCCCGTTTAAATAGGAGTTCCCTGATGATGGAGAGGGGTTGAAGATGAAATGTGGGATAAAAGATGTGGGAAAAGGAAATTCCATTATCCCACATTGTTGGGTTAAATGTTATGGATGAGAATGAAAGTCATAAAGGGTTATTAGATTAAAATGTACCTAAATGATTAAATATAAATAAAATGATTAAAGATGCTTTACTAAAATGCAATATTTCATGAATGATTTATGCAAATGATATGATTAATATGCATGTTATGATAATTAGTTTATTATGAAATAATAATCAATGAATATGATAGTTGATTTATTAATGGAGATGAATATGAAACAATTATGGATGATAATTGATTTAATATGGAAATGATGTTTATGAATTATTATGCAAATGGATTATGAATGATCATGTGGTGATAATATTTAATGATGTGATGATTTAATGAAATGCAATATGAGGTGGATGATATATGAAAGTAATGTGATTTAAATGATAATATAGTTTTATTATGAAATGTCGGTGAATAATTATGACAATGAAATTATTATGATGATGAATGATAGTGTAAAACGATAATGTGACGGATTCAAATGATAATGCGATGATTTAATGATTTGATGAAATGTATGAATATAAGAAAGTATTGAATGAATTGATCATTTTAATCAATTGAAGAATAATATGATAATTGTGAGGAAAAATTTGAGTGTCTACACTACATTTTTTTTAAAAAAATAAATCTATTTGGTGAAAATTTGAAATTTCAATGCAGTAGCACTTAAATTTTAGGGAAAAAATAACAAGTAGGTGTCTGTTTGACCATCCTAACCACAATAAAATGATAATATTTTTTTATAACATTTTAGATATAAGTAGAGGACTCATGTCCCGATGTGATGCATATTTTTTTGTAATTGTTTTCCAAGTAAATATTTAATTATGAATTTTTTATTACAACTTTTAAAAAATATAAAAACTCGTATGTCTAATGACCTTAACTTGGTCAAAACTTCATGAAATTCAATTCTTTTTTTTAATCCTATGGTATGCAAAGCATAGAATGTGATGGATGTTTCAGATTCAAAATTTTTGATACCGTTTGAAATCTACAGATGTTTTTCAATCATCCTATCAATCAGGACTTTAGTCATAATTCAAATAGAAACTAAATAATAATTATTTATTAAAATCAAAGTAAAGAATAATTTATATTGGTGGAAAGCTAAGAATCTCCTCCAAAAACCATTTTCATTTCATCAATTTTAGGTTAAAAAAAAAGTTGTCAGCCACATGGGCCATCATATCACTTACATATCGCCACTTTTTGGCCCATCATGATCTTGCACATACCCGTCTATTATGGCCCCCCTAAAATGATAATTTTTTAAAACATTTTAAAAATCACTTTGGTGAGAAATTAGCTAACACCATGTAGTTTATATCCCATATTTACTAATTTTCAATAAAGGCACATCTTGAAAACTGAAATTTGAGCATGCTCCCCCTAATTTTTTTGAGAACTATTAAAAATTTATTATTATTTTGAATATGTTTAGAATGGATTCTAGCTTCTAAAAATGTAATTTATTTCAAATTTCAATGAATGGCTAAAAATAGAGTAAAAAGTACGAACATAGTCAAAATATCAAACAAAAGAAATTAAAGAAGAAATCCTTAACAGAGAAAAAATATGAAAAACAATTAGATGGTTAGATAGATAAGAGAGAGCTTAACATTACCTAGGAGTTTTTCTTACTTGACTTTGAAACACATGCAAAATTGATGAGGAGCGTGCACAAGATTATCTAAAACATTTAGAATCTAGAAAAGCACATTTTTGGGCATTAGAAAGTCGGTCCAATGATAAGAGCTTAATATTTCATGAGTTCATTTGTGCATAAGAAATTGAGATGATAGTGTATGCACATAAAAATGGTCTCGAGCACAATTAATTAAATACTAATTATTTAATTAATTAATCTTAATTCCTCTACTTATATAAATAAATTGATAAATTTATTTGTATAGTTCACCTCCTTTAATTCTTCTATTCAAAAATTATCTTTCCTCTTGAATTAATTAAATACAAAAATCTAAATAATCTTTTATTTGATTATTTCCCTTCCTTAATTAAATTTGAATTTTTAATTCAATTTTTTCACATTCTTCATAATTCTCTAACTTCCTCCAACTAATCCTCCACATCATCACATGTCACATGATTTCATTTATTTCTAATTGTCAATTTAGGAATATTCATCTAACCTCTTAACCTCCTTGGAGACACATGGCTGATCTTTCTAATTGATGCTCTTTGACAATTGGATGGTTTTCCCTTCCAAATGGAACAGCCTCCATGAATTCCTCCAACCTCTTTGTGCTCCACCGTTGATGTCCTAGGATCATGATCTTAATTGGCCATCTTTTCCACCTTACTCAGGTCTTGGAAAAATCAATAAATAGGAGACCATTCTACAAATTTTCAACAAGCATTCAATCATAAACTTATGTTACATGAATTATCTTAGCAATTGAGAGAATTTTAGAGTTTCATAGCATTTTAGCATTGTTATCATGGCAATTTACTTTGTATCATTTTAGCATTGCATTAGTTTTATAGAATTCATCACAAGATTTACATTTAGAATTGCATCTTCATCAATAGCAAAAATATTAACATCATTTACACATCAGTAATTCCATCCATCATTTAGTCTTTTATATTCAAAAATACAAAAAAAGGTTAATGTACACATTTAGCTTTTCATTATACAAAATTATCTCATTTATTAGGTTGTCATCTAATAAATTCATGTGCAACATACAAATCTAAGAACATGAATTAGAAGATCCTTAAGATTAGAGAGAAATGGAACAATTTTAAAGATTAGATATAGCAGCTTTGTTTCTTTTATTTTAATCTTTTTCATGTGATATGTTTCATTGTCGTGTGTTGGTTTTAATTTGTTAATTTCCACTCCACTTTAATTTACACACATAAATTGGTGCCCACTGTGAGGCCTAGCCCCTATTTTTAACATTTTTTTTTTCTAGAAAGTGTGTTTATAGGTTCAAACATGGAAAGTTTTAGCACGATCATGAGTTTTTTCAGTGCATACAAAACATTCTTTGGCACATTCATGCTCTTTTCTAGTGCATACATAGTCTATTCTAGCATATTCATAGTATGTTTTAGCGGATTTGTTTGCTATTATGGCATATTGGTTTAACTTTCCAAAAAGTTATAAGTCCGAGAACTAATCTGTGTCTCTCTATTTTGAAGGAATTTTACACACTGTTAGAGACTCTGCTGAAACCCCAAGAATGCTACCAAAGAATAATAAACCGAAACTACTAATGATTATTTTGTATGGGTTGGATTTTATTTCTATTTCTTCTGATTAAATTAGGAATCTGGCTTAATTAGAAGGATAAATTGAACACCATGTCTATTATGTGTGTGGAGTGGTAGGCATATGCTCTCCCCTTAACTGGGTGACCAAAAAGCCAGACCCATTCTTTTTATTGCATTTTATCCTTAGAGGGCCTGCCTGGTGGGATAAGTAATCACCCTAGGGAGCGACCCAACTGATAACAAGCTAAATCCAAATGACTTCCAGCCGATATATAAGTGTGGGTAATTGAGGAAAGTTCAACTATCACGAGGATTGTTCCAACAAGAAGGGCAATAATGGTCTCTTGTCGTATGGATGAGCCCCCACAAATGAAATTGCTAAACTAGAACCCTTTGTTGTAGTAAGCCGAAAATTCATTTTCTATTTACTGATGCAAGAACGTCCAGTCTAAAGTCGTCCCATATTCTAGTGGCTTTTAGTAGAGATGAAAATTTTGACATGGGAGATTCATGAGAACTAAGGCTTGGCTGACCCAAGAAGTGAGTGCAATGCAAGGGGGAGCTAGTGTGGTCAAGTCTCTAATCATCTGCTACAAGTAAGTACAACTGGAGTAATCCAAGTGGGAATCCAATAAATATTTTCTTACATAGCCTAAGATTGTACTTGCTTGATGAGTCTTACCTTTTGTGTTTTAAAACAACTTTCAAAAACCAACATAACACATAAAAAGTATACAACCACTGATTCAAAAGAGTATCCCACCAAACAATCATATTCCCTACTAGAAAACTAGACAAATAAATCAGGCTTTCAAAAACCAAAGAACATTTTCTAGATCAAGACATCCATAGACTGACATGGGGGTGATCCCACAAAGATGGTTTACAATTTCTTAGAAGAATTAATTTTTGCTGAAATCACATATTTTTATAAAATATAATGATTTAAGCTTTAGAAAGTTCCATTTTAAGGATTCTAATTGAAGAGACTTTGATCAAACAACCTTAGATCAAACCCCCTTGGATAGAACCTCGCTAGTTTTAAACCATACTTATAAATGAGTCTCCTTTACACCTATCAATATGTTGATTAAAATTTACTTTTGATTTACCTTTTGGGGGGTCAAATGAATTCATTTAAAATTTATTTGAAATTATTATGGTATTCCTTACAATTAGCTATCCAATGAATATACTTTTAATATGTTTTTGTTTTATTATGTATTTGTTGTTTTAGTTTTATTAAACATAGGTTTTTCATCGAAAATGAAGGTCTTTGTTTTGCACATGTGGAAAAATAGCAGATTATCAAAAATAAAAACAAAAAAATTGAGTGCACCAAATATTGTAGTCCTTGATCAAACAAAGAAAATGAAATTGAATTTTGATATATGAAAAAAAGTTACGCATTATACGGTCACTCTATGTTTTAGTTGTATTTGGTTTGACTTTGAAACTTGATTAAAAAAAAAAATCAATAATAAACTATCTAACCAAGGGGAAGCACTAGATATTAGAGTTACAAATCAAAACTTGAAAGAATTATAATTTTATCCTTCATGGAAAAAAATTTATGTGTTATACAGTGTGCGCCACTTTTTTAAAATGTTGTTTTATGAAAAACACTAGTTTTCGCGGGAGATGGAAAAAGAAGTGCAATCTGATTCCAAAATTTTTGAAAACAATATTATCAAAATCTATAGACAACATGTGATGAGACTCTAGTTTGCATTATCTTCAAATTCCTCACGGTTTAGCCGCTATAGGTGCCCACTTGTGAATATTTAGTTAAAAATAATAATTTCAGTGTTCAGTTTTGCAAAAAATTGTAAACCACTATTGTGGGATCACCCATGGTGCATGGGTGATCCATTTATCACCCTAGCACATCCATTCCATCTTTTGACACATGAATTTAGTGTTCTGGTGCATCCCTTCCATATTTTAATGCATCCATTTGTTGTTCTGGCACATTCATCCCCTGTTTTAGTGCATCTGTATAATCCTGTAGTGCATGCATTACTGTTCTAGCACATCCATAGCTTTTTCTAGTGCATACCTACCATCTTTTAACACATCTGGTCCGTTCCTTAGTGCATCTATATTTTAGCACATTTGTGCATTGTTCTAATACATCCACAAATATTTTAAAACATAGAGTTGAATTCCCTGTCTGTTCCAATTTTAACCTCACAGTTCAAGATCTCTCGTTAGAATATAATATTTTCTTAGTCATACTTGAGTCTCAAACTTGTTGAAACTAGCATTTTCAAGTGAAAATCCTTTTACCTAAACTTTGATCAAGCATCTAAAAGTGCCTCATCATCACACCTATTTCTAATTAGTAATTGAGTTTAACCATCAAGATTTGTCATGCTTTATTTGGATTCACCATCCTTCATCCCAAAACATGTGTTGCTTAATCAGATTTAACTTAATCCTTTTGGCACTCCTAAACCAAGATCTAAGTCTAGTGCATTTTTTCATCACTTGTATGACCATCCAAATAAGATCCCAAAGGCTAAAAATCCATGAAAAAAGAACTCAAAATTTAAGATACAATGGCTAAAGCTGAGGAAAACCCCTTCCATAAATTTCACACACCCGAAACTGAGGAGGTAAATAAGGAAGACATCCAACAAGCTCAACAAGATCCAAATTTCCGCAAGTTCCTAGAAAAGGTTTTTGAAAGAGATGGAGAAAAATACCTCTTAATGTTGGCCAAACAAGGCGTTAAATTACCTAATGACTTTGACATTAATCAATTGAAAAGAAAACCCAAAAAGACCAAAACTAGCCCCCCAAATGTGCATCAAATGACCACTTTGACCAATCAAATGAAAAAGCTTCAACAACAATTTCTTGACATGAAAAAAGGGTACCATGAAGAGATATTCCATACAAGACATATTTCCCTACTCTTTTGATCAATTACTCAACATGATACCCTTTTCCAAACTGTAGACACATAAATTTGGACACTTCATTTGTCCAAATTTACCCCTTTTTTGTCTAAATATCCCCTTATCTGCATTAATTAAGTAATATCACTATTATTTAATTAATACCTCTACAGTTCCTATAATCCCTAAGGTATCTAATTAAATAATTAAATACATTTCCCCTTTAATTCCTCTTTCATCAAATGAATTAAATAAATATGACATTTATTTAATTCTTCACATGTCCCATCACTTTCACTTAATCCTAACCCACCTCCTAATCTCTTCATTAGGGATGTGCACATACATAATCCTTGATTAGGATGTGTCACATCCTCCAACTTTTTCAAGTTGGCTTTTAATTCTCCTTAACCACTAATCATCTTCTAATCATTGATCAGTTAAGCCTAATCAGTACCTTGGTCAACTCTCCCCATCCCCCAAGGAATTTTTAATTCCTTTTTATTCATCCAAGACTCCTTTCTTCCCCATGTGAATTTTTAATTCATTTTTATTCCTCCAAGGAATATTCTCTTCCCCATGCAAGTTCTAGAACCTTTGACTTGTCACATCACTCACATGTGTCAAAATCCTACCTTTTTAAAAACCTTATTTTATCAAAGGTAGTTTTCACCTCTCATTTGGAACTTTTTCTTATCCACAAGATTCCTTAATCATGTGAATTTTAAATTCACTTTAATTCACCCAAGATTCTCCTCTTTCCTATGTGATCATTGAGATGTCACATCATCCATTTTCTAAGGTACTTGTCATTCATCCACATCATGTACATTCCTTCCACCTTACTTCCACATCATCTCATCGTAGGTCATCTTACATTCCACATGTCAAGATGTGAGGGATTGTGAGTCCTCAACTCACCATAGCCCTCCATCTTGGCCTTGTTGGTTTAATCTCAACCATTGAATTCTCTAGAGAATTCAAATCCCTCTATAAATACCCCCTCTTTTTTCTCATTTTGGAACCTTATGCATTTGATACCAGACTCTTGTCATTTTTTCATTTAGAACACTTAGTAATTTGCACCCTTATGCTACCAAATTTCTCACTCAATTTGCAAGAATCATATTAGCCATTTAACCAAGCCATTTAGCCATTAGCACTTTCATTTATCATATTGCTCATCTTGAATACATCATTTCCATAGCCATCCAAGGAGAACACAAGCTATCAAACATCAAGGGCCAACCAAGGGATTCAATAACACAAAGGTATACTTGTTTATTATCTTCATTTCATCTTCTTTCTTTGTGTTATCATTCCTTGGGATAATCTTGAGGTGTATCTTTTATGTTTTTCCATTAATGCATAATAGTTATTTTGCATTTTAGAATAGGATAAACATTTAGGGATCACATTTCTAGCACGCTCGGTGGGACCCACAAATGGGTCCCTTTACTTCATGTTTGTTGTTGTTCAGTTGTTTGCAGGTCCAGGTCATAGAGGGGTGGATTTTCCCCGCATAGGGGTGGATTTTCCTTTTTGGTTCACTAGTTTTTTTATATTTTCATTGCAAAGGGATGGATTTTCCCTGTTGGTTCACTATTTTCTGATATTTTCACTGTAGAGGGGCAGATTTGCCTTGTTGGTTCATTGTTTTCTAACATTTGCACTATAGAAGGGCAGATTTTCCCTCCTAGTTCACCATTTTCTAATATTTTCACTGCAGAGGGGCAGATTTTCCCTCCTAGTTCACTATTTTCTAACATTTTCACTACAGAGGAGCGGATTTTCCCTCCTCGTTCACTGTTTTCTTACATTTTCACTGCAGAGGGGTGGATTTTCCATGCTGGTTCACTATTTTCTAACATTTTCATTGTAGAGGGTTATATTTTCCCTTTTGGTTCACAATTTTCTAATATTTTCACTACAGAGGGGTGGATTTACCCTCTCGGTTTACTGTTTTCTGAAATTTTCACTACAAAAGGGTAGATTTGCCCTGTTCTTCAGACTTTTTTCTGATATCTGACTGCAGAGGGATGGATTTTCCCTATTTTTCCCACTTTTTTGACTACATAGGGGTGGATTTTCCCTAAACAACACGTTGTAGAAGGTAAAAAGGGGTAGTTTAGATGCATATTTGTCTCAGTTTTTTATTATTTTGAGGTTCTAACCCCCTAACCTTGTTTGTTTGTGGGTATAGTTGGATATTTTGGTAATATTTTGTAGCATACTTTCATAATCAATAAAAAATGGAGGATAAAATAGCTAACATTTGTTTGCAGGGCCATCCGTTAGTTCAAATTTTAAAAAATTTCCTTGTGGTTTTCATCTAGGCATAGAGCTTAATTAGGGGGAAGTAAAATCTATTGCTTGGTGTGTCTATTTTTGTGTTACCTAAAGGGGGCATTAATTTTTTTTCGCTTTCCCTTTGCACTTCGTGTGAGCCTAGGGAGTATATGGAAATGATTAGTGCCTTCTTTTTAGAGGGACCTACTTGGAGATTTCATCACCCCAAGGGATTATCACAACCACGCATACTGGTGGGGTATATAAAGGGGGGAGAGAAAAATTTGTACCCCAATCTAGTCACACTGCGTCTAGTGGAGCGTCGAAGCTAGGGTGATACTTAGATAGACGTGAAGAGATGGTTTGAGCCCTTCAGTATCTCGCTGGGGTTCACGACTCATGCTTATGATGGGCTGAAATTCACGGTCTGGGTCTCACATATCGAGAGTATATCGAGGACTCCTTACAAGCCTTATATATCCTAGATTAGGACCTTTTGGCCATACCCTTCACACTAATTATAGGATTGTGCTTGTTTAACGTGTCTTTTTTTGTGAGAAACCAATAAATTTTGTATTAGTCAGCTTCATTGTTTTCATTTCAAGTCCTTTCCATAGTCATTCTCATCTGAAACAAGTCCCTATTTTCCATAGAAGGGAAGCTATGCCCTCCTATTTCACTGCAGAGGGGTGGATTTTCCCTCCTGTTGACTGTAGAAGGGTGGATACACTCCTTGAACAATCAATTTTGCCCCATTTGACCTTTCCAAGCCTCCATTTGACCACTCCAAGCCTTTGTTCGACCATTGAACCATTCCAAAAATTCATTTAACCATTTCAAACATTTTTTTGACTTTTTCAAGCCTCCATTTAACCTTTCTAAACTTTCATTTCTCACTCACATTATTTTTTCACAACTTGGGGAACCCATTTCAACGTTTCACCATGTGTGACCTAAACATTTGCACTTTTCAAAAGATCACTTTGACATCACCCCCATCATATAAGAACCTTTAGGACATCCTTAGTGTGCATCCTTCATCATCTTTCGATACAAAATCCCTTAAACCTTGTTTTAGGAGTTATCATTCAAATTGAATAAGATGTTGGAGTTTGATCGTTATCCTACATATTAATCATTATCTTCAACCTAATCAATCTGCTTCTATCCTAAGGAGGATTTGTGTTGAAAGTTTACAAATCGGCCTAAATCAATCCACTTCCATCCTGAGGTGGATTTAGTGCCGCAATCGGTCCTTTAATCTGATCAACCAACATATTAAGCCACCTAAGGTGATTTTTGAATTGGGTTTAGAATCCCTTCCGTCAACCAATCCTAATTCATGATCCAATCCAAAACAAACTTATCCTATCATATCCTATGATCCAATACCAATCTAAGCTCCAATCTAGTTCTAATTTGAGCATTAATCCCATCATCCTGATCTGAGATTTTATTCAATCCCAATCTGAGCTTTCATCCAATCCCCATATGAGCTTCCAATCCATCCTAGTTCTTTATCCATCATCTATTATTTCTTGTGAATCTATATCCATCATGAATCCTTATCCTCCTCTCACATGACCAATAATACTATTCAAGGGGAATCCTAACTGAATTGATGATGATAATGAAAATATTGTTGATCACAAATTTTTTTATTTAGATCCCCTTGACGCTATCATTACTAGCAAGTTCTCTCTAATCGCCTCCCAAAATCCAACTACTCCTTTGAACTATCCTACCATGCCTTCATCTGCATCTAGTAACAGTCATGATGCTACCCTTGACAAGGGATATCCAACATCCTCACCATCAACATATTCAACATGTCCTCCCTCTCAACCTCTATCCTACCCAACATCCATATCCTCATATCCTTATCATCATGAACAATTGCAATACCTCTACCTTAATCTTCCCATCCCAATCTTCCCATCCTAATCCAACACCTGCACCCTCCTACACAAATCCACCATTTCAATCCCCTTATCCTAATCCATCATCCTTATCCTTTTATGACAACCCAACATACATGTCTTCCTATGGTAGTCCCCCACCTCAAACTTCTCGTTCTAATCCAACATCCACACCTTCCTATCACAATCCTCCATTCTAATATCCTTACATTAATTCCACATATTTTCATCCTAATCCTCCATCCATGTCCTCCTACGAGAATCCACCACCCATATCTCCCCATCCTAATCCATCATACACATATTCCCACTATTATCCATCATCTTAATCTATCATCCAAATCTTCCTACTATTATCCATCACCCCAACTTCTCATCCTAATCTATCATCCACATTTTCCTATGTTCCTCCATCATCCCAATCTTCCAATCCTAATCCCTCATCCACATCTTTCTACAATTATCCATCATCCCAACCTAATCCAACAACTACATCCTCCTATCTTAATTCATCAACTGCATTCTCTTACGTCTCTCCCCCCTTCACAGCATTATATCTTAATCCTCGCTCTAAACATAACCCACCTAGTCCTCCAACCACTCCTAGTCCTCCCTATCCTCCTAGTTCTACATATAATCTTAGTCCATCATCCATTCCCTTCCCCTCACCTAACCCTAATCCTCCATCTCCTCCTAGTTCTACATCTAATCATAAACCACCAATCCCTAATCCTCCATCCATTCCCATCCCCATGTCTACTCCTAATCCACCAATCCTTAATCCTAGTTCTCTATCCATTCCCAGCACCCCACCTAATCCTACATCCATTTCACATGTCATCCAAGGACTCATGATAGAAGAGACACCATGCCCTCCCACTCTATCATGTACAGTCACTAGTGATGAGCCCCCCGCCATCATACACCTATTACTCACATTTCCATTCCTCACACCATCTAAATGGTTGAGCATGTCAAACCCATCGAATCAATTGAATCCCCATCCACCCAATCTAATCCTCCTAGTCCTAATATTACTAAATTTAAATCCCATGACCTTCATAAATCCTCCATCCTCCCATATCCCCCACCTAAGGAGTCGCTCCAACAATCCTCCATCATCATGCCTCCCACACATGTTGAGACATGCCAAGGGCTTGATCCAAAGCACACAAACATAGATCCCACCATCTCATCCACTCCATCCCAAAATAATAGCTCCCCATCCCTCCCATCTCACAATTCCTTTCCTCACCTGAATCTTGATCCTACCATCCTATCTAATCCATCTCAAGATCACACTAGCTCTCTCGCTCCATCCCATGATCCCCTTTGCACTCAAGATCCAATCATTCCCTCTTGTGAGCCCTTATGAGTTATTTCCCCAGTTCTAGATCCTATCATAACACCTAAGCCCTCTCCCGATCCCTTACCACTCATTCCTCCTAATGCTGGTATCCCCTTATTTCCATCGCATGATCCTCCATTGTTGCCTAACCTTGTCACCACAACACCCCTTTTATAGCACCTTGGCAACATTACACTCATCCATGGTGGTCTTCTTGCAGAGGAAAAAAAAAGTATGGGCACTGCCCTTCCTACTCTACCTAATAACGGACTCGCATCATGCTTCCAAAAGAATAAGCATCCTACCATAAATCACATGCTATAGAACATGAACTATTAAGGAAAAGGTTTAGGCCTTCATGAGCAAGGTACTTTAGAGCCCATCCAAGTCAAAGAACATCTAAGCACACATGGTCTTGGATATATCTCCCAAAACTTGCACTCCAAAAATGTTGGTACAACCTTTGTACATCCTAAACGATCCTCTTCTAAAGACATAAGAGGTACTTCCCATCGTTCTACCAAGACATTTTCCACCATCCCCCCTCCTCCATCATATTACCTCAAAACAACCATCCATCTTCCTCCCTCATCCTCTAAATCCATTTTGTGTCCTTATGTCCCTCCATTCATCATTGCTCATCCTCCATCTACTATGGGTTCTTATATCCGTCCATCAAACCTCACACATCCTCCATATACATAGTCTATTTTGGGTCCTTATATTCCAAAATCAGCCCCTCCATCTTATCCTATTCATCCTTTCATTCATCCACCCCCTATCCCTCTTACACATCATAAAAATCCTACCTTCATAACTCCTAATCAAGATCAACAAAGGCAACCCTCCATGCATGTTATCTCGCATCCTCCATCCACACTTCCTCATCAAATGCCTACTTCTATCACTACATCCACATCCTCTTCACATCACCCATCTCCCCATACCCATCCCATTGCTACTAAAAGAACTTTGGATTCCAAAGAAAAAACATATAAATCCAAAATGTCCACATGAATCTACAGTTCCTCATGTCCCCTCCAAAAGGCATGTTGACAAAAATAAAAATCAAATCCAAAATCAAAATCAATCCAAATGGCCAAAAAGGACCACCAAAGAAAAAATCAACACCATGTGGATCCCAAAGAAAAAAGAGACAATTCCTTCAAATGAAAAATCCATGACGACATCCAAAGTTTCTATTCCAAAAGCTCATAATTCACATCCTCCATCTCCTAAATCTTTTTTGGGTCCTTATGTCCCGAAATTCACTATCCCAACACCTCGAATCTCGCCACATTCTCCATCCATCAACCCTCCTCTCATTTCACATCCACCACATGTTCCAATGTTGGTCTTGAACACCTTCCCCTATCACACATCCACTCCATCATTCCATCCATACACTTTCCAACACCCCATCTACTATCCCCCCTATCTCGCCCATCCAATCCCTTTGATTCATCCTCTTGCATAATCCATTTCTCCTAATAAGGTTTTACCAACTTCCAATGGTCACTTTACACATGGGATCTTATTACCTCATATGGAACTTGATTCTTGAGTCCTTCATCCATTTGCTTTATCATATGTCTTATGAATCCATATCCTCCTCCATATCCATCTGTCTTTCTTTCTGACAAGTCCCGATAGTCAGAAAATCCCAAAAACATAAAAATAAAAATAAATCAAAAAAATCCAAACAAATAAAAAAAATTAAAATCAGAGAAAAACAAAAATATTAAAATCATAAAAGAGAAAAAACAAAAAAAAAAAGAAAATAGTAAAGAGAAAATCATTTGTCCAATGGTGAAAACTTGGAAAACAAGTGCCTTGGATAAGTAACATGATGAAAACTTGGCAAATAGGTGTCATGCATAAATCCCCCATCTAGTCTCCTTCCAGGATTGGGGGCAACATTCACTTACACATTCCTTTCCTCCATTTCCTACATATGCCTATCTTCCACATCCTATCCATCCTATCCCATTTATCCGAGTCCCCCCATATTCCTTGTGCTCTTGATAAAGATAGGGGCCAACCTATACACATGCTTTGAATAAATCTTGGCATATATTACCCTCATCCATACACTATCATATTCCTTATCCACCTCTCTCTATCTTCATTTTTCCATCTCATTCCTTTATCCACCCATCCTGATATCCCCCTTGACTCATCACGCAAGACACATCTAGAGTGGAGGCATCTCCTTATTTATAATAGAGTTCTTGGAGGCATCATCCATCCATTCCTCCAAGTCATCCTTTCCATCCCCCCCTCCATCCCATCCTTATCTCCACATACCTTTATTCATCCAATACTCCCTTCCATCTACCAAATCCTTATCTTCCTATACTCTCATCCACTAGTTCTTTTTTGTCCTTTCATCCTTATCTACCCATCCCTCTATCTAAAAAATACCACCCATCTCCCTATCCTTATAATCTTTCCAACTCCTTATCCCTCTATCCATCCATCCTAGCTTCTTTCTATCTTCCCATCATTATCAATCCATTTATCTCCCTCTATTTGTGCCTTCTTTGTTTGTCTCCCTCCTGCCTCCTACCTCACCTTGAACTAGAATGGCTTTTCCCCTGACCCGTGGGGTGGATCCACCCCTAGCTAGGGTGGATACGCCCCTAGTCGTGGGGTGGACCCACCCCCGACTGAGGTAGACCCAACCCCAACTGCGGCAGACCTGCCCCTGGCCACGGGATGGACCCACCCCTAACCGGGGCAGACCAGCTCCACACCAGGGTAGACTAGCCCTTGGTTGCGGGGCGGACCAACCCTTGGCCATGGGGTGAACCTGCCTTGCACCGAGGCAGATCTGGCTCACACCGGGGTGAACCCGCCCTTGGTTGGGGGGTGAACCTTTCCCACACCAGGGCAAACCTGCCTCACCCCAAGGCGAACACACCCCGAGCTGGGGCAGACCCACCCTGTGCTAGGGTGGATGCACCCCGCCAAGGGGCGACCTGCCCCTACAGTGGGGTAGACTCGCCCCTCCCAGGAAACACCAACCCTCTTTCTCCCCCCTTGTCTTTGTTTATCTAGATACAAACCTAAAATTCTAGCCCCTACCCATTTTAGCCATCCCTCTATTTAAACATCCTACCCATCTCCGGATCCTTATAATCCATTCCATCCTTCCAATTCACTATCCCTTTATCCTCCTATCCTAGCATCTTTCTATCTCTCCATCTTTATCCCTCCATCCATTTACCTTTATTTTCCTCCTATCTCCTAATCCCTTTTCATTGGTATATAGCTATAGGCTAACCCTCATGAAATCCAATTCCATTCATCTCGCTATCATCCATCCTATCTATTCCACACATCTGACCCATATCCTATCACTCTTCATCATTCATCTATCGATTATTTTCACCTCACAATTCATCTTTTGATGATTTGAATAACTATTTCATCCCTGAGCTTCACATAATGCATATCTTACACATATCAACCATCCCATTTGCATGGCCTATCCCGGCCCATTATATCAGCTCCATCCTTTTATCCATTTATCATGGTCATCTCATCCTCCCTTATCCGGTCTCTATCATTGGTCTTGTGTCAAACTACATTGCCCTTGTGCTTTCATGTAGGCAAGGTCGATCATTTGATCTGCCCCCAGGTTTTTTCCTTTTTTCTATCTTGTCATATTCCATCATCTATCTTTGGCCTTGTGTCAACCTACATTTCCCCTGCACTCTCCCGTAGGAAAGGCTAAATCGTTTTGTCTACCCCTAGGGTACTTTTTTGGTCTGCATCCTCCATCATGCTCTCCATTATCCTCTTTCCGCTCGTATCCATGGTCTTTTATCAAACTATGAGGGATCTACACTTTCACATAGGAAATTTTTATCTTTGATCAACCCTCGATCCCCTATGTCTTTAGGGTGTGTCAGTCTTGTGTCCCCTTGGTATTGGGTGATCCCAAAAATCTAGTTTACAATTTCTTGGAGATTCTGATTTTTTTTGAAATCAAATATGTGTAGAAAATATAATGATTTAAGCCTTAAAAAGTTCCATTTTAAGGATTATGATTGAAGAGGTTTTGATCAAACCACCTTAGATCAAACCCCCTAGGATAGAACCCCGCTAGTTTTAAACCATACCCACAATGGAGTCTCCTTTGCACCTACCAAAATGTTGATGAAAAATCACTTTTGGTTTACCTTTTGGGGGATCAAATGAATTCATTTAAAATTATCATGGTATTCCTCAGAACGATCTATCCAACGAATATAATTTTAATATGTTTTGGTTTTATTATGTATGTATTTTTTTAGTTTTATTAAACATAGGTTTTTCACTCAAAATTAAACTTTGTGTTCTACACATGTGGAAAAATAGCAGATTATCAAAATAATATTTTGAAAAATATGTTCAGGATGGGTATTGATGTCCTTGATCTATAAAAATAAAAATATTGAGTTTAGATACTTACAAAAAAAGTTATGTTGCATACGGTCCGCCTATGTTTGAATTGTAATTGGTTTGACTTCGAAACTTGATTAAGGAAAAAATATTCAATAAAAGACTATAAAACCAATTGAAAGTGCTAGATATCATAGTTAAATGTCTAAATTCAAAAAAAAAAAAAAAAATCCTTCATACAAAAAATGTTATGGTGTATATGGTGAGCGTCACTCCTTAAAAATGTTGTTTTTAAAAAAAACTATTTTTTGAAGGAGATGAAAAAATAAGTGCAATATGATTCCAAAAAAAATGAAAAAATATATTTAGAATCTATAGAAAAAACTCCACAAATTACTAGTTTTCATCATCTTCAAATTCCTCATGGTTTAGCTACTATAGGAGCCCGAAAGTGAAGATTTAGTTAAAAAAAAATAGTTTTGTGTCCAGTTTTCCCAAAAATTATAAACCGGTATTGTGGGATCACCCTATTTAGGGTGTGTTGGTCTTGTTGTCTTGTCGTCTTGTCATCCTGTCATCCTGTCATCTTGTCATGTCATCAAGTATGTCCCTATCCTAGCTGGATCTTACAAACAAAGGTCATTAGTCTCATGAGATCCAATCGGTTTTTGATATCCTGCGTCATATTGGGCAACCATTTTACCTTCCATCTTTGGTCTCAATAGGATGTATCCTTCCTAACAGACTACATCAATCCCATCCATCCTTTTGATCCTATGGCAAAGGATATTTGAAATTTGATTATTATCTTTTGGTTCTTTTGAAATTTTTTTTATCATTTGAGCTACCTATCATCACTTGTCAAGGTCGCCATGATCTCTCATATTTTGGCATGTTTTGACTAGTTAACATAGGGGCATATTTTGTTTTTTCTTTCATTTGTTGTCTTCTTGGTTATCCCACATAGTACCCACCAGGAACCCTACAGTCTTGCATCATATTGGGACATCCTTTTGAGCTTGTGGTTATCCCAATACCTAGCTTGACCAAAGTCATCGTGACTTTGGGGTGTTGGGATAACCTTCTTGTTTGTTGTATTTATGTATGCATTAGACACTAATCCGCCTTGGTTCCACATACCATGGTATATGGTGTCTTATTCTATAGAAAAAATTAGTGCTCCGAAGATGGAAAATGGCATTAGGATTGCATTTCATTTTCCATTCCATCATCTTGCATGTATCCCCCGTTCTCATCCATTCAATCTCACACAAACCATCTAATCACATCCTTGGTTTTGTTCCCAGGCTTGCTACAAGCCTTGCTCCCATCATCACCATCGTCATCAACATCAGGATGTATCCTTCCCTCATCAACAACCCTTTCGTCAAGATGTATTCTTTCCCATCCTCGTGTTGTTTACAGAGGTATCCTTCCTTCATCAACAACACTTTCATCATCATCATCGGCCATATCCTTCCCTATCCTTTTGTGTTGTCTTGACAAAACTTCATCCATCATCAACCCATTTTGGCTTGTAGCTTGACTGGGGAAACATTACCTCTTGTCCTTCCATCCATTTGTGCTTCTCATTATTTCCCATCACTTATCATCCTTTCTTATCCATCACTTCACATCATCTTCCGTTTCATCATCTCATCCATTTTGAGAGGACACTCATGTTCTCTTGAACCAACATGTCCTCTTAAAGGGGCATCTTTAATCCCTAATCTTCATCATTTTTTTTCCTTCCTAATTCACTCGTTTGAATGAGTGGGGCATCTTTTCCAATCTAACCTTCTTTTTTTGGGTTCTATGTTTTAATATTCTTTAAAATTATGCTACTTCGTAACACCATCTCAAAGAGGGGAAAAATGTAGACACCTAAATTTGGACACTTCATTGGTCATAATTTACACCTTTTTCATCTAAATATCCCCTTATTTGCATTAATTGAGTAATATCACTATTGTTTAATTAATACCTCTAAAGTTCCTCTAATCCCTAAGGTATCTAGTTAAATAATTAAATACCTTACCCCTTTAACTCCCCTTTCATCAAATGAATTAAATAAATATGACATTAATTTAATACTTCACATGTCACATCACTTTCAGTTAATCCTAACCCACCTCCTAATCTCTTCATTAGGGATGTGCACATACCTAGTCCTTGATTAGGATGTGTTGCATCCTCCAAATTTTTCAAGTTGGCTTCTAATCCTTCTTAACCACTAATCATCTTCTAATCACTAATCAGTTAAGCCTAATTAGTACCTTGGTCAACTCTCCCCATCCACCAAGGAATTTTTAATTCCTTTTTATTCATCCAAGGCTCCTCTCTTGCCCATGTGAATTTTTAATTCACTTTTATTCCTCCAAAAAATCTTCTCTTCCCCATGCAAATTCTAGAACCTTTGACTTTTCACTTCACTCGTATGTGCCAAGGTCTTCTAGAACCTTTTACTTGTCACATCACTCACATGTGCCAAAATCCTACCTTTCTAAGCACCTTGTTTTATCCAAGGTACTTTCAACCTCTCCTTTTGGAACCTTGTCTTATCCACAATATTTTCTCCAATCATGTGAATTTTTAACTCACTTTTATTCACCCAAGATTCTCCTCTTCCCTATGTGATCATTGAGAGGTCACATCATCCCTTTTCCAAGGTTCCTGTCCTTCATCCACCTAATGTACCTTCCTTTCATCTCACTTCCACATAATCTCACATTTCACATGTCAGGATGTGAGGGCTTGTGATTCCTCGACTCACCATGTAGCCCTCCATCTTGGCCTTGTTGGTTTAATCTCAACCATTTAATTCTCTGGAGAATTCAAATCCTTCTATAAATACCCCCTCTTTTCTCTCATTTAGGAACCTTATACATTTGATACCAATCTCTTTCCATTTTGTCATTTAGAACACTTAGACATTTGCACCCTTATGCTACCAAATTTCTCACTCAATTTACAAACATCATATTAGCCATGTAACCAAGCCATTTAGCCATTAGCACTTGCATTTATCACATTTCTCATCTTGCATACACGATTTGCATAGCCATCCAAGGAGCACACAAGCTATCAAACATCAAGGGCCAACCAATGGACTCAACAACACAAAGGTATAATTGTTTATTATCTTCATTTCATCTTCTTTCTTTGTGTTATCATTACTTAGGCTAATCTTGAGGTGTATCTTTTATGTTCTTCCATTCGTGCATAATAGTTTTTTTGCATCTTTAGAATAGGGTGGACATTTTAGGGATCACACAAACATTGTGAATTCCCTAAATATAACAAATACAATGGAAAAATAGATCCAATCGATCACATAATGTAATTTTGAACCATGAGCCTTGAATTTTCCCATGAAGAAACATAATTGATGTGATTATTCCCATGAAGCTTGGGAGGGTAATGTATGCAATGGTTCTTGTAATTAGCTCCAGGAATCAAATCCTTTGAAGTATCAGTCAGCAAATTTATCACCCAATATTCTTATAACATTCAACATGAGATCACAATGAAGGACCTTTGCAATGTCAAATATAAAAACGGTGAATCCTTTATTGTATTTTACAAAGGTGGAGGAGATTATTTGCAAGATATCCTCATCTCATACCAGAAAAAGAGAATATGGAGGTATTCGTTGATAATTTAAATGATGATATGAGTTATAGGCTTAAATTATAACGTCCTCCAACTTTTGAAAAATTGATTGAAAATGAGATCAAAATCAAAGAATCTTTCGTCAACCAAGGAATCTTGAAAATTTACAACAAAAACAATTGAGCCAATTCCTCTAACATTGACAAACCATTTTTTTGGAAAACATAAAAGAATAATGGAAATTATGCTTCCGCTGAAATGCATAATGCCAAACCAATATTTAATCTACCAGGAATCACACCAAAGACAAACCAAACCCCCAATCAAAAAAATAACAACTAGAACACAAATCAAAACACAAATGAGAATAATAACCAAAATAATCCTCCATCTAGACCACCATATCAAACATCATCAAACCATAGGAAATTCACACCTTTGGGGAAATCACTAGAATCTGCACTAAAATAGCTTCTTACATAAAATCTTATTACTTTACTAGACACCAGAGGTTTTGAACCCAAAGTGAAATCGTCATGGTGGAACAATGCTCATTATTGTGAATTTCATCAATGCAAAGGTCATCTAACAAAAAATTGTATGCAATTAAAGCACAAGGTGCAAGATTTGATCGACATAATTTCATATAGATAGAAGGAGCCCAAAAAAATACTAATCACGGGGTATTCAAGAACCCCTTACTGAATTATGACAAAGGGGAATCCTCTACCAAAAATGAAAAAGGAAAAAATGTGGAACTATGTTCATGACACCACCATCTATCATATTTCAGCTATTGAAGATCATACAAATGAGGTTAAGATCAATGACACTCAAGACATTATTGCATCCAACCAGAAAACCAATGACAATGAAATTTACCCCAATCAAGTCCATAATATCCAACAAGACATGGTTGCGACATATAACCAAATTAATATCATAAAAGACAAAAGAAAACAAGATACTATGCATATAAATGCGACCATAAGGGCACAAACCAAATATGTTTTCAAAGGAATCACCTCCAAAATATCCACTGCCCCATCACATAAATATAATTTTTTTGATCAGCTCCAAAGGATCCCAACGCAAATATCAATATTGGAGCTTCTCAAGATCTCATCTGCCCATAAGGATATTTTAGAAAATGCACTAGTGGTACATCAATTCCAAATAGTTTGGAAGTTTGCACTTTCCAAGCCATGGTGGGACATTTGGTTGCACCTTATTGCTTATCCTTTTCAAAAAATGATGATGTATCCATCACTCATCCTCATAACTCCACACTCCACATTGATGTCGTATTACATAAAAATCGAGTCAAGCGCATCCTAATAGATGGAGGAGATGGTCTCCATATATGTGCTTTGAACCTTATTTGTGCACTGGGGTTCTTTAAGCATACAATAGAAACAAGGAAAAATATCACCATAAAAGCCTATGATGATGAGGAAAGGACTTTAATGGGATTAATTGTGTTGCCAATTCAAGTGGGACCAATTCAAAAAGATGTGATTTGCAAAGTTCTGGATAAAGAATTTTTGGCAAGAGATACTACTAATATCATTTGGTGTTTTCATTGATGGAAACCCTAAATGATGATTGGATACACCCATCATCATTCAATCATAATGATAGACAAATTCAAGACAGTCAAGGTAAAACATGGCATCTCACAGCTCTGTGTTCATCGATCCTTATGAATATTTTTTGTTATCAGTTTGAGTTGTATATCTGAAGGAATGTTTTTTGGTGTATGATCTTAGTTGCCACTAAATATTATTGGCTCGTATCATTCCGTATACGAGTTTGGAGATCTGGTTGACTAATTTATGTTTATCAGTGTATGGAGGCCAACTTCATGGATATAACATGTCGCAGATGTTTGGGAAGTAATTATTCAAGTATGTTTGTGTTTGAGCATATTTGTTTGGGTGATAACTAAGTTGTGGTTGAGCGTTATGGATGTGCATTATACTTTACTCATGTTTTGGGTTGACAATTGTAAATATTTTTGTGTTCTATTGATGTTGACCTATTACGATTCAATTCTTGATCACAAATATATATAAGTGATTGATTATATAATTTTCATATAGTGAGAAGGTGTGTTGATGCAAATTGTGAATATCAGAAGAGCAGAAGAGCGATTATGCATAGTTTCACTTGTGCATTATGGATTTTGTGATGCGAGTTTGAGTAGAGCAGGGTAGAAGTGAAGAATCAGTCAAAAGGATAGAAGATTGATTGTTGAGCCTAATCGAAACTATAACCAAGCATATGTAGATTGTATTACTTTAGTTCAATCCTTCAAATGGTTTTAATCTAAACATTTTTAAGGCAACGAGCCTTTCTATTTTGAGCAATGAGCTCTAGGCAGTGTGCCTGAATACAAGTGCATTACCCATATTGTAAAATTCATATTAAGTATACTCAGATCATATTGTGGATTGGTCATCCACCATGGATTTTTCCCTAATAGGATTTCCACGTAAAAATCCTTGTGTTATGGTGTTGTGATTATTTGATTCATGTTTATGCATTTTGGTTGAATGTTACTAGTGCTTTGGAAATAAAGATTAATAAAGTTCATTTTTGCACAACACTGATTCACCCCCCCCCCCAACTCAGTGTAGCTTGTTTCCAACAATTTGTATCATAGGTAGTTCCTTGGAAGTAGTCTATCAACTTGGGGATATCTTGGAAAGTATCTCAATGGATTCAAGCAGTCTTCAAAAAAAACTTTGATTAGCGCTAGATGATCTTGATTAGTCAAAATTTGAAGTTTAAAAATTGCAAGCTAGCCTCATGGATGCTGAGAAATTCGTTGTCTTTAAAAGATAAAATCGACAAGTCTAGGGAGAAGAGAAAATAACTCTGTGATCAGATTCAACATAATGAAATTAAGAACATTGAAGAAGAACAACTCAGTCAAGCCCTGCAGGAAAAGATAGAAGAATGTGAAAAGCTTACCAAAGATAATACTGCCCTAAAGCATGAGATGGAATCTATCATGATGAGGATGACCAAGGAGCTTGAAGATAGAAAGAAGAATGAAGTGAAACTAGAATAGTCCTTGCAATAAAATTCTGAAGTATGCAACTAATTGGACAATGAACTAGAATAATCTAAAAAAAGTGAGGAAGTGCTTGAAAAGTAGATTGATGATCTCAGAAATGAACTTGCTGCTACAAATGAGTACAAAGAGAAGTTCAAAGTTAGCTCACCCAAACTTGACGAACTTATTAAAGGTCATAGGAATGATGCTGACAAAAGAGGTCTTGGATATGAGGAAGGAGAAAGTTCAAAATCTAGACAAAGGAAATCTGGACAAAGGAGATTTAAGCAAAGAAATCAAATGAACAAAATCTGGAAGGTATCTGATAAGGCAGCCTAATACTCAAAGATTAAATGGATACTATTTTAGTTGTAATAAATTTGGACACATGGATATTCAATGTAGAAGTAGGATGAATCCAAGTGGTCCATCATTCTTAGGTCAGTGCTTTAATTGCAATAAGTTTGGTCATAATTCAAATGAATGCGGAAATGTGATGAAAAAATTTAATAGAGATGTCAAATGCTATAGATTCAATAGACTTGGACATATTTCTAGCTAGTGTAGATCAAGAGGAAATCAGTGGAACAAATAGTCTGGATAGAGAAATGTTGTGTGCTACAACTGCAACAAATTTGGTCACATTGCTACATTTTGTTGGAATGGAAAAGGTTCAGTAAATCAAAGGAGAAACATGAAAAAGGATGATAAAGGAAAAGAAAAAGTCACTGCATATGTGATCAGGAAGCAAATGCAGAAGAAATGGTTAAAGAGAAGTCTCTCTAGTGAAGAAAATATTTCAACACCAAAATCTACTTCTGGTAATTCCTTCGGGAATTAGCTTTGGGCCTTTACCAGGGGCAGCTGTCAAGAAGATATTTTAACCCCTCAACTAGTAATGGAAATTGGATGTGGATATGCACAACAAGTGCATAGATTCAATATAGATGTTGTTGAACTCATAAGGGAAAGTATCATGTAGAATTAGAGGTCCACAGAAAAATTATATGTCACAACGCATAAAAATAGGGTATCCAGATGAGTTAGTGTAAAAAGAATTTATTGTGACAAAAAGGGTTAGGTATGCAAGTGATAAAAAGTCATTTCTATCTTTCATTTGTCACTTTTCACTTTGAATAAAATAATTTTGGAGAGATCTAAGGTGAACCTTAGCGAATTGAGGTGAAATTCAAGTGTGAATGCAATTCGGCAATCAACTTCGATCCGATGAAAAGGTATTTATTAGAAACACCCTGCGAATTTGTGAATTGGTAAATATGACACTCCTTTGGTAGTTGAATTCAAGGACAGACCCAGTCCAAAATTTAAATGACATCCCTACAAATCTATCGAGATAGACCCATTAGGAGCATTTTCATCTGTACCATGTGGAGTTTTACATACTTAATATATTAGGGCATATATTCATGCTAACAATGAAGAATTAGGAAGCTCTCAACTACTAAATTTGTATAACAATCATATATTAGGAGAAATTTTTTGTGTCAAGCCAAAATTCAAAACCCTACAAGAAAAGACATTCACACAGATTGTAAAATTTATCATCTTGAAAGAAAATGAATGGGTCTAGTACATCTTGAGTCAAGTTCATGCAAAATTCATGTGGTTGAATATACCCTTCAAGATAACAAAAGAAGTTATAATTGTCATTACAGGTTTGAGTTCCTCTAGTGGATTACCTATTCTAAAATCAGTGAAGAATCAAATGGTCACTGATGCAACAGGTTCCAAGTATGATAGAAGAGTGATGAAAATTGATGAAATTGGTGATGTAGATGTCAAATTTGCATCTATGGTTATTGGGTACAAAATTTATCATTCCAGTCAAGACAATTATGTGTCTGGTACAATCATTTATGCAGCCTATCAGATGTTAAAGGAAAATGAAAACTATGATCTATGTGAGTTGCTAAGAATTCAATTGATGAAAAATCCTAGGAAGATCAAGAAGGATAAGAAAAATTCCTTTAAGTATGGTAACTTTCTATTATTCTTATTCTTCTACTTCATGAATGAGGTTCTAGGTTTTAGAAAGGTTCATTGGAAAAAAGATAAACTGGTAGCTACCCAGATTAGAGATCTCTTTCACATATTTGCACACATTAAGACCAGGAACTTCATTTTTGGGGATATTTCAAAAGCTTTCAGAGTATGATGTAGGCTAGAGAAAGAATTCCTACTTAAATTGTGGAGAAGTATAAGGATACAATTTGTTTTATGATAGATATTGATCAATGCATGATGGAAGTTGTTGATCCTAGAACGGTCTGTATCATGCCAATGGGCTATGAAGTTGAAGAGAAATTTTTGGAAATGTATCCACAACATTTACTAAATAAGCCTCTCGATCTGACAGAAGAGAGGTTTGGTACTTATGTAGAAAAGAATATATAGGTACATAATGAATTTAGGAAACCTGTGTTAGTCAAAAGAGTTAGAAAAGAGGTAGAAATATTTTTAGAGTATGGGATTACCCGTAGAGAAAGTAAGATAAGCTAGAAGGAAAAGATAAGAAGTTGAAGAAGAAAAAATTGAATCAACTAATTTGGTAGCACTCTCTACCAAAACTAGGTCAACAAGGAGCTCTACATATGCTCCTGCAACAAATTCAATTCTTGTGAAGACATCCAACAAAGAAGGAAAAAGAAAGAAGGATAAAATTAAAAGAGTCAATGTGGCAGTGTTTGAAGATGAAGAGACATAATAATATGAAGGAGTTAGAGAAATCAAGCATCAAGGTGCTAAAGAAGCCATAGTTTCCAAAGATAAATCCTCCAGTGAAGAAATCAAATCGAAGAAGGCAAAAACTGACAAACTAGGTATGTCAGTAGAAGTAGTCGAAAGAGATTTGGTTAAGGATGGAAATCTTAAACCACTCTGTAAATGGTATGAAAAATTTCACAAATCTGACCAACTAAATCTTGAAGAAGCAACATTAAAGTATTTGAATATTTTCAATCAGGTTCTTATTGAAGTAATTCCTAGCTTATCTAAAAGTTTGTATGAGATTTTGGAAATGAGGAGAGTCAATGCTAGAATAGAAGAAGAATGAATGAGAGAAAGAATCCTTTTAGAATTGTGTCTAGTAATGTCTATGGAATATATGCAGGAACTCCTGAATAGAGCTAATAAGGAATTCAATAGAAAAACAAGGGAGAATAAGCTCATGATTGGTCTAATTGATGAGGTTGCAAAATAAACTAAGAAAATCTTGAGAAATATTATGTTAAATGACATAATTGATGTTGTCACAGAAGAAACTGATGATAAAGATGTCCCATCTGGTCTGGAAAGAAAATAAGAAGAAAAAATTGATACAACTGAGGATACTCAGATTCTTCTTAATATGGACAATACAAAAATACCTATGGAGATTGAGGCTCCTGAAATTGTATCTATTGAGAAGAATGAGAAAATTGAAATTCCATAAGCTGATAAAAAACCTGCAGCTCAAGAAATAATAGTTGAGGTAAAGGAAGTTCACATAGAAGCAAGAGACACTACATAGGTAGTGAAGAAATTTTTGGTAGAACAAGAGGGAGCTTTTGATCCTAAACTAATTAAAGGGCCTATTGACCTATCCACTCTATCTCCAATCCAGAAAATGAAGGTAGTAGCATTCACCTAGACAAAGGCTAGAGAAAAATTGCTCAGGTCTCGCATTGAGGACATTGAACTTTTAAACCTTACATTTGGAGTTCTAGAGAAAATCATGCATACACATGTCAAAGATCCATTTGGTTCCTCCTCTAGTGAATTGAAGAATCTCATCAACTTGGTAAGAACTCATTTTGAGTCACTTGAGAAATCAACCATGATTAAAGTTCAAAAGGAATTTGATGCCAAAATATTCAATGGGTTGAAAGAAATTATTGCTAAGGATAAAAAATTATTAGCCACATGTGTGAAGAATGTTCAAAATGCTTTGTCTGAAGGTGGTAGTATTTATAAGTATGTTTGACTTTGTCAAAATTCATTGAGGCCAATGAAAAGAAGGTTAAGAATCTGGAAAAATATTTAACTACTATTTCTGATGCCTTTGATCCTTTAGCTAGTGGTGTTGCAAAACAATAAAGTCAAGTGATATCTCTACTTCACAAAATAAAGAGCTTAAAGTATGAAAATGATAGAATTGTGGAGAAATCATGTGAACTTAGATGCCTAATTGGTCCAAAGATTGAGATAATGTCAAGTGCGCTAAAGAAAGGAGAAGATACTATGGAAGTAGGTGATCCAGAAAACTTGGAGTCTATAGAGACACAATCCTACCTAGTATGTGGTCACATAAAAATCTCAGAAAGTCTCAAAAGGGTTTGGGACACAAATCTGATCCAGTTGAAGAAAGATTTCGTAGATATTTTCTAGTTTATGTAAGTTTATGAAGCATATTTGTATATATGTAGTCAACTTATAATAGTTTTGTTTGATCCTATTTTGGTATGTGGATTTCTTCGTTTTCCATTGATGTCAAAGGGGGAGAATAGTAAAGTGAATTTTTTTTAAACATCTCAGGGGGAGACTTGTCTTTTTGGAATTTTGAAGATGGCAATGCAATTCATCTTGGTACTGGTCTAACGCTTAGTCATTTTTCCCTAAGTGTTGCCATCAATTCCAAAGGGGGAGATTATTGGGAAGAGACACTGCTAATATCATTTGGTGTTGTCATTTATGGAAACCCTAATCAATGATTGGATATGCACATCATCATTTGATGATACCAATAGACAAATTGAAGACATACTAGATAGAATAGGGCATCCGATAGTTTTGTGTTCATCGGTCCTTATAAATATTTTATGTTATCATTTTGAGTTGCATATCTTAGGGAATATTTTTTGGTGTATGATTTGTGTTTCCACTAAATATTATTGGCTCATATCAATCCATGTGCGAGTTTGGAGATCCGGTTAACTATTTTTTGTTTATCAGTGGATGGAGGCTGACTATGTGGATATAACATGTCGTGGATGTTTGGGAAGTAATTATTCAAGTATTTTTGTTTTCAAGAATCTTTATTTGGGTCCTAACTAATCCGTGGAAAACTTTTGTGGATGCACATTATACTTTACTCATATTTTGGGTTGACAGTTGTAAATAATTTTGTGTTCTATTGATGCTGACATATTGAGATTAAATTCTTGATTGTGGATATAAATAAGTAATTGATCATATGATTTTCATATAGTGATAAGGTGTATTGATGTGAATTTTGAATATCAAAAGATCAAAACATGGATTATGCATAGTTTCACTTGTGCATTAAGGATTTTGTGATGCGAGTTTGAGCAAAGTAGAGTAGAAGTGAAGAATCAGTCAAAAGGATACAAGATTGATTGTTGAGCCTAACCAGAACTGTAATCAAGCATATGTAGATTCTATTTTTTCAAATTCAATCCTTCAGATGGTTTTAATCTGAACATTTGTAAGGCAGTTCTATTTTGAGTAGTGAGCTCTAGGTAGTGTGCCTAAATTCAAGTGCATTCCCCATATTGTAAACTTCATTTTGAGTATACTCATATCATATTATGGATTGGCCATCCACATTGGTTTTTCCCTTAATAGGGTTTCCACTTAAAAATCCTTGTGTTATGGTGTTGTGATTTTTGCTTCATGTTTATTCATTTTGGTTGAATGCTACTAGTGCTTTGGAAATAAAGATTAATAAAGTTTATTTTTTTACAACACTAATTCACCCCCTTCTCAATGTAGCTTGTTTCCAAAAAGAGTTAACATACAATATACTCTTGGGTCATCCTTGGATCAATGAAATGCAGGTTTTCCCCACAACATACCATCCCTATTGATTCTAATAGTCTTCAATATTGCAACACCCTTAAGTCAGTTCAGGACGTCTTTGTGCCCCACAATAGAGAAGCTCTTGCCTCCACATTTGACATCCCTAGTAATTCAATTCAATCAAATCTCTTGTCAAAAAATTTAGCCATGTCCTCAAATGAAGGAAGCCAACCAATTTCCTCATCTAAACAACCAGAGAAAAAGGATGAAGCCACTCCTTCTGCATCCACCAATCATGAAGCCCAACTCAACATTTTTGCCAAACAATTTGAGAAAAAATACCAAGTCAAAGACAAAGGTGTGAATGAATATCCCATTGAACAATCTGTATGCCTCTCACAATTTTCTTCTCTAACGTCCTATTGTTAACCATCAACCTCATCACAAAATGTCACACTTTTTGATGGTCGATTAATAAAAGAAAGAACTCAAGTAAAATAATATGATGAAAAAGATATTTTGAACTAGCTTTACAAGGATGAGAGTGAATTTCAAGCAGCAACAGTTAATGTCCAAACCACTCAATATGGCAAAGGATTCTCAATCTTGGAGAAAATGGGATATGAAGGACAAGGACCTCTTGGGAAAAGGAAAGAAGGCATCATGGAACCTACCCAACCCATCATAACCAATCCAAAAGAAAACATAGGGCTGGGATATAAAGAGCATCAATGAGATGAAGAAACAAAGGAGGATGTAAGAAAAAAAGTTTATTGAATGAATCCTACAACTACAATCTAGTGATCACTGTGAAATTGATTCCAATGAATATGAGTGGGATTCATTATCAGAAGATTCATGTCATTATAAGAACATTAATGTGGTACACAAGTATACACCCACACTCAAGGAGGGACAAAGCTTATGGTTAATAGCATTTGAATTTGGATCACAACCTCTTGATGGATCGAGTGAAGAAAATCAGACTCCTAGCGAGATAGATCATTCAAAGGAGAGTTAAATCATCAAACTTGTCCTTTCCATAATATATATTGATGATTATGTGACCATCAGGACCCTTACAACCTTTGACCTGAACCCATTTGATGATTCCCTACCATTGGTACATCCTAAACTCATGGATTGGGACAAAACTAAGCCTATCGATATCCCCACCTTTTCAAAATGATGAGACCATCATCAAATTCCTATGTGTTGTTAATCTTGAAATAGATTCCACCATTGAATGTCATAATGAAGCTTCCAAATAGGGGAGTGCCAAATTTCCTAGCTACAAAATGAGTAAAACAAAAGGAAGATCTGATGGTGGAAACCATTCCATGGTAGTATGAGATCAAGAAAGAAGAAAAATAAAGAGCACATCTAACGATGAAAACCTCTTCGAGGTGCCAATGGATGGGAAATTTGACACTCCCCCAGAGCACTTTCAAGAAATATCCAAAGTTTTGATCGAGCCAATGTAGTCCATCAATATCGACAATGTAGAAAAAGTAAAAACTCTCCATCTAGCAGAATCCTTAATAGAACAAGAGAAGCCTAACTTTATCAAATTCTTTGAGGAGCAAAAAATCAACTTTTCTTGGTCATATGTAGACATGTTAGGGATAGACCCTGATCTCATCATGGACCACTTATCTCTCCCTTTAGGAGTCAAACCAGTCAAGAAAAATTTGAGAAAAATACATCTCCATATTGCCTTTTTGGTGAAGGCAGAACTAAAGAAATTATTTGATGTAGGATTCATTAGACCCATTGATTATGGTAAGTTGATATCCGAAATTATACCTATTTCAAGCCCTGATGGCACCATACAAATTTGTACAAACTTCAGAGACCTTAATAAAGCTTGTTTGAAAGATTATTTTCTCTTGCCAAACATTGATATCATTGTAGAATTAACAATAGGTCATGGAATGTTGTCAATCATGGATTGTTTTTTTGGATACAATCAAATCAAGATAGCACCTACAAACCAAGATAAAATAGCTTTTACATGCCTATGGGGCACCTTCATCTAGAATGTTATGTGCTTCAGATTAAAGAACGTAGGAGCCACATATCAGCGAGCCATGAAAACCATCTTTCACGACATGATGCATACCTTTATGGAAGATTATGTGGATGAAATGTTGGAAAAATATTTCACTAGTGAAGGAAACTTGGAGATACTAGACAAAATATTCACCTGATTAGAGAAGTTCAATGTACGTTTAAATCAAAAGAAATGTGTGTTTGAGGTGACATCAACAAATTTATTAGGATACATAGTTTTAGAAAAAGACATTGATATGGAACCTACAAAAGTGAAATCTATCATGGAAATTCTACCTCTAAATAATATCACTCAGTTAAGGTCCCTTCAAAGCATATTTCAATCAATCAAAAGATTCATATCACAACTGGCTGATAAGACCCATCCTTTTACCAACTTCCTGCACATAAATGTTTCCTTTTTGATGGGATGTGAAATGTGAGGTAGCTTTCAATCAACTGAATAAATACCTACTAAGTCTACGCATCCTAACACCACCAATAGAAGGAAAACCACTCTTGTTGTAGATAGCCACAATTGATCGATCATTAGGAGCTTTGTTACTGCAAGAAGATTCAATAGGAAAGGAGAGAGTGATCTATTATATCAATAGAACTTTAAATGAATACAAAATCAAATAAACATCCATTGAGAAAGCTTGTCTAGTAGTAATGTTCACTTCACGACAATTTCAACATTATAGTCTAACTCATACAATCAAACTCATAGCTAAGATAGATCCATTGAAACATGTCCTTAGAAAATAAAATATGATAGGAAGATTAGCCAAGTGGGTAATGATAATTAGTGTGTTTGACATCCAATATGTCAACAAAAAATAAATCAAAAGGAAATCCATCACTGAACAACTAGCTAAAGCACCAATTTCCAGATGTTGATGTCCTTACTATAACAACAAAACATTGGGTATTGTATTTTGATGGATCATATACTCAACATGGATCAGGAGTGGGGATCTTACTCATCACTCCCCAAGGGAATACTATTCACAAATCATATAGACTGATGTTCACTTGCACCAACAACATGACAAAATATGAAGCACTCAACATTGGCATCAAGATAGTTGTAGAATGGAAAATCATAGAGCTACAAGTCTATGGAGATTCTCAACTAGTCATTAATTAGGTCAATGATGATTAACAAACAAAGGATGACAAATAGATTCCCTACAAGAGAATGATTGATGACTTTATGAAATATTTTGTTGACATCAAATTTTATCAAATCCCAAGGATTGACAAAATAGTTGCCAATGCTATGGCTACCATTCCTTCTTTGCTACGAATTCCAAAAAAAAGAGGTCATAATGAGTTCATCGTGGAACAATTGTTTACCCCTTCTTATGATGACCCCAAGTCCCAAGTAATATTCCACCTACTTGATGTTGATAGCTCGATCTACAAGAAGATTTACACCTACCTAAAAGATAATACCCTTTCACCTGATCTCTCTCAAAACCAAAAATGAAACTTCATTTTCCAAAATTCTCACCAAACACTTATCATAGATGTACTCTACCGATGAGGTCCTAATGGAACTCTCCTTCAATTTCTGGAACACAACAAGTCTGAAATGGCCTTACAAGAAGTTCACGAAGGAATTTGTGGCACTCATTCAAGTGGTGTAACCCTCACTAAGAAACTCCTCCATTTGAGGTATCACTGGTGAAATATGGAGGAGTCCTTCCAATTTGTCAAGAAATTTTAGAAATGTCAGATCCACAGTAATCTTATCCATGCACCAGTATAAGAGTTGCAGCCGTTTGCATCAACATGGCCATTTTTCAATGGGGATTAGATCTTGTAGGTAAAATTCACCCGTCATCATCCAATAGACACAAATCTATCATTATAGCCATGAAGAACTTTAAACATTGGGGAAACTTCATTCCTTTAGCCACCATCCTAGGAAATCAGATCTCATTATTCATCCTAAACTACATCACCTATAGATACGGTATTCCTCAATCCATTGTCATCAATAATGGTAGACATTTCAAGAACCAGGATGTCTAAGAACTCTATGAAAAGTTCCATATCTAGCATTGGTTTTCAACACTATATTACCCTCAAGGAAATGGCCAAGTAGAGGCCTCAAACAAAAATATTTTGAAGATCCTCAAGAAAATTTTCAATGAGTCTGGACGTGATTGGCATATTCAGCTGAACCCTCCTTTATGGGCCTATAGTACAAGCATCCAGACACCCACATGAGCCACACCATATTCTCTTGTATATGGATCTAAAGTTGTCTTACCTATTGAGGTCAAACTACCATTACTTCAAGTGTCCCTAAAAGGTATCATTTTTTATGAAGATTACCGAGTGTCTAGACTACAAGAGTTGGAACTGGTAGATGAATGTAGTCATCTTGCAATGGATCACCTGAAATTATATCAGAAGAGAATGTCTAGGAGCTACAATCACATGGTTAAACCAAGGAAATTTAAGGTAGGTGATCTAGTAATGAAGTAAAATCCCTGTAATCAGTAGGATCAATAAAAGAAAGGAAAATTTGAGCCAAATTGGTTAGGCCCTTTTGTTATTGTATCAATCTTTGGATCGAGGGCATATCAACTATCCACACCAAAAGGGGATTTATATGAAGAACCGATGAAAAACCTTCATCTAAAGAAGTTATACACATATTGCATTTGGTGCATGCTTAAAATTTATGAAAAAATCCATAAAAATCAGAAAAAGTCCTAAAAAAATCCATAAAAATTGGGAAAAGTCCTAAAAAACCATAAAAATAAAAAGAAGTCCTAAAACAAAATCCATAAAAAATCAGAAAAAGTCCTAAAAAAATGGTCACCTTGATGAAAACTTGACAAACAGGCATCTTGGTGACAATAAAAGAAAAAGAGAAAAAGAGAAAATATAGCAAAAAAATTCAGAAAAGGGGAAAAATAAAATAAAAAATCATTACCTTGATGAAAACCTAGCAAACAGGTGTGTTGGTAATAGTAAAAAGACTCATAAAATTTGAAAAATTCCAATACAGAAAAAATAAATGGTGAACACCTGGCAACAAGTACTATTTGTGATGAGTTAGCTTCTCCATCTATCAGAAGGCGTGTTGGTCGTCCAATTTTTCTATCATTGTGCATTCATGCCTATCATAAAACATGAGCTTCATATGGATATCC
The DNA here is from genome assembly GCA_007115665.2 of Sequoiadendron giganteum. Taxonomy (NCBI): domain Eukaryota; kingdom Viridiplantae; phylum Streptophyta; class Pinopsida; order Cupressales; family Cupressaceae; genus Sequoiadendron; species Sequoiadendron giganteum. The sequence goes on along the minus strand of CM021101.1, from coordinate 122,027,205 downwards.
AGTTGTTGCGGTCGTGTCCCACCATGGATTGGTTATCATTGTGCATAGCCATAATAACTAGTTTGTTTCTCACTGGGGAAAAAATCCTAATTTCCTTGGGGGAAAATTACGTTGAGCTTAAAACAACAGGTAAATCAACAATAGGAAAAACTTGGTAAAAACAACAATCAAACTAAATATTGAGCATCAATCACTCAAACAATCGACCATCCCAAATCAACATCAAAACAAAACAAATCCAATCTCACTCGATGATCATCTTTTGAATCATGGTTGGATCACATTAGGACGTATGTTCAATTTTTATATCTTGATTGTTCTAATCATTTCTTTGGAGTACCTCAATTATGTCGCGAACTAGAGGGGCTATGATTGAGAATGATATTTTTCTTTTTCTATTGTCTGTGATTCAATCATAACTACTATGAAAATTTTCGTGGGACATTCTCTACAAAGTATCATTGATGACATTTCTAATTTGCATGCTAAAATTATTAACTCTTGTTTGTTTACGCAGGTGATGCTTAGGTTATCTCGGTCCAATTATACCTAGATGCTTGTGTTATCTTATACTATAAAATCTCAGAGGAATTTGTATGGAAGTTGTACTCAGTTCATCATGATCTACATTATACCATCGATGTTTGTATAAACTTTCAACATAATAAAAACTCAATGATGATACCTAGCACAATAAATCAGATGCCAACATTGCATATTTAATTTTGCATGGCTAAGATAGGATTGCATTCATATTAGTTTGGAATTTGCATTATTGATTTTTCCAAGGTTGACAACTCTCAACATGGTTTTATCTCTCATTAAAAGATTGAGTACACTTGAAATAACAAAAAAATAATTCATTTGCATTTCTATTTCATATCATTAGAAAGTATTATCATACATCCATTCATATGTCCATCATGGTAGCAACATTATAAAATAAATCAATCATTCATAATGACATCGTAATCCATGCATCATCATAATCCATTTACATATGCATTCATGCATATAGATCATATTTTTGCATCAGAAAAATCCAAAAGAAAGAATTATCCTCACATAATCATATATTTGCATTTATCATACATCCATGCATTATCATATATCCATATATTTGCATCATAAAATCCTAAATAAAGCATTTTCATCAGGCATCCATCATCATCCATTTATCATTTTAGTAAACCATCTAGCCATACAAGCTATAATAGACTCACCCATTCATCCATATCATAAATCCATCCATATATAACACCATCCATAATGAAATCATAATCCACACATTATCATCATCCATACATTCATCCATGGCATACATTTGGTCATACATTTAGGTCATGTAAACATCTAAAAAATACAAAAATACAATGAGTACCATAAAATTTGCATAATTGCATCCATCGCGTACAATATAATAAATAGAATCATACATAATCATCTCATTAATGGATCCATACATAAACCATGGCATAATCATATAGAACATCTCATAACATATAAAATATAGAAATTAAATGCATTCGTCATAATAAAAAATCATATAAGAACATGTAGATCAAAATCATCATCATTGTATATCATATAATCTCAAAATAATCATAATGTCAAGTGTACAAATGATATCCAAATTAGAAGAGAGAACATTAAAAATGTGGCAATGTCATAAATGTCTTTGAATCAGTGTACAATGTCTCAATAGTATATCAACAATGACCTTGAGGCTCTGTAGTGCTCCCCCCTAGATGTTGTAGGCCTCTCTAATCCTCCTACACCTCCTACCCCTATTGGACCTATCCCTTAAGCTTCGCCTGGTGGACCCCCTAGAATTTGTTAAGTAACACCCCTACTAGTGGTCCTGGACTGTGTCCGACCAAATTATGACTTGGCATAACTGACCCTCTGATTAGTAGGAACTGCCTCATAATATCTGCCTCTATAGTACTCTACCTCTTTGGCAGACTAACAAATCTCTCTAACTAAATATCCTGTATTAGCTTCCTCAACCACTCTCTAGATCCTATCGGCTATGACCACTAGTTGCTCCCCCTATCTTCTAGTTGCATCCCTCTATTTCATTCAAGTGTAAATATAGTCCTATGCATGTCCTTGTTCCTACAGCTGTGCCTAGGCCTAAGCTAACTGATCTTGTAGTGTTTGTATCTATCCTTGTAATGTTGAAACCTGCCCCTGGGTCCAAGCCAGCTATGTTTGCAAGGAAAAAATCTATGCATGTTGCTACTATGAGGGCACCCCAATCTATACATGTTATTGTGGTGTAGCCACCAAGGATCTCCTGCATTGAGGTATCAAGGTATCCCTCACATAAAATGCTCTACCTCCTCTATCAACACCTCGTCCATCCCCATATCCATCGTCAGCTCATCCTCCATCTCCTGCCATGGCTCTCTCCTCCTCCTCTTCGTCACCCCTCCCTCACCTCCATCTGGGTTCCCTCTCATCATCATCATCTAATGCTAGCATTGGCTTGTCTATATTGGATAGTATCGGAAATGGATGTGTGAAAAAATACTAAGAATACTCATCTAACATAATGGCATCTGTAATCTCAAGATGATAATCCCATGCCACTACCTACAAAATGAAGTACTCTTGATATGCTTCATCATAGGACAAGAGGGGTCCCCACTCCGGTATATCCTGGTGCCTGTGTACATAGTGAGCTACTCCCTGAAGCATGCCCTACACTCTATCGTAATGTCTATGCACCCTACCTAGAAGAAATCTCTTGATGATAAACCATGTACGTGTTGGAAAAAGAAGGATAGACAACTAAGAGGTGGGGTGAATTAGTTGTGAAGAATTTTAAAAAAATTTAAAACTTTACTTAACCAAATGAACCTTCAATCATAGATCTAATTATTAATAGTGAAATCATGAATTAAGCAACACAACAAAAACACACAACACTAAGATTTTTATGTGGAAACCCTGTTAGGGGAAAAACAACGGTGGAGGTTAACCCACAATTATACCTTGTTAAAATTATTATGAAAAATGAATAGGGAATGCACTTGCATTCAAGAACACTGCCTAGAGCTCACTGCTCAAAGGGAAGGCTCACTGCCTTACATAAGACAATCAGATTAAATCCATCTGATGAGGTTGAACTAAAAAATTAGGTTCTTCACAAGCCTGATGATAATTCTGGTTAGCCACATAAATACTTCTTCACACTCTACTCTGAATTCAAATGATCTAATCTTTATTCATAAACACTTTGCATACACACACACTCTTACATTGGCACACTTGAATTTGCTCAAACAATCACTCTTATATATGCATTACATGTATTTACATCAATAACTTTGTCGGCCATAAGAAATAAATGAATTACAAATTGTCGGCCTCAATACATGAAAAAATTTCAATGCGCACCAACCTAAGTCGGTCAAATAATAGAGAGAACCTAAATCAACATCCGCGAACATGCCAAACATACACAAATTAATTCATAAGGATCCACATCACACTACCACAATCATGTCAACCAAGAACATGAAAGTAACAACACACGAAGGAAAAATATTTGATCACAAACACACCAATCAATGTGGAAATCCCAAATTGATAAAGTATGACCTAGAAACATCACTGAACATCTCAAGAATGTATGCAACAACTAAATTCATCAGAATTGCAATCTCTTCTTCTAGAAGCATTTGCTAGAGTGACAAAATGACTGTATGAACAAAAAACTTCATAACTTCCTTAATCCTCAACACATATAGCCTTCAAGATCATCAATGCTAATAGTGTTGACATCAATGAAAACCACATATCAGCAACACAACTACAACATCCAACAATCTCCCCCTTTGGCATTGATGGCAACAGATGATGTGCAAAATACCATCAACACAACTAGTTGTTCACATAGTATACTTCTCCATCTTTGTTCTACCATTCTCCTCCTTACACATTACTATTCTCCCATAACTCTTCTCTCCCTTTCTTCCTCAAGGATTTTTAACATTACTCTTCTCCCCCTTTGACATCAATGGAAAAGGTACAAATGCTCTAAACCACATATTTTAATCTTCTGACTACTCACCCTGAGTAGAAGCCACCATAACATCAATCCAAAACAAGATTTGATTGTAGGTGTATGGATTGATGCAAATACTTGCATCTTAGATCAGACTAGGAGGGTAAATCACCCCTAACTTGCCTCTAAGATACTCAAAAGTATCCTTAGGCAACGATTTAGTAAAGATATCTACAATTTTCTCCTTTGTGGGAACATATTCCAGTTTGACTTCTTCATCACTTACCTTGTCTCTCAAAAAGTGATACTTTAGAGATATATTCTTTATTTTTTAATATAGCACTGGATTCTTAGAAATGTTTATGACACTTGAGTTGTCACAGAATATGGAAATTCTCTCATCATACTCAACTTTAATATCTCTCAGCATCTATCTCATCAACAATACTTGAGTACAATTGTTTGCAACAACAATATACTATGCCTCAGTAGTAGATAGAGAAATGGAATTCAGTTTTTACTTAGCCAAGACACCAGCTTCTTCCTTAAGAAGAACACACCACCACTTGTGTTTTTCTTGTAATTTGTATCTCCTACCCAATCTGCATCTGTGAAGGCATTTAAAGTAAGATAATCATCCTTTGGATACCATAAACCAAAGTCAACTATTCCTTCCAAGTATCTAAATATTCTCTTTACTGCAGTCACATGTGATTCTTTTGGATAAGCTTGATATCTAGCAACCATGCATACAACATTCATGATGTTTGGTCTAGTCTGAGTCAAATATAGCAATCCACCAATCACTGACCTATATCTTGTTTGATTAACCTTAGAAGAATCTTCATTTTGTGTTAGCTTACATCTGATTAGCATGGGTGTACCAACTGTCTTTGAGTCCTCCATGCCAAACTTTTTTAGTAACTCTTTCACATACTTGGATTGAGATATGAAAATTCCATCATCTAATTGAGTTATTTGTAATCCTAAAAATAATTTCAGCTCTCTTATCATTAAAATTTCAAATTCACTTTTCATTTCATCAGCAAATTTCATACATAAATCATCAACAGCTTCAAAAATAATATCATCAACAAAGACTTCAATAATCAATTCTTTATCCTTATCCACCATGAAATAAAAATTGTTGTCAGTAGTACCTATATTGAATCCAAGCTTAAACAAGTATTTATCCAATCTAGCATATCGGGCTCTAGGGGATTTTATGAGTCCATATAGTGATTTCTTCAACCAACACACCATATATTTTTCATCAATCAATTGAAATACATCTGGTTGCTCAACATAAACTTCTTATAACTCACCATTCAGAAATGATGACTTCACAACCATTTGATAGACTTTATAATTCTTGAAAGTGGCCAGAAATAACCTTACAACTTCAATTATAGCAACAAGGGAAAAGGTTTCTTTAAAATCAATACCTTTCATCTACGAATACCCTTTACATACCAGTCTTTCTTTATTCCTAATCACTTCACCTTGTTCATTCAGCTTATTCTGAAAGACCCATTTAGTTCCAATCATATTTTTGTCTTGAGGTCTAGGAACAAGAATCCAAGTATCATTTTTCTCTATCTACATCGGTTCTTCCTTCATTGCTTCCATCCAATATTCATCTTTACATGCTTCATTGACATTGCTAGGTCCAGTCTTGGATATTAGAGAATATTATTCTACAATTCCACTGCCTTATTCTTCAAAACTTTCTTGATTCATCGAAACAATTTTGATTTGATTCTATGTCTGCACATTCTTCCCGTTCTCAGTACTATCTTGTTGGTCATCTAAGTCATATTCATAGTACCTAGATGATTTGTCTATGTCCTCATCAACTCTCACATTTATACTCTCAACCATATTCTTCAATCTTTTATTGTAGCACTAGTAGGCTTTTCTCTTAGTGGAGTAACCAAGAAAGATTCCTTCATCACTTCTAGCTTCAAACTTTCCTATATATTCATCTCTTTTAATATAACATCTACTTCCAAAGATTTTTAAATATTTAACAGTAGGCTTATAACCAAGCCATAGCTCAAAAGGAGTGTTACAAGAATTACTATTAAAATTCACCTAGATGATAGTATATACTATAGTGCTTACAACTTCTCTCGAGTAGGTATGAGGAACATTACCCTCCAACATCATAGTTCTAGAAGAATCTAAGATTGTTCTATTTTTTTGCTCAACTTAATTTTTTTGTGGGGTTCGAGGAGCAGATAATTGAATTTTGATTCCATGCTCTTCACAAAATGAATTGAACTCCTGGGAAGTGAATTCACCACCTCTGTCTAATTTCAAACATTTGATATTCAAACATGTCTCATTCTCTGTCATAGCTTTGAAGCTTTTTAATTTCTCTAATGCCTCATGTTTTTCTCTTTAAAAAGAAACCCATACCATTCTAGAATAATCATCAGTAAGAAACATAAAGTACCATTCTCCTTGTAGAATTCTAGTTCTAGAGGGACCACATAGATCAATATGTACAAATCTAGTACACCATTTGAATGATGTTGTTTTCTTTGAAATGAAATTCTTGTCTACTTTCCCATCTGACATTCCTTGGATATAGTGTTAGTAGGCTTCACTAACTTAGGTAGATCTTTGACTACTTGTGTGGATCTTATTTTAATAATGTTATCAAAATTCACATGACACAACCTTCTATGCCATAACTAGCTTACATCAACTTAAGCAATCAGACGAATTTCATGAGTAGTCTTCAAGTCAAAAATATTGCCTCTTGTCTTTGTACCTGAAGCAATCACATTTCTTGAGCTTCCCAGTATCTTTCACTTACCATATTTGAACTAAATATTGTAACCTTTGTCAACCATTTGTCCAACACTCAAAAAATTGTGCTTCAAACCTTCAATATATAGGACATCATCAGTATTGCATTTACCACCAAGATAAATAGTTCCTCTACCACAAATCACACCACCATTATTTTCCAAGCTTATAAAATTTCTTTTGTCACCAACCATATCATGTGAGCATCCACTGTCAATCACCAACTCATCCTTCTCATCAATCTTGTCTACAAGAGCTTTCTCAATATTCTGATTACTAGCTGATTTAGTTTACACTAGACCATTTTCCTTGATAGAAATGAACACCCATTCATATTCATTTCTAGTTTCTTTATTAGATTCATCATCAATAACACCTACTTTAGCATAATATAATTTCTTCTAAAATCTAGTCTTTTCAGGTTTGTACTTAGAAACTTTTTCAGGACACCTTCATGCAAAGTGACCTATCTTACTGCAAGATAAACATTTAATGGGAAACTTTCATTTGTAATTACCTTTTCCTCTAGCTTCTCTTTTCATAATCAATGCTTTCAGTTCTTCGAGCTCTCTTTCTTCATCTTCATATTTGAAAGTCTTCCTTGAACTCTCTCCTAGAACATATTTTTGTTGGCTTTTTTCAGATATAGTAGCTTTAAATGTAGACTTTGTCTTAGGAGAAGATTCACCAAATTTACTCAACTCAAAGGCAAAAAGTTTTCAAATCAACATGTCTCATGTCACAATTGTTACTGTCCTGAGCTCTTCAATACCATGAGATTTTGTTTTGTAAGAAGTAGGCACAGATCTAAGTATTTTAGCCACAATCTCATCTTCTTCCAAGATTCCACTGACACATCTAATGTCCATCACCAATTAATTTATCTTTTGTATGAAAGAGAATATGTTTTCATCTTCATGTTCTCCCACTTTCCTTTCAAATTTTGTATCTTAGAAACTTTCACTAATGCATCTCCTTCATTTAATGTTTCCAACTTTTTTCAGATCTCATGTGCAGTCTTCAGACCTATCACATTTGTCATCTTTGAATCTATCAAAGAACTTAACAATGCTTCTATAGCCCTGGTATTAGTTTTTGCTTCTTTGATCTCATCAACAATAGAGGGACCATTCTATTGAATAGTATATGCATTCTTTGTAATATTCCAAAAAGACTCACCAATGCACTTCAAATGATACTCCATTCTGACTTTCCACAAAGATTAGTTTGTACCATCGAATCTAGGACTATCCTTCTTGTATGATGCCATCTCGGATCACCTCAAGCTATTAAAATTCTTCAGAGGAACCAGCTCTGATACCAATTTTTGGAAAAAAAAGGATAGACAACTAAGAGGGGGGGTGAATCAATTGTGCATAATTTAAAAAAAAATTAAAATTTTACTTAACCAAATCAACCTTCAATCATAGATCTAATAATTAATAGTGAAAGCATGAATTAAGAAACAAAAAAAAAACACACAACACCAATTTTTTTTCACAGAACCCCTATTAGGGGAAAAACCACAGTGGATGTTAATCCACAATTATACCCTATCAAAAATATAATGAAAAATGAATAGGGAATGCACGTGCATTTAGGTACACTACCTAGAGCTCACTGCTCAAAGGGAAGGCTCACTGCCTTACATAAGACAGTCAAATTAAATCCATCTAATGAGATTGAACTAAAAAATTAGCTTCTTCACAAGCCTAATGACGGTTCTGATTAGGCACATAAATACTTCTTCACACTCTACTCTGAATTCGAATGATCTAATCTTTATTCACACATGCTTTTTATATACACACACTCTTACACTGGCACACTTGAATTCACTCAAACAATCGCTCTTATATATCCACTATACAGATTTACATCAACAAATATGTCAACCATAAGGAATAAATGAATTACAAATTGTCGTCCTCAATACATGAACAAATCTAATTGCGGACCAACCTAAGTCAGTCAAAGCATAGAGAGGACCTAAATAAACATCCTTGAACATGCCAAAAATCCACAAATTAATTCATAAGGATCTGCAACACGCTACCACCATCATGTTGGCCAAGAACATGAAAGTACCAACACACGAAGGAAAAATCTTTGATCACGAACACACCAATCAACGCGAACATACCAAACTAATAGAGCACGATCTAGAAACAACACTAAACATCTCAAGAATGTACACAACAACTAAATTCATTTGAATTGAAATCTCTTCCTCTATAACCATATGGTATAGTGATAGAATGACTAAAGGAATATAAAACTTCATAACTTCCTCAATCCTTGATGTGCACCTCTAAAACTTACAAACAACATACTAGATAGGCTCAACAAAAAAACCTTTAATGCACACCCTCTGACCATCTACTTATAGAAATTTCCATCACTCTGACCTTCTTAGCTTCACTGACTGCCTACAATATATTTATTACAATTTTCTCAATATCCTTAATAGACATAACCTTCAAGATCATCAATGCTAATAGTGTTGACATCAATGACAACTATGTATGGTCGCCATGTAACAATATCTAGGTTTTCCAACACCCATCTCCAATACTCCAGTTTGCCCAGCTTATGTTGGACAACTGTCCCATTGTATCCATAAACATAAGGCCTCCCACTCAGCCAAAACCTGTCTACAACCAGTAGAGTAACAACTATGTGCTCCCATGCCCATATCTAAAGTAAAATGACTCCTATAGATAGGCTAGAAGATCGAAGGTAAACTACCTAATGAAGGTCATGATAAAGATGGGAAAGCATGCATGAACCCTAAGCATATCGGGTCCCCTTTAGAATCATCTGCTCCAATGTATGACCCCAACCAATAGATAGTCCCTTCGACCTACAGTCGACACATAGGAAACCACCAATGAAACCAACAAGTACAAAAGGTAATGGGTTATAACTCTCAAATAACTCCTACCAAGGAAACTCATACCCACTGATATGGTCATCATAGAAGATCCTCCATAATTCAGTCGTGCCTCCCTGCTCAGTGGAATCATAAACAACTACCTCTCCAACAACATGAATATGTAGAATCTGGTATACATCTTCTGGCGTCACAGTCATCTCACCAGTAGCTAGGTGAAAAGTATTGTGGTCGTTATGCCACTTCTCCACTAAGGCTATCAGTAGTGCCTAGTAAATCCTAACTTGGGGCATATGAATCAAATAGTAAAACCTGTATCTCTCAATCAAATCCATGTCAACCTATACCAGCTATGGGATCATATCCCACATCTTTGGGAATCACTCCCAAGACATCAGGACTCCTAAATCACTCTCCTATCATCATAACACATCACAAAATGAATAATTTGTATAAATCAATCAAACATCAATCAACCTATCAATCAATCAATTAGTCTATCAAAGAACCTCACTTATCATGAGGTCAATCAATCAACCTATCATTGATTCTCGCCTATCATGAGGAAAATCATCATCAATCACCAATTGAATGTCATCTATCATGAGATCGATCATTACCTAATCTACCAACATCATCAATAAATTTCAACTCAAAAGATGATGCGATAAAAAAACATTGACAAAAAAGAGAACAATAAAAATTATTATGTTTTGGCATGGATGCACCATAACAACATTTCCATGTGCTAAAACATAGATGTGCCAGAAAATTTTATCTATGCACCATAACAATTCATGAATGCATTAATTCCATGCATGTGCCAAATTTTCACACCAATGCGCTATAAAAGTGCATGCATGCACTATCCTTATGGATGGACGACTCTAGTACATGGATGTGCTACTTTATCCAACCTAAGATTTGGTAAAGCTATGTGCTAAACTTCCTAACTGATGCACTACATTGAGTCATGGGTGTGCTAGAACTTTGAGTCTATGCACTAAAATAGGTAATGTATGCGCTATTTTATCCTACGGATGCGCTAGAAAATTTAAATGTAAAATTAAAAAAAAAAAAAAAAGTGAGAAAAACCATTTTCAAAATTCACAAAGAGAGGATTTAGAATTTTATACCAGAGGCCCATATGCTGTTGGGTGGTTGTGTCACCACACACGCTCAAATTGATGAGTCTAAATTTGGATCACCATTTTTCTCTTAGTGCTCAAAGTTGCTCAATCTCTCAAATTTTCAAATTTTCAATGCACAAATGAGCTTCTTTTTGAACTTTTACCTATTAAAGGGGTTATTAAGGTGGGTCAGTAAGTGGAAATGATTTATTTTATTTTTCAAAGGGGCTAAATTCTTCAATTAATCAACTGTGGTAGGTTCACTTACAATTTTCGAGAGATAAATTTTTGAAATGTGCTGAAACCTTCAAAATCATCAAAATCATCAAAATTTTCTAAAAATAAAATAAAAAACAAAACAATCCTAAAATTCAAAAATTCACCAATTTATCTCCCGAGGGGGCATATATCCATCATCACCTAAAAATCAATGTCTAGGGAATGTCAAAATATTTATCATCATAGTCAGACAAATTTTTCTTTGAAGCAATGCATCTACACACATCACTTCAAAGAGGGGCAAAATGTATGCACATAAAAATGGTCCTAAGCACAATTAATTAAATACTAGTTATTTAATTAATTAATCTTAATTCCTCTACTTATATAAATAAATTGATAAATTTATTTGTATAGTTCACCCCCTTTAATTCTTCCATTCAAAAATCATCTTTCCTCTTGAATTAATTAAATACACAAATTTAAATAATTTTTTATTTGATTATTTCCCTTCCTTAATTAAATTTGAATTTTTAATTCAAATTTGTCACATTCTCCATAATTCTCTAACTTCCTCCAACTCATCCTCCACATCATCACATGTCACATGATTTTATTTATTTCTAATTTTCAAATTAGGAATATTCATCTAACCTCCTAAACTCCTTGGAGACACATGGCTCCTCTTTCTAATTGATGCTCTTTGAAACTTTGATGATTCTCCCTTCCAAATGGAGCAACATCCATGAATTCCTCCAACCTCTTTGTGCTCCACCGTTGATGTCCCGGGATTGTGATCTTAACCATCCATCTCTGCCACCTCACTCAAGGCTTGGAAAAATCTATATATAGGAGATCATTCAATAGCTTTTCAACAAGGATTCGATCATAAACTTATGTTGCAGGAATTATCTTAGCAATTGAGGGAAATTGAGAGAAATTGAGAGCATTTTAGAGTTGCATAGCATTTTAGGATTGTTATCATGGAAATTTACCTTATAGAGTTTTAGCATTGCATTAGTTTTATAGAATTCATCATAGAATTTACATTTAGAATTGCATCTTCATTAATAGCAATAATCTTAGCATCATTTACACAACAATAATTTCATCCATCATTTAGTCTTTTATATTCAAAAATACAGAAACAGGTTAATTTAGGCATGTAGTTTTGCATTATACAAAATCATCTCATTTCTTAGGTTGTCATATGATAAATTCATGTGAAACATACAAATCTGAGACAATGAATTAGAATATCCTTAAGATTAGAGAGAAATCGAACAATTTTAAATGGTAGATATAGTAGTGTTGTTTTGCTATGTTAATCTCTTTCATGTAAGGCATTTCATTTATGAGTGTTCGTTTTACTTTGTTAATTTCACTCCATTATAATCTACACATAGATAGGATAAGCGAGTTGGCTTAATTGAAGGTGGAAATAGTATAACCCTAGTACTAGAGGCATTTTGACACTTAGAACCATCAAAATATAGATCTCATATTTGTCTTTTTCTAACATTAGGACATGTCCATTAGTATATGATTCTTGGTCTGGAAAATTTAATGGTGAAGGAGCTTCAACTAAATGGTTTTCCAATCCTTGACCTTTAATTTATTTTTGAGAGATGAATTTAAGATCAAATTTTGTTTAAAATATTACCGATTTGGCTAAGATTCTGGATAAATTTTTTTTGGAGAAATGATGTTTTAATGAATCAAAATTTGTAATGACATGCACTTCAACATTTAACAACTAATATCTCAACCTATTTCAAGCAAATACCAGAGCCAAGAATTCATTTTCTCTATATGTATGTCATTTTTCATAATTAATCAATATTTAACTAATTTAGTACATATGGCGTTCTTTACCATTCACTTCTTGTCACACTAATAACATAGAAAGAGCCTTAGATGAAGTGGAAGTGTCAAGAATAAAGGGACATCCTAAATAAACTGGTTGTAAAATAGGATGATTAGCAAAATATTGTTTTAAATTCTCAAATGCTTTCCAAAAATCTTCATTCCATGTAAAATGGTACTATTTTTTAAATAATTGAGTAAAGGGGTGAGTATGATCTACTAATGATGCAACAAAATGATGGATAGCTTAAACATTTCCTTATATGCTACAAAGTTGACAGATGTTTTTGGGAGGTGAAATTTTCATCATAACATCAATTTTATTTATTTCCACCTCAATACCTTGATGTGACACAATAAATCCTAATAATTGTCTAGTATCCACACCAAATCCACACTTTATTGGATTTAACCACATGTTATAATTATGAATTCGTTCAAAGATTTAATGGATAATTTTGACATGAACTTGATGTGATATAGATTTAGCCAAGATATAATTGACATAATCTTATAAAATTCTATGGATAAAATTATAAATATTTGTGTCTTATCTCACTAGTATGTTTCTCAGGCACTTTTTAGTCTGAATGAAATGACAACCCAACAAAATGTTCCCCAAGGTGTAATAAAATGATTTTTTGTATTGGTCTTGAGGATTGATAAAAAAATATTGTATCTAGAAAATCCATTAATAAAAGATATTAAAGCATGTCCCTTTGTTGAATAAACAATCATTTATATGTTAGGGAGAGGGAAAAAATCTTTAAAAGATGCTTTATTAATGTCGTGAAAATATGTATGCATTCAAATACCATTATCTGGTTTTGTGATAGCTACTTTTTTTGTTATCCAAGGTGAATAGTCGATAGGGCGGATGAAACCAACTTATAAGAGTTTTTCAATCTCAACCTTATCCAATAAAGTTACTTTGGGTTCTTTTTACGAATCTTTTATCTCATAGTTTTAGCATCATCTTCTAGCACAATGTTATGTGTTATGATTTTAGGATCTATGCTAGGAGTATTTGAATAAGAACAAGCAAAGAATTTGGGATAGTCATGTAATAGTATAGTATTTTCTATTTTTCCATCCAATTCAAGACATTTTCCAATTAAAATTAACTTTTCCACATTAGAGGAGTCTATCAATACATCAATAATATATCCTACAAGTAGTATACTATGGCCTTAAATATTAAGGAACACTAGGTATATTTTCATATTTTAACATATCATTTGATATACCAATTTATTTCCCAAAATATGCTTTAGCATTTAGACAACAGGGAAATCCATGACCATGATGATAAGTATGTAAGTTGTCATAATCTCCCAAAAATTCCAGCAAGGACTCATTAGTCAGAAACATATCCAGAAATATGTGTTTACTTGTTTGAATTCTCAATTCAAGATGAATCAGGTTGGCTAACATCTTAGGAGGGTCTTGTGTTATTATAACCAATGCCATTTTTTGTACCTTATTTTTTCAATTATATAGTGACCTTGATACCTTTTCCCTTTATACCATAACCATTACCAATATATTGAAACTGAGATAAGATATTATATCCTCTTTGATAATTAGATTCCATTTATTTTGAGGAAGGTGGTTTTTCATATTTTTTCATATCATATGTGGATGCATAACTTGTACTATCTTGATTATTATAAATTGTAAAATTATATGTTTGAGGAGAATCCCTAGATGATTATGTAAATGCCACCATAATTTTGTTTGACTTTTTAGATGTAGACAACTAGATTCTTTGTTCCACCATGAAAGTGGGCCTAAAATCTAAAAATCCCTAATCAAAATCCAATATTTTTGTCATGTATGACACATAATCATCTAATTCATCATATTTGATAAGAATATGTCCCACCTTTGAAGATGTAATCAATGTGTTAACGGTATTTTATTTCTTGTTTCGGTTTGAGAATAAATCTTAGATTTATGATCAACCTTCACTATGTAAAACCTATTGTTATATGTATACTTCATTATGTGGTGAAGGGTTGAAGGAACTCCTCCCATAATATGGATCCATAGTCTTCCAACAAGAATATTATGTAAAAGAGTATCTAGCATGAGATGAATAATGGTAGGTAAAGCTACGAGACCTACTTTAATAGGTAATATGATTGTTCACAATGGTCTTCTACCCATATTATCAAAACCACAAATAAATTAAGCATTTGGTTGAATGAGAGACTTATCCAAACAAATATTTTTTAAAAATTCAATAATCTACAAACATTAAGACCTAAACCATTATCAGTAAGGGTATGCCTAACATCAATTTTATTAATAACAACAATTATCATTAGACATCATATTGTTTTTGAATTTCAAGAGGTGGTAACTCACTTTCATATAAGATAATATCAAAAAATATTTCATTCATACCCTCAAGCAAAGATGGTACACCATTTGGTTTAGCAAAAGGTTACACAAGAATCTTTTGTGAGGTCTATTGAAGCATGCCATGATAAGTAGGTAAGTTTTAAATCAAGTTCCACAAGAAAATATTAGTGGGTGTAGCATGAGTGTGCTCTAGAAGATCATTATCTTTCCCATTGTGTTGAGGAAAATGAGGTGTAGGAGGGAGGATAGGCTACAAGAATGGTATTGAAAATGGAATATTTTTTAGTTTCATGTTGTTTCTTGTGTTATACAAATGTTAAATGAAATGGTAATGTTGTTGGTATGATTCATGTTGTTGTATGTGGTTATGTTGAGTCAATTGTCTTGTAAATTTTAAGATATGACAAAGATAATTCTATTTGTTTGATGGTGGTCCAATAATAAGCATATGTTTCTTTTGAGTTTGAGGTTGATTTGAAGGTGGGTAAATAACTAGTTGAGGTATGATTGTGTTTATTTCCCTTTGACATTTTAAAACTTTAGGATTCTTAGTGGATGATTTAGGTGAGATGAAGTAATCGAGGGCTTCATCTAGCATATCAAAATCATCACTACTAAAATACTTACTGTATGCATAAAAAACTTGTAGAAAGAGATTTGACATGATAAGATTAATGTACTCTATCCAAGAGATTTATTAACACCTTAAATATAAATTTCAATTTATGTTTATGTCTATTAATAATAATTATGATCAAATATATCAACTTGGGTTTGTGACAAATACATTTTTAAAAAATAGGATTTATATTTGTGCAAGGGAAACAAATAGTAGTTAGTTACTATTTTTTTTGTAAAAAATGAGCAAGTCAAGGGTGTTGGGCACCCTAGACCATAGGTACAAATTTTGAGAAGTTTGATTTTGGTGTTAGTAATTATACTGTAGAAAATTGTATGCTCTTGAAAATGGTACAATTTCACACTTAATTTGGACATATTTTAGCACCCTTGCATTAAAAATACCTCTTTAAATCATCATTAATAGGGCCCTGAGACCCTTTATTTTGGATCTCAAGGCTTATTTCAACTCAAACCCCGATAAAATCATCAAAATAACTAAAATTACTAACCCACCTTGAAAATTTAGGGTGGGACTCATACGCTAGTGTATGAGTCACCCTAGGTGGGACCCATATGCCACAAGTGGCGTATGAGTCCCATTTGGGGCCTTTTTAGAGTTTGAGCAGGAAATTCAGCTTTTTAATTCAAATTTTTGGTTGATGGTAGCTTTTGAGATTTAAATAATGGTAAATTAGGTGTAATTCCTATATAAACAAGCTTCTAAATTCATTTTTCATCTAAGAAATCATTTAGAAGAGAAATTTCAAGATACAAGAATTCAAAGACTTTCAAGCATTCTTCACAAGAGCATTCAAAAAATTTGAAGTCTTGGAGCAACATTATTATCTTTTTGTAGGTCTTCAAGATCACTTTCATCCAGGATCTAGCATTGTCAAGAGTTTATTATGGTTGCCTATGGTGAGTCATGATGGATTCTAAGTTTTGGAGATTCAACTAGCCATCAAGCCAAGTTTAATGACTTGTTTCCTAAGTGATTCCATCCTTCGTTATCATCCAAATTTTAGCCAAAGGAAGGTACATACATTATTAGAGCTCATTTGGGTGATTAGAGATCTCTCAAAGTGTGTTATTCATGTCTATGTTTCATTCATGCATCTCATTCTAGCACATTAGAACAGGGTTGCATTACCATTCAGATTTCATAATCTTAGACACACATAAGGTTAGGGTATATAATCACATTTGTATTCAAGATTCATTATTTATATCAAGGTTTAATTACCAAACTAGGGGTTTGACAAAGGAAAACCCCCCATAAGAAAATCAAGTCTATATTCTATTTTGTAATTCTTTTTACTAATTTGGATTTGGAAATCAGTTTGGAAGAGAAAAGTGGAGATCGGAACGTAGATATGAACTTTGAATTCTCAAAAAAGTGGAATGGGACTCATACACCAGAAGTGGTGTATGAGACCCACTACAGGAAAAAAATTATGATTTTTGAAAATCCTAAATCTACGCTACCAAAAACCTATTCCAGACTAGAAACCCTAATCTGGGACTGATATGCCCAGAGTGATGTATGAGTCCCAGTGTTCCCTAATTTCAGTACTTTTTAGTGTTTCAGAGCTCATTCCAACCTTCTTCAGGTTTCCAGGTGCACACCTTTCATCTATTAGTTTTTAATTCTTTTTTACATGCTTTTGTATGTCATTTAGTAAAATATTGCATTGCATTAGGTTTAAGTATTAGGCCTTGCATTGCATTAGTATTTACAAGCCCTAGCTTGGTGGTGAACCCCTTTTTTGTTTACAATTAGACCCTAGGACAACCCTATTGCAAGATCTCTTTCTCCTTTGCATACTTTAGGTTGAGATCTCTATGGTTTTCCTTGAATGAAAGTGTAGAAGATTGTTATTCTACCGCCTATGCATAGAAACATACAAAATTCTTCCTTTTATTTTGGTGAACCTAGATTTAGAACATCATAATTCTGATTTTGAGTGCATCGTCATCCTAGATCTTGTTTACTTTAACATTGGATTAGGGATTGGATTAGTTAATTGGAATCCTAGGGTTTCAAAATCTTGCATTAGTGAAAGTGCATATAGGTTTCAACCTTGCATCTTCAAAAATCATCTAAAATCTATATTTTCATTTAGTTTTCAGATCATCCAAACCAAAAAGCATAAAAATCACTTCAAATTTTCTAATTTTTTTGAGAAAAAACCCTCACTGGGACTCATACCCCCCTTTGGATGATTTAGTCCTAGTGTAGATTTTAAACTGCATTTTCCAGAATCCAAAACTATATTTTTGTGCTTCTATTTTTTGTTTGCAGCTTTCTATTTCAATTTTCAAAGTTTCTATTACATTTAAATCATTATATTTAGCATATTTTACATTGCTTTCAATTATGGATAGAATTAGATTCATGTACTTTTATTTTTTAGTATTAGTTCATAGCTTAATCAAATTAGATTATATTCGACATTCATTAGAAAAAAATATCAAAGACACCTACAACTGATGAACCCCTTGGAGAAAGGATAGTTATTTGAGTGTATCAAATCTCTTTTTCCAAGCTAGCCTAACACAAAATAAATTTAGCAGTGATGAATTTAACATGTTAGGTGAAGCCCTTGAGGAATTCATGTCACCAATTTCATCCACTAAGAAGTGTTATGATAAACTAAAACTAAGAGAAGTTAATGTGATTCAACCTCAACTTATCCTTTACTCACCTTCACACAAACATCAAACTAAAAACAAGCCTGAATTTACCCTTTACCCACCTAAGAATTATTTTTGCATCAATCAAGTTATAATACCATTTTCTCATATATACAACATTCAAAAAAATATGCAACCGAAACAACGAACCTCGACAACCTTACCTTTTCCTAATTCCATCTTGCCTAGTGCTCCTCACTTAACTTCACATAATGGGAAGGAGTATGATCTTGTTGAACAACTTAAGAATACCCTTGCAAAGATATCCCTATTGGACCTAATTAATAATTCACCTAATTATCACACTATGTTTCAAACTACCTTGCAACAAGTAATGTTTCCCTCTGGTACAAATGCAATCAATGTGACAACTCTAATACAAGGAATGAATACATTTAATGTAGACATTACCTTTCATTAGCATGAGCTACCTCCTTTAGAAATGAGAAAGAGAAATGATTCCTCCATGATAATTGTTATCTATAATAGATTAGGAATAAAAAGAACCCTTGTTGACAATGGTTCTACTCTTAATGTGTGTAGTGTGACCCTTTTGGATAAACTCAGTGTAGATAAATAAAAAATTCAACCTGATTCCTTGTCTATTTGATGATTCAATAATATAGGAAAACAACAGTTGGGTGTGATTACTTTGCCTATTATAGTTGGAAAGGCTAGCTTGCAAACTCCTATCCATTTAATGCCCAATAATATTTCATGTAACCTTCTTTTAGGGCGACCTTAGATACATGAGAAGCATGCAATCCCCTCAAATCTTCATCGTATAATGAAGTATGTCTACAACGATAGGGTATAACAAATTGAAATAGACCTTAAACCTGAAATTATAAATCCAACATAGAATCTAGAACCTATGGAAGAAGACAAACAAGAAATGAAAACAATGTCAAAGTTATTGGAAGATGATTGGGGTTCCTTTGAATTCACACCTTTGTCTATGGGAGAATACATAATCACAAGAAAAGAGGATGAAAAACAAAAACAACCAATGGTTATGTCAACACATAACTCAGAGGAAAAATCACAAGCATCTACCTCATGTACCCTTGAAGAAGATACGAGCTACACAACAAACTTTGATGAGATAGATTATCAATAGCCACCAAACCAAAAAGAAATAGAGAAAATTTATGAAAGAGGTTACGAGCTTATGAAAAAATTGGGTTATAGTAGAAAAGGATGTGGAAAGAAAGAACAAGACATTCATGTTCCTCTAGAACCTAACATGCAAGAAACAAAAATTGGTCTAGGATATTGTCCTTCTAAGATAATGCAAGAAAAAAAGACCCTCATTAAACATCAACACCATCATGTGTAAACCTAAAACCAATCTCACCTTGTAACATCCTGAATTGC
The DNA here is from genome assembly GCA_007115665.2 of Sequoiadendron giganteum. Taxonomy (NCBI): domain Eukaryota; kingdom Viridiplantae; phylum Streptophyta; class Pinopsida; order Cupressales; family Cupressaceae; genus Sequoiadendron; species Sequoiadendron giganteum. Next base: position 122,007,206 of record CM021101.1, on the reverse strand, counting down.
TTGATATGACTTGTGAACCATCATGGGAATACTTCAAATATTATGAATCCTTGAAATAAATGCTCATAGTTTATGAAAAACCATATACTCCTCCTCAAAAGAAATTGGTTACATATGTTATGATTAGAACCACACAAAAAGAAGAAGAAAAATAAATTAGTGAGATTGACATTAGCAAAGAAGAATATAACCCTAAATTTCCAAAACAAAGTGCACTTCCTTTAGGAGATAAAATTAGTATAATGATGGAAATAATTAATAAGGAGAAAATAATTAAGATAGGAAAGTTCCTCGATGATGAAGAACAAGAAGACCATGCAAATTTACTTCATGAATTTCCCAAATAGTTTTCTTGGAATTATTCACATATGTTGGGAATCGATTCTAAGATAGTGACACACAACATAGTCCTTGTTGAAAATGCTAAAAAATTAGACAAAAGATATGAAAGATGAATCCTAAGATAGCCTTTCTAGTTAAGGGTGAGACTGAAAAACTCCTTGAAGTTGGTTTCATAAGACCTATAGATTATTCTCCTTGGATCAAAAAACATTGTCACAATCGCAAAACCAAATAATCGTATTAGGATATGTATGGATTTTTTTGATTTAAATAAAGAATCTCTAAAAGGTGATTTCCCCCTTCCTAATATTGACATGATGGTGGAATCTACTATGGGACATGCTTTGTTGTCATTCATGGATGGATTTTTTGGATACAATCAAATCTTTATCAACCCCCAAGATCAATACAAAACAAAATTTATAATATTTGGGGAAAATTTTGTTGGGTAATGATGCCCTCTAGATTAAAGAATGCAGGAGAAACATATTAATGAGCCATGAAATTAATATTTCATGATTACATACATAATATTTTGGAAGATTATGTTGATGATATTTTAGAAAAATATTTATTGACAAGATAATGTGAATGTCCTTCGGAAGATCTTTGGGAAAATGTGAAAATACATTAGAGTAAATCCAAAAACGTGTGTCTTTGGTGTAGATAGTGGAATGTTTTTAGGTTTTATCATATCTCATAGAGGCATCAAGGTGGATACAGAGAAAATAGATTCTATAGTTAATATGCCACCTCCTAGAAATATTTCTTGATTACACACCTTACAAGGAAAAATTCAGGTTATCCATCATTATGCAACATCCTTTATAGACCAAACATTACTATTCAAACATCTCCTCAAGAAAGATGTGCACTTTAATTGGAATGAGGATTGTAAGAAAATTTTTGAGAGTTTGAAGGACTAGCTTGCCACTCCACATAATTTACAACCTGTTATGTAGAAAAAACCATTCATCCTTTATACCACAACATCAGCCCATGCTCTCGCAACATTGTTTGCTCAACCAGATAAAAATCGTAAGGAAAATCCTATCTATTACATTAACCGAGATTTGATTGATTATGATACATGATACACAACAATAGAGAAACAATGTTTGGATCTTGTATTTGATACTAGTAAATTGAGACATTAATAATTGAATGTTGAAATATATGTAATGACAAAATTTGATCCTTTAAATAATCTCTTCATCAAGACACATTTATCAGGAAGCTTAGCTAAATGGGTTATGTTGTTAACATAGTTTGACCTTAAGTGTGTTTCACAAAAAAAGAAATTAAAGGACAAGCCTTAACCGAACACTTAGTGGATGCTCCCTCACCCCTAGCATTACCTCATACAAAAACATTCCCTAATGAAAATGTGTTGACTATTCACAAAGATGAGGAAACATGGGAGTTATACTTTTATGGATCTAAGTGTAGAATTGGCTCTAGTGTTGGGGTTATAATAGTTGCACTCATAGAAAATTTTATTCCCTTATCATATCACTTAAAATTCCTATGCACCAACAAAACAACGGAATATGAAGCATTAATTGTTGGCTTACACATTGTTTTAGCTTTGGGAATTCAAAATACTAAGATATTCAGAGATTAACAATTGGTAATTAAGAAAATCAATGGAACATATCAAGAAAAGCATGAAAAATTATTAAAATACAAGGATCTCACAATGACTTTGTTAGAGAGGTTTGAATTTTTTACCATTGATAAAATCCCACGAAAAGACAATTGGCATGTGGATGCAATGGAAAGTGCAGGTTCTCTTATCTCCCCTCAAGATATTTAAAAGTATTTCATATTTATTATCCATACCATAATGAAACCATCAATAGAATCCAAAACCAAAAAAGTATTAACAACTATGGAAATCTCTAGTGAATGGTATTCACTGATATTTAACTATTTAAAAGAAGGTACCTTTCATGAGCCAACAACTAAGAATGGTCGAGATCATCTCTGAAAAATCACATCTAAGTATATAATTGTCACTGATGTGTTATACCAAAGATCCTTTAATGGTATTTTACTTAGATGGCTTAAAGAATTTGAAATCCCCATAGCACTAGAAGAGGCTCATTTAGGTGCTTGTGGAGGTCATTTTGGAGGAAGATCATTAGTTCAAAAACTTTTTTGCATGGGATATTATTGGAGACATATGGAAAAATATTGCTTCGAATATGTTAATAAATGTCACAGTTGTCAAGAACCTAGCAACTTGATCCATGCTCCCACTTCTAAGCTTTGGGCCCAAGTCCCTATTTTGTCATTCTCAATATGGATATTGGATCTGATTGGAAAAGTCTCACCTCCATTTTCAGATTTTACAAAATGGGTAGAAGCTATTCCCCTTCATTCCACAAATTTTGATGTGATATGCCATTCCATATTGGAACACATTATTGCTCAATTTGGACTACCTTCCACATTGATTTTAGACAATGGGACACCATTTAAGAATAATGACATGAAGAAGTTCCTAGAAATGTTTAACATCCAACATCATTTCTCAACACCTTTCTACCCATAATTTAATGGTCAATCCAATCAACTAATAAAGATCTCAAAAGAATCTTAAAGAAAATAGTAAACAGACACAATAAGGACTTGCACACACAACTGACATACGCATTATAGGCTTACTGTACTAGCATCAAAAAATCCACAGGACTACTCCTTATAACCTCATCCATGGTACTAAGGAAATAATTCCCTTGGAGATAGAGATTCCTATGTTAATAATATATGATTGCATCAGCTTGAGATGTTTGATGAACATCACATTAATGCTATTGAACATCTTCAAGCATACTCTAGAAAATTGTAGCGTAGCTACATGTCATCCCTTGTGTATTCAATAAAGGTGATTTGGTGTTATTCGAAAATGAACATAACATCAATGCCGACTCAACTGAAAAATGAAAATTAAATCCTAATTGGTTAGGACCTTATATAATTAATAATGGTAACAATAAAGAGGACATGATAGCTTAGTTGGAAAGCCCTATGCCAAATTATATGTTTCCAAATAAATATACATCATTAAAAAGGCAGGGTTTTCCCCAAACTAAAATCCTAGAATCACATAAGGGATCCATGGATTTGAGGTCAGTATGTCTTTGCTACAATGTTATTGGAGAGATCAAAAACATCATCATTCCCCAAATATGCATGAAACAAGAAAAATGACACAAAGAGAGTGAAAATAAAGAAAAATATTTGGGTTCAACATGGAAGATACGTGAATATCCTGATGCCTTGTGTCATCCCCAAAAGGAAAACGCAAGAAAAATGAAAAGATAAAATGTTTACAACATAGAGAAGAATGTAGGTACAAATAGAGGAATATCATAAAGAGAGATACATCAAATATAATAGTATGAGGGAGATCACATTACACATATGCAATCACACATACAACATGAAAAATAAAATAATGCAAAAGACTGGTAACACACATGCGAGTCAACCTATAGCAGTTCATCCACATCCCAATCTTGTTCATCATTTATGGAAGGTGGACAACTAGCCAAAGGGACAATGACAAATACATTACTAGGAAAAGGCTATCTAATTCTTGTCCCCACTGTGTGCAAGACAAGAATGAACTGAGGTAGGTGATGGGAAAGAGCTCCTTGAATTTTGAAATTTAAAGCATGTAATAGTGAGTATGTTGTGATTTTACAACAATTACATGGAAAGGAGCGAAATGGCATGCTATAAGCGATTATTTTTATGATATCAAACTTTTTAAATATATATTTTAAAGCATGACACTCATTAGTACTATGTCTAAAAATTCTATGATATTTACAATGTGATATTTTTGTGTTCTTAGGATTTGGAAATCGGTTTTCTCACATGGGTGGTAAATTAATAAGTCCTTGGCTTAGAAGTATATGTAAATTTCTTTCAGTTGCAGATGGAAAACAAGGGAATTGTAGTTTCTTTAGTTTGTAAGGCCTTCATTTCTTACTAGATTCACTAATTTATGTATGTGGAATTAGGATAGGAGGACCTGAGATGATCTCATCATACTTATCATTGTTATGAGGCTTTGGTTGTTCTTTAGGAAGGATGACACTTATGTCAAAAGTAGGATCATATATCCCGACCCTTTAGTATCTTCAGTTGGTATTTATTCTAAAATTTTATGAATTTTATGCTCACTTTTTGTATCACATCCTTGTCTACTTAAGATCATGAATCCTTTTCCATAAGTCTCTTATAAGTTGATAGGAGTGTTGGTCACTTTGTTAAGATATTATGGTTGAATGTTTTATTGATTAGAGGAACTAGGTTCACCTATTATAGGGAGCTTAGGTTAAGCTTTTCTTTCAATTTCAGGATGTAAAAGGTCAAACATCTCAAGTGGTGGGATGTTGGAAGGTGTTGGTTGTTTTAGTGAGTGATAAAAGGATACATTAGTCTCAAGGTTGTCAAGGAAATCATTTAATTTGTTCATGTTATCATCATATTCTCCAATGATGTCAACATGACACAAAGGATATGCATTAGGAGTTGAGTGTGCACGAGCAAGTTCAATTTCATTAGGTTCATTTCCAAAAGCACAACTTGAGACATCCACTAATGATTTTGGGAACATCCAAAGCTTACCCAAGCACATATCCATGATGAAATGCAATGTAATAACCTAGAGTGAAATTTGTAAATGTAATTTTGAAATTAAGAAATACACAAAATGAACCAAATAAAGCTAGATTAAATGAAATGAATGTAACAAAAACCTAGTAAACTGAAACATAAATCTAACAACACTGAATGAAAACATTTAAACAGGGTTTTTAAATATTGTAAAATGCATTTTAATATCTGAAATGGGATTGAATCACCCAGATGAGTGTATGAGTCCCAATCAAGGTTTTTCAAGGATTCAAATGCCAATAAAAATGTTGCAAGTATGGATGTGTTTGGTGGTGTTGTCAGTAATGTTGTAATTGATCTCAACATAGTCCAAGTTGATTACAGATGGTACTTGTATAGTTGAGATATTGTAGAGGTGCTTAGAGTACATGGAGCTATATTTATGAAGTTGTAGTTGTGTTTTTGCCAAGCACTTTTGAGAAAATTAAGAAATAATGAAGCCAGTGTTGAGTATGTGTTATATGTGTGCTATAAATTTCTTCTATGTTGATCCTATACTTGTACAGATCTGTGCTATTGTTTATGAGCTTCAATGGATAATATATCCTGAGTTTTAGCTTTGGTTTGATAGAGAATGAAAAAAGTCTTCACCGGTGTATGAATTGGTTTGACAAAACTATTTGTTTATGGATTGGGAGAAATGTTTTGGCTCCACAATGTTCTAGTATTTGGTTTTAGATCTTGCAGTTTTGGGATATGATTCATATTGATGGTTTTTTTATTCGAAAAAATGTGCTTGTTATTTGGCGCTCCAAAAGACTTGATCCAAAGCTCTTGTGTGTTGCTAGTAGGTCTGGTTGGACTATTGAAGAACATTATGCGAATGAAGGTTGTTGTAGTTGTTGTGGATGTACCCGAAGGTTTCTTACAGATGGTATAATATTCGGTGAAGCGTGTTGAGTGATCCATGTGTGATTATCTTGTTGGAGATGCATGCTCTTCAAATTTCATTGGTGTTTTCAGAGGGTTTGGCTGACCTGGTATCTACATGTTACATAAAGTTTTTGCATAAAATTAAGGAAGGGTGGTATTGATCCAAGATGTTGTTTAGGTCCTAATTAAATGTGTTATTAGTCCTCTCTCATTTTTATCCACCACAAGAATGTTAAGTATCCAACCTAATTTGAATTTGTAAATTGAAGAATGTACAACTAACCTTGGAGAATGTTTCTAGGGTTGAAGATGGTATAAAATAAAATCAATTTGATTTCAAATTGGATATGAATCGAATCAATCAAGCAAGCAAGTGAAGTGTGTGAATAAGTGTGAAAAGTAGAGTGTGCAAGAGTGAATTAAGGAATCAATACTTTTATGTGTTACATTCCTAAAAAATAGTTAGCTAATGGTGTCTACAATCTTCTAATCAAGCTAAAAATGTCTGGAACCCTTGTGGTGGATCTTTATTTATCTTTTCTTTTTTTGTAGATAGTGAGCCTCCTTCTGAACAATAATTCCTATTGTTGGCAGTGAGCCTTTGTATTTGGGTAGTGAGCCCTTTGGCAGTGAGCCTCTATATTCAATATTGTATTATTACTTTATTGTGAGCTAATCCTCATTGTGTTTTTTCCCTCATCGGGTTATCAACAAAAAATATGGTGTCTCTGGTGTTTTCTTTCTATTATTCGTATTTCATGTTTACACCCAATAAAATATTAAGTTAAATTTGAATTGATTAAGGTTTGAGGTAAAGAAATCTGATACAACTGATTCACACCCCACTCTTAGTTTTCTTGTGTATTTCAAAAATTGGTATCAAAGGTCTGGTTCCTTAGTGAAAATCTTAACTAATTGAGGTAGATCAGATGGTGCACAAGTTGAAAATCCCTATTTTTGATGGAGTTGATTATAGTGTCTGGAAAGAACATATGAGAGGTTATTTAGTTTCTCTTAGTTTCAAGACTTGGAAATCTATGGAAAAAAATCATGTTGCACCATCCACTGGTCCTTCCTCTATAGATGAGATTATGTCTTATGAGGAGAATGAAAAGGAAAGGTACGCTATCTTCAGTGCTCTATCTAGAACTGAAAGAATAAAAGTTATTCTTTAAGAACCGTTCATGAAGTATGGGAAAAATTGAAAGACGTTTATGAAGGGAATGATAGAGTAAAATTTTCAAGGAAACTAACAGCTAATCAAAAAATTGAGAACCTAATAATGGAAGAGGGTGAAGATATTACAAACTATTATCAGAGAGTTGAAGTTGTAGAAAATGAGATCAAGAATAAAGGTCGTACCATGTTAGATGAAGATATAATTTAGAAGATCCTGATGACCCTACCAGAGAATTATAGTGACAAAGTCTCTGTTATTAAAGAATCATATGATCTAAAGTTATTTACTAAGGAGCACCTATTTGGTATCTTGACTACATTTGAGATGAGAATATTTGCAAGAAATAAGGAGAAGACTAAAAAAAAATTTAAAGAAATTAAGATAGGAGATGACTGAAATGATGATGGCTCAGAAGAGTTGGAAGAAAACTTCACAAGGAAATTAAACAAAGGTAATGGTAATACAAAGGTATGTTGCCCTTTAAGTGTTTTAGTTGTGGAAATATTGGTAATTATGCATCAAGATGTTATATTAGAGATACACACAAGAATAAAAAGGATACCAATAATAACAATCACATAGACAAGAAGGATAGGAAGTTCAAGAAATTGTGTTATGTCAAAGAAGACATGGGAATTTCTGATGGTGAGTCTGATTTTGAGGAGGATAAAGATGAATGCTTATTTCTAGCCCTGGAAAATAAAGTATTTTATAGCCATGGAATATATGCAAAGGAATATGGTCCAGAGAGCAAGAAGGATGAGATGGAAGGTACTCTAGTGACTGATTTTCATGCTAGACAGGATGAAGACATTTGGGTTATTGACAGTGGGTGTTCAAATCATATGACTGGAGATAAAAGTAAGCTCACTAAACTTGAAAATTATGATGGAGGAATAGTTATGTTTGGAGATGATTCTAGTGTTCAGATTGTTGGTAAAGGAACAATTATTTTTAATAGGAAACATAGTATTGATGATGTCTATTATGTTAAGGGTTTAAGACATATTCTTCTAAGTGTTGGAAAAATGTGTAGCAAAGGATTCAAGCTTGTGTTTAAGGATAACACCTATTGGATCAAAAAAGGATCTAGAAATGTGGTAGCAACAAGAAGAAGAACTCATGGAAACATCTATCAACTTAAGAGTGGTGATGGTCAGTATTTTATTTCACAAATTAATGAAATTTGGATGTGGAAGCAGAGGAAGGGACATGTGAATTTTGATAGTCTGGTCATGATCAATTCTGGGGAAGTTGTCAGAGATCTTCCTATAATCACCAAGCCTTCAAATTCAATTTGTAGAAGTTGTCAGTTGGGGAAACAAAAAATAAGTAATTTCAAAGGAAAGGAACAATCATCTATTAGAATGTTGAAATTAATCCATATAGGCCTTTGTGGTCCTACAAGAATAGGAAGCCTTAAAGGTGACAACTACTTTATGCTCTTGATTGATGATTACTCTAAGATGACTTGGGTTACTTTTATTAGAGAGAAATCTCCGGCTCTTGATAGATTCAAGGTATTCAAGGAAAGAGTAGAGAATGAGGTAAACTTGAGAATCAAATGCTTAAGGTCTGATAGAGGTGGAGAATCTACTACCGGTGAGTTTAATGCATTTTGTGAAGAACATGGCATAAAGAGACATTATTCTGCTCCTAGAACCCCTCAATAGAATGGAGTTGTGGAAAGGAAGAACTAGACTATTCAAGAGGCTTCTAGAACTATGATGAAAGAAGTAGATGTTCCTGATGTGTACTGGAGAGAAGCAAACCCCATTATTGTTTACATTCTTAACATAGTTCAAATCAGAGGTAACAACACTAAGACTCCTTATGAGTTATGGACTAGTAAGAATCATATTGTTAAATACTTTAAGGTGTTCAGAAGCAAATGTTACATTAAAAGGGTGATGAGACTCTTGGAAATTTCGATGCTAGATTTGATGAAGGAATATTTCTTGGATATTCAAATAACAGCAAGGCATATATATTTTTTAGTAAAAGACAAAGGAAAATAGTTGAAAGTGCTAATGTAAAGCTTGATGAAGCTATACATAGACTAGTTGAGATAACTAAAGTTGAACTAGATGATCCTATATGTGAGAATGTGCAAGAAGAAGAAAAGGAGGAGAAAGAAAAAAGTGATGAAGAGGAGATTCCAAAACCTACACCTAAGACTCCTAAATATGTACAAAGAAATAATCCAAAGGAACATATAATTGGAGACATAAGTGAAAGAGTAAAACAAAGAAGCAAAGTGGTTGAGGCAAACTAGTGCTTACTTTCTAAAATAGAACCTAAGACTGTGAGTGAAGCATGCAATGATGAGAGTTGGATTAGTGAAATGAAAGAGGAACTATAGAAGGTAGAGAAGAATGAGACATGGGAACTAGTTCCTAGACCTACAAACAAGAATTTAATTGGTTCAAAATGGGTATTCGAGAATAAGATGAATGAAGATGGTGAAGTGGTAAGGAATAAAGAAAGACTTGTATGCAAAGGATATTCATATTTTGAAGGAAATTTTTTTGAAGAAACTTTTTCACACATAGCAAGAATGGAGACCATTCAGATGTTCTTGGCATTTTCAACTCATAAAGACTTCAAAGTATACCAGATGGATGTCAAGTATTCATTTTTGAATGGAGAATTACAAGAAGAAGTATATATGGAGTAACCAGAAGGATTTCAACTATCAAACAAACCATAAATGGTTTGCAAGTTGAAGAAGGCACTATATGGACTTAAACAGGCTCCTAGAGCTTGGTATGCAAGGTTAGATAGATACTTGACACAACAAGGATTCAATAAAGGGTCTACAGATAGCAATCTATACTTCAAAGTTGAGAAAAAAAATGTTGATAATTGTGGTATATGTTGATGATATTATCTTTGGTGGAAATGAAGGTATGTGTAAGAAATTTGTAGAAGAGATGCAAAAAGAGTTTGAAATGTCTATGATTGGTGAGTTGAATTTCTTCCTTCGACTTCAAGTAAATCAAACTAACAAAGGGATAATCATTTTATTGTCTAAGTATGTTAGGGAATTATTAAAGAAGTTTGGAATGGATGACTCCAAACCGGTATGCACCCCTATAGTAACCAAATATAAGCTGAGTAAGGATGATGAATTTGGTAAAGTTGATTAGAGCATGTACAGATCTATGATTGGTGGACTATTGTATCTTACAACTACTAGATTGGATATCATGCATGTAGTATGTTTAGTTGCAAGATCTCAACCATAACCTAAGGAAGAACATGTTACAGTTGTGAAGAGGATATTCAAATATCTTAATGGAGCTCGAGATTATGGGCTATGATATCCAAAGGATACTGATTTTAGATTGAATGCCTACATTGATACAAATTGGGTTGGTTGTGAAGATGACCAAAATAGTACAAGTGGTGATGCATTGTTCCTTGGAAGAAGATTATTTTCATGGTTGAGGAAGAAGTAAGATTAAATCTATTTATCCACTACTGAAGCTGAGTATATTGTAGCAATATCCTAGTGTACATAGGTATTGTGGATGAATAAAACTTTGAAGGACAAATGTGTGATGTGTGATGAGCCTATCTCTAGCTTTTGTGATGATAAAAGTGCTATAAAAATTTCAAATAATCTAGTGATGCATTCTAGGAAAACACAAATCTCTATCAGATATCACTTCTTGAGGGAGAAAGTGTTGCAGAATGAAGTTAGACTTGAATATGTACCTACCAAGGAATAAATTTCTAACATATTCACTAAGGCCCCTTTGAAGGACACTTTTGAGTATCTAAGGGAGAAGTTAGGGGTTACTGCCCCTTCTTCCTTGAACTAAGTTCACATGGAGGTTCATTAGTCTAGTGGATTCACAAGACTCTTTTGATCTAGACTAATGATTTTGGTCTACCCCTCAGGGGGAGTAGAGACATGAATTGTTGTATTATGTGATGTGGGCGCACTCCTAAGGGGGAGTGAATAGAGATTTAAATGGAAATAATTTCCTCTTACATTAATTTTAAAGGGGGGGAGAAATTTATGTGAAAAAGTTATGCTTGAGAAGGTTGTGTAATAGAAGAGAGAAGAAGAAGAAAGATATTGAGTATGTTGTCTTTGATGGTTTTTCACATCATGTGTTACCATCAATGACAAAGGGGGAGATTTTTTCAAGTATGGATGTGTTTGATGGTGTTTTCATTAATGTTGTTATTGATTTGAGCACATTTCAGGTTGATTGTAGATGGTACTTGTATAGTTGAGATACTATAGAAGTGCTTAGAGTAAATGGAGCTATATTTATGAAGTTGTAGCTTTGTTTTTGCTAAGTTCTTTTGAGAAAATTAAGAAATAATGAAGGCAGTGTTGAGTATGCGTTCTATGTGTTATCTGATATTGTGCTCCGTATTTCTTCTATGTTGATCCTATGCCTATGCGGATATGTGGTATTGATTTTGATATTTAATGGATAATATATCCCGAGTTTTAGCTTATGATTCGATGGAGAATGAAAGAAGTTTTCACCAGTGTGTGAACTAGTTTGATAGACCTATTTGTTTACGGATTGGGAGAAATGTTTTGGCTCTGTAATCTTTTGGATCTAGGAAATGATTCATATTGATGGTTTTTCTATTCTGACAAACGATCTTTTTATTTGGCACTCTAAAAGACCTGCTCTAGAGAACTTTTGTGTTGCTAGTAGGTCTGGTTGGATTGTTGAAGAACATACTATGAATGAAGGTTGTTGTAGTTGTTGTGGATGTACCTGAAGGTTTCTTAGAGATGGTAAAATGTCTAGTGAAGCATGTTGAGTGATCCACATGTGATTATCTTGATGGAGATGTGTTTACTTAAAATTTCATTGGTGTTTTCATTAGGTTTGGCCAACGTGGTGTCTACACATTACATAAAGTTCTTGCATTGAATTAAGGAAGCATGTGATTTATCGAAGATGTTGTTTGGGTCCTAATTAAATGTATTATTGGTCCTCTCTCATTCTTATCCACTGTGAGAATGTTGAGTAACCAACCTAATTTGAATTGTTAAATTGAATAATGTATAGCCAACCTTGGAGAATCTTTCAAGGGTTGAAGTTGGTGTAAAAGAAAATCAAGTTGATTACAAATTGGATATGAATCTAATGATTTAATCAAGAAAGTGAAGTGTGTGAACAAGAAGAGTGTGCAAGAGTTAATCAAGGAAAGAGTAATTTGATGTATTATATTCCTAAAAGTAGTGACTTAATGATGTCTACAATATTCTATTCAAGCTATGAATGTGTGGAACCCTTGTAGTGGATCTTTATTTATCTTTTTTTTTTTTGTAGGTAGTGAGCCTCCTTTTGGACAGTAAGTCCCATTGTAGGTAGTGAGCCTTTTTATCTCGGTAGTGATCCCTCTGGCACTGAGAATTTGTATTTGATATTGCATTATTACTAAATTGTGAGCTAATCCTTAATGTGGGTTTTCCCTCATTGGGTTTTCCACGTAAGTCTAGCATCACTAGTGTTTCCTTTCTGTTATTTGTATTTCATGTTTACACATAATAACAGATTAAGTTAAAGTCAAATTGATTAAGGTTTGAAGAAAATTTTTTTGATACAACTAATTCACCCCCCCTCTCATTTTTCTTGTGAATTTCAACAAACAAGTCAACACATAATACCCAAAAATCAGGAAAGACCACTTGTATTGGGACTAAATCACCTAGAGGGGTGTATGAGTCCTAGATTAGGGTTTTTGTACTAATTTGAAAAACACTGAGTGAATGTTAGGTTTTCTATTTTGTATGATGTCTACACTAAGTTTATTTACAAATTTCAAATAAAATTCAAGGATGCAAGATGCAAAAATTTAACCTATATACACTTTCAGTAATGCATTATTTAGAAACCCTAGATGAAAATTCACTAATGCAAGACTTAATGCAAAGTTAATGAAAGATAGATCTAGGATTATGATGCACTCTAAATTAAAAAAAAGGTGTTCTAAGGCTAGGTTCAACATAATTAAACCTCGATAATGGTCACTCTTATGCTTTTGAAGATAGAACAACCAATTTTCTACAAGTTTCACTCAAGGAGACCTTAGAGATATCAATCCAAGGATGAAAATGAGGGAAAGAGATCTACAATAAGGTATCATAGGGGTGTGATTAAATACTAAAATGGGTTTCACCACCAAGCAAGGGCTTGTAAACACAAGAAATGTAAATGGACATGCAAAACTTAACAATGTAACTTGGAAAATGAATTCAAATCAAAATAACAAACTGAGAAAGTACAAAGGTACACCTAGAAACTAAAGAGGCTTACATGAGGGTCTAGAATCTTGGAAATACTAAATTTTAATGCACACTTGGACTCATACACCAGTAGGGGCGATTTAGTCCTAGTTTAGCGTTTTCGATAGAAACTTGAATTTGGAACTGGTAATTTAGGATCTGTTAGAAATTTTCTAGAATCAAGTACATACTAGGACTCATATTCCACAAGTGGAGATTTAGTCCTAGTATTAGGGTTGATTTCAAACTATGATATACTCTTAGCTTCTCATGTAGCTTCTCTCATGTCAAATATCCAAGTCTGAAACACTAGATTGCAACCTATAGGTGACTTCCCATGATCTTGTAATGTATATGACAACTTTGATAGGTTGAAAATTTTTCTCCAATCTTTCTCTTCAACCTAAATCTGCAAATCACACATCAAAGGGAGGGAAATTTTTTGTTTTGTTAGTGGATAGGGGTTTTTCATGGTCAAACCCTATTTTGGTAATCAACCCTTGAAATGAAATGAAATAGAAAGAATGAATGATGAATGAAAAAGTATGTAATTTTGCAACTCACCAACTACCCTTGAACAAAAAGTTTCAATATTGTAATTAATGGCTAGCATGAATTTGGATCTTGACTTGAATGCTTGCTTGAATCATAAAACCCTACATCACAAATGTTGGCTCAAAAATAAATATGAGGCATGATGACTTAGACATGATGCTTGAAACTTGAATAGTGCTCCAAAATGCTTGAAAATCACTCTTGAATACTATGGAATGATCTTGTAATCATAAACTTGCTAGAATGCTTGATCTCAAAAAGTGCAATGATACTTGTTCATAAAAGTTGCTAGGAAAAAAATGAGTGAAATAACCTTGTATTTATACTTGTTTATGCCAAATTTCCCAAAATTACAACAATACAAGCCTACTACAAATCTAGGAGAATAAAATCTCACCAAGAATTTGAATTCAAATTAGGTCAAAGCTAAACGGATATCATACACTAGTTGGGGCATATGAGGCCAAGTAGGCTAAGCTTGGAACACGAATTTCAAGAAATGTTTAGTTTTATGATAAATTTAGGTCTAGGCCCCAAAAATAGGTGGGAATCATACACCCAAGGTGGCGTATGAGTTTGAGATCACTAATTTTGGGCCATACAAACCAAAATCATTAAATTATAATTTGTTAATTGATATATGTTGGCATGATCCTTAGATAGATGCATTAATTAAGGCTTGCAGATCAAAAATAGAGCCAAATAAGGCATAAAGAGGCCCAATTTTAGTAGGGAGGACCCCAAAAGGTTGGAAAATGTAAATGACTACATTTTTCTACACTATAGTTTTCATTTGGGAAAATAAAGCATTTAGAACATTTTATTCATTATCAAAACATAACTTTAAACATAGTTTTCAACATTTTTACTAGCATATAAGTTTTATCTGAAGCTCAAAACTCCTGGGAGTACACATTCATGTAGATTCTCTCATTCATTAGTTCCTTTGAATCTTAAATCACCTCATTCACGCTTGAATGTGTCTTTAAATTAGGGAATACTAATTTTATGAGCTTTGTTAGTTCTTTGACCTAATTTTTCATGAAAACATACCTTTAGATTGTTACATACTTGTACATATTCTGACATTTCAAAAACATTGATTTATGTCTAAGGAACCCACACCTTTGACCATTTAGTTTTCCATAAAATTTTAGGTGTGAAACCTTATTTGTGGTCTTTATTTAGATCCAATTCCCATTTTTGGTAGTTTTTCTTCAAACTTTTAGATTCTATCTTACATTGTGATTTGGACCCTAATTAGCCTAATTCATTGCAATAAGGCCAAAAAAGGACATAGTTATATGATTTCTTTTCAAAAATCTTATTTTTTCATGCCAAATATGTTTTCTCTAAATTATTTTTTGATGCCTTTTCTATCAACCTAGGATAATGTCAGTACTAACCAAGAAAGTGTTTTATCAATAAAATATCATAAAATTGACCTTAGAAAGTTCTCATGTGTTGGATAAGTCTTGATTAAATTAGGCCCTAAACACCCAAATCAAATTGGGTTGAGTGCAAGAGAGCTGGATAGGGGTGTGAGCACTCTAGTCCAAGTATTTTTCCCAATAAATTTTATTTCCCATTTTTTTTGGTCTCTATTTTTAGACATGTGAATTCAAATTTGGGGCTTGGAAGTAAATTAATGCCAAAAATAAAATACAATGAGTTTAGGTACACTTTAATTTATTCCTAATTTATATTATATAAACCTGATATATTATTAAAAAAATGGACGAAGCAATTAATATAGAAAAACTCTACCATAATACATCCTTTTTATAGAATTACAAAGTGAATTTCAAAATTATTCAAGTTATAACAATTATTGGAGTTTGATGTGAATGGAAGGAAATGATGAAATCTAGGTATTGGGGATAGCTTTGGCTTCTTTCAAGAACCTCATGACTTATTTTCAAAGTGTTCTCCTCTTCATAATTTAAACTATTTGTTGTCTTAAGCAATGTATTCATGCATTTATATTTTCCTAAGTATATTTAACTTTCTCTTGGGTTGATACTTCACATGTCATTTAGGAATCCTTCTCTAACACATTGGAGTAGTATTTTTGTTATTTTAGCTCATTACAACCTTAGATGCACTGAAGGTTAGGAGCACACACATTTTATCATTCAATCAATTAGCTATTTGTGGAGGTAGAAATACTAAATTGAGGTTTGAAGATGGAAAAATCCTATATAGCCACCCCTTCCCCCCTCTTTAAAGTATTTTTTTAGAAGTAGATTTAAAGATGAATAAATTGTAGAGTGGGAGTATAAAGTGTATATTTGTAAGTTTCATACCAAAAATTTTTAGAGGAGGATTTCATTTCCCAGTCAAGGGTTCATAGTTCCCTTGACCCCTTAATCCAGCCCTAGATTGATAGTACAAGTGGACAAAAATGTACCCTTATCAATTGTCTTATGTTCATGAGTTCTTAGTTTTACATGTGCAGAAATATTATATTTTCAAATTAGGTTACATAGTTCAATAGGTCAATTAATTAATAATAAATCCAATCAATTTTGAAAATAACAAAAGAACCTTCAAGGTAATATTGGCTCTCATTCTAGGTTGTTAGACAATCTCATTACTTTGTTCATGTGGCTTCTAATGTTGATATGGAGAAAGATCGATCTTAGTAATCTATTCACTAGGTCTAGGATCTATTCCACATCACATTTTGGTGAACAAAAAACATCTTACATGAGATAAATATTTCAATTAAAATTCCATATCCTTTAGATCTAAATCATTAATATTTTATAAAAAAAATTAGACCACTTTGTGTTTACATTTTAAAAGAAATGGACTTTGTTCAATTTCTTACAATAATTAGAAATTTGTTTCAATTTTAATTATTATAATACATCACATATGTCAAAAAATTACATAATTTTCTGAAATTAGTGCCTAAATTGGTTGAAAATAATATTATTTTCTCAAAAATTGGAAATCCTAGTTTAGTGTATTAGGTCACATTTTTATAAAATTGAGAAAACTATAGTATTTTTAGTTTTAGACTTAGACTATATCATTCTTAGACCACTATTAACTATAATTACTGAAAGGGAGAATTTTGTATGTTTCTATGCTTGGGAGATAGAATAATAATCTTCTACACTTTCATTTTAAGGAAAACCCTAGAGATCTCAATCTAAAGTATGCAAAGGAGAAAGAGATCTTGCAATAGGGATATCCTAGGGTTTGATTGTAAACTAAAGGGGGGTTCACCACCAAGATAGGGCTTGGAAAGACTGATGAAATGCAAGAACTAATCCTTTAACCTAATGCAATGCAATATTTTACTAAATGTCCTACAAAAGTATGTAAAATAGAATAGAAAATTGATAGATGAAGGTTGGAATGAGCTTTGAAACATTGAAAAATCCTAAAATTAGGGCACACTAGGACTCATATGCCACTCTAGGTGTATTGGTCCTAGACTAGGGTTTATGGTCTAGAACATGTTTCTTGGAGTGTAGATTAAGGATCTGTAAAAATTTGGAATTTTTTTCCTAGAGTGGGACTCATATGCCACTTTTAGTGTATTAATCACGTTCCACTTTTTCAATAATTCAAAGTTTATATTTGTGCTCCAAATTCTACTCATCCCTTCCAAATTGATTTCTGGATCTGAACTTGTAAAAAGACTTGCAAAAGAGAATATAGACTTGATTTTCTTATGGGGGGGTTTGCCTCGGTCAAACCCCTAGTTTGGTAATTAAACCTTGATAGAAATACCGAACCTTGAATGCAAATGTGAGTATAAACCCTAACCTTAAGTGTGTCTAAGATTAGGAAATCTGAAATCCAATGCAACCCTATTATAATGTGCTAGAATGAGATGCATGAATGAAACATAGAAATGAATAACCCACTTTGAGAGATCTCTAATCACCCAAATGAGCTCTAATAATGTGTGTACCTTCCATAGGCTGAAAGTGGGATGATAATGGAAGATGGAATCACTTAAGAAATAAGTCATTATGTTGGACTCAAGGGAACACAAAGAGGGGGGTGAATTAGTGTTCAATAAGATTTAATAATTCTATCCATTCAAAACATGAAAGCATTTCATCATAGCATTATAGAAAATATGTGTGCATTAAGGAAGAACATCCACATTATGACACACAAATTTTTATGTGTGGAAATCCTGTTAGGGGAAAAACCATGGTGAAGATTAATCCACAATTTGAGTACTCAAAGTATAATATTCATAAAAGGAATGCACTTGCATTTAGGAACACTGCCTAGAGCTCACTACTCAAAAGATAAAGGCTTTTTGCCTAAAAAATTTAGATTAAGACTATCTGAAGAGGTGAACTGAGATAATAGCATCTGACAATGCAAGGAAATAGTTCTAGTGAGGCTCATAAACTTGATTTTGGATTTGCTATCCAATTTTGCACTTTGCCCTGTTTTGCTCTACTCTGTTCTGACCTTCGCATCAATTCACACTACTGCACTACAAAATTTCACACTTCTTGCACACAAACATAATTTTCTTCACATCACACCATACCACACTTTTTCACCACTTTAATGACAAAGACCAAACTCATATATATTTGTGATCAAGGATATACTCATCCAACAATCAGCTTCATAAGGTATTAAGATATTGTAACTTGTCGGCTAGATCCACCACAAAATATTAATGCGCATCCTCCAAAGTCAGCTAAGACAAAGAGAGGAACCAAATAAAACTTATTCGAGCATGGAAGCTTCTAATTAATTTTATCTCATACATCCACAGATTCCACTTTTTTCAGGTTGGCCTTTTAGTATAGATAATTAAAAAATTATTTCCCCAAACCTTCTAGATCACATACCAGAGAGTGCACACCAAAATAGTTCTTTACCAAGGTATCGAAAACATCAAAATACCTTCCATGGAGATCTAGAACTTGATATACATATCCGGTGAGGTGACTAGATCACCTTTTAAGCCTTAAATTGGATCTTTTGTGCTTAACCCTATTCTGTCAATAGGAGCCAAAATAGTGTTGCTCATTCAGATGCAAGATGTGAGTTACAAGACTTGGTTTGCCATTAATGACAACACCTACAAACCAAAACTCCTTAGCCATATGCCAACAATCTCCCCCTTTGCATTGATGGCAACACTTGGTGAAAAAAACTTTACTGCACTTTCTCCCCCTTAGATATTTTTTCACTGCACTCTCTCCCCCTTTGACATCAATACAAAATTTGGGATGCCATATGCCAAAAAAGACAAAACATGTGTTCAAAAAATTCAAAAATTTTACTGCATATATGTCAACAATTTTTTTTCTTTGGACAAAATTTTCAAGAACTTGAACATCATTATACCTGCTATCCTTAAAAGATTATCTTATGATTTTTCTTCACTTCTGAGAGAAACTTCTTCCAACCATAAATTGCAATTCCAATACTAATAATCAAGTTATTTTTTTTAGATGTTTTGTTGATGATCTCGATGAGAGATTCGGGGATAGTGATTGCTTCTTCAAGTTTTTCACCATTTTGTAGAGTTTTCACCACCTGCTCCAACCTACATTCAACTAAGTCTTTTACCTTCCAAAAGGTTTCCACAAGAACATTCTTGGACAGTTGAATTTTTTTGCACTGACTATAATTCCTAGATTCTCATTCTGATAATGCCATCTGGATCCTAAGACATATTGAAGATTTTACAAATGTCATTCATCTATGTCTCAATCTGATCCAACTTCTCCTTGTAATTGTTGACTGCATGAGGCCAACAGACATAATAGTTGTAGATCTAAGGCCGAAACAATAAACTTCCTTAATTCATTCATCTTCTTTTTAAGCTTGGCAAGAGATAGTCTAAATTTATCTTCCATGTGAGATAATTTCACCTTCTTCTCTGCCTTTGTCTTTAGATCCCATAGATTCCCTACTACACTCAATCATTTCTTCAAGTAGAATATCTTTAAGAATTTCCAATATTAACTTGCAGCACTCAATGTGGGCATTCAGAACTTCTAGAAATTAAGACATGATCAAAAGATGGTCTAGCTGACTATAATCTTGCAATCTTTTGCATACTACCTATGCTTTGGATAGGTTGTTGAAGTTTTTCTTTGGATAGATCTTCCTCTTCTTCACTCCCTTTTTCAATACTAGAATCATTTTTTGGTTGATTCTTAGGTTCTTTGTCATACTCTTCATCTAGAATGTCCACAACTTCCTTTTCTTTCCCATTTTTTTCAATCTTGAGAACTTTAATTTCTAAAGGCCTATCTACAATAATCTCCTTTCTCCTTTTTTGTCCTTTGTTAGTGCTACCGAAAGGGGAACCAACTTCCATTTTCCTTACCGAAGAGGAAATGACTAATCCACATTTTGAAAGCACAATTTTATAGAAACTTTCAAATTCCAAATCCTAGTTAGATAGACTCTTAGAATAAGAGTAGATTTGAGTGTATACCGTTTTATTTGATGTCCATGCTACATTGTCAATTTTTGGCAACAAATTCAAAAAATACATAACCAGATATATCATTAGAGTACTAAACCTGAATGGATAGCCTCTCTCCTTTGATAATTGAACATTTTCCAACATCTAATCTTTTAACAATCCACATAGATCAAATTCATAACCTTCAATTATCATTTTATGAGAAATTTATACTATGCCAATCCATGTGGCTTTTTCCAGATTTTGGTAGAATATTTTATAGGTTATACCATGCACAATGTACTTTGTAACTGGATTCCTAATTGTTGCAATCATCAGAGCTCTTTAATCTCTGATTACACCAGTTAGGGTTTCAACCTCCTTTTTTCAAATAGATTTCTTTCTAGGAACTTCACCAACTTTGCAAAATCCAGTTAGTTTCTCAATTACCTCCTTCTAAATTGAGTAGGGTTTTTCCAAAGTTAACACATCATCATGCAATCTTCTTAACAATAATTTTACAAGTTCCACATCTATGAAATACGTAAACTCACTCCACATATCCAGATTTTCATGTTTGGATTCAATTAATTGTTTCAATTCATCAAGAAGCAGTAGGTTTCTTATATATCTGAATTTTGCACTATTATACTCATCCAATGTGATCAATCCTTTTATTTTATCCATTATTTTCACGTTTTAGGGTTTGCAACTATACATTGAATTATATGAGGAATTTGATTCTAATTTGAAGTACCTGAGAAATTTGCTGATGAATTTTCTTTTGCTGCTTCAAAATCCACTTGATGAGTGCTCTCCATCTTCTCTTTGATGAAGCAAAATGAAAAATGATAGCTTGGTCTTGATTTTTATAGTTCACACATGCATAATAAATGCATTTTCCCTAAGCTTACCAGATACTTTGATTGCTTTGACTACTATAGAAAAATCTTCTGTGCACCAACACATATTCTGAATTTCTTTTGCAAAATTTATGAAAAACTTTTTTACACTGAAATTACATCTTCTTGACTATCTTCTACATTCCAGTACCGTCTGTAGATAGGGGAGGAATGATTTTCTTGTAAAGCTCCCCTTAGTCCTATGGCCTTAAATCAATTACTGGAAGAATTACCGAAAGCAGGTTCCGGTGCAGAGCCATTTACATCATTTGAATCACTTTTCTTTGCCCATGTCTTCTTCATATGATCTTTGATATCATTCATAGTTATTTTTTATTTTCCTTTATCGTTTTTCTCTATTTTTTTGTTTCTTTTTACTAGACCGCTTATGTCTGTGTTCTTATTCCAACAGAATCTAGCAACATGACCATACTTGTTTTAGTTGTAGTACATGATGTTCCTTTGTCCATTCCATTGACTTCTTCTCATCCTGCACTGATTAGCAATATGTCCAGACTTCCCACATGCATAACATTCAACATTTCTTCTTGCCATATTTATGCATTCAATTGATTTATGACCATTCTTTTTGTATTTGTAACACTGACCAGAGAATGATGAATCTTTTTAACTTAAATTAATTCTACACTAAGCAACCATATGACTAAACTTATTATAGGGAAAAAAATACTTATTAACTCTTTGTGCATTAGGTTGTCTTACCGGATGTATTTTGTTTTGTCTGAAAATATTTTGTCCTACTCTGGAGCTTTCTCCCTTTTCATATCCAAGACTTGTCTTATCATTTCCATCCTTCTGTGCTTGAGTCAGTTCATCAAGTTTTATTGAGCTAAGTTTTTACTTTTCTTTGAATTAATTTTCAATGACCAAATCATTCTTGAGAGTAGCAATCTACTTACCAAATTCTTCTTCATTGTTTCTGGTTCTTTGAAGTTCACTTTCCAACTAAATGAATTGCAATTTTATTCTACTACATTCATCTGATTTCTCTTTCAGAGTCTAAGAAATATTCTCCTCATTCTTCTTTCTTTCTTCAAACTCTTTAGTCATCCTCATTGTCATAGATTCCATCTCATGCTTTAGGTTTGCATTGTCTCTAGTGAGCTTTTCACATTCTTTAGTTATTTCCTTCAAGGCTTGGTTTAAGTGAGCATCATCCATATTTTCGCTTTCTTTCTTCTTAATATGATCATAGAGATATTTCCTTTTCACCCTAGATTTTACTATCTGATCCTTCAATGATTTGATGAATTCCTCAGCGTCTCTAAGATTTGCTTTCAATTTTTGAATTTCTTCTTTAGACTAATTAAGGTCATCAAGAGCTACCATAAGTTGTTGTTGAAGACTACCAGAGTCCATTACATTCCAAGATCCACCTCAAGCTGTTAGAATTATTCTTCTAGAGGAACAAACTTTGATACCAAATTTTGTACTCAAGGGAACACTAAGAGGGGGTGAATCAGTGTTCAATAAGATTTAACAATTCTATCCATTCAAAACATGAAAAAAATTCATCATAGAATTATAAAAAAGATGCGTGAATTAAAGAAGAACATCCACATTATGACACACATAATTTTGTGTGGAAACCCTGTTAGGGGAAAAACCATAGTGGAGATTAATCCACAATTTGAGTACTTAAAGCATAATGTTCATAAAAGTAATGCACTTGCATTCAGGTACACTTCCTAGAGCTCACTGCTCAAAAGATAAAGGCTTACTGCCTACAAAATTCAGATTAAGACCATTTGAAGAGGTGAACTGAGATAATAGTATCTAACCATGCTAGGAAATAGTTTTGGTGAGGCTCATAAACTTAATTCTAGATCTTCTATCCAATTTTCTAGTTTGCTTTGTTCTGCTCTACTCTATTTTGACCTTCACATCAAGTCACACTACTGCACTGCACAGTTTCACACTTCTTGCACACACACATACTTTTGTTCGCATCACACCACACCACACTTTTTCACCACTTTAATGACAAATACCAAATTCATATATATATATATATATATATATATATATATATATATGTGATCAATGATTTACCCATCCAACAGTTGGCTTTATACGGTATTAAGATATTGTAACTTGTCAGCTAGATCCACCACAAAATCTTGATGTGCATCCTCCAAAGTCAGTCGAGACAAAAAGAGGACCCAAATAAAACTTATTTGAGCATGGAAGCTTCTAATTAATTTTATCTCATACATCCACGGATTCCACTTTTGTTGGGTCAGCCCTTTAGCATAGATAATTAATAAAATATTTCACCAAACCTTCTAGATCACGTACCATAGAGTGCGCACCAAAATAGTTCTTTAATAAGGTACCAAAAGCATCAAAAGACCTTCCATCGAGATCCAAAAATTGAGATACCTATCTGGTGAGGTGACTAGATCACCCTTGAAGCCTTAAACTAGATCTTCTATGCTTTACCTTGTTCTGTCGGTAGGAGCCAAAATAGTGTTTCTCATTCATATGCAAGACTTGAGTTACCAAACTTGGATTGCCATCAATGACAACACCTACAAACCAAAACTCCTTAGTCATATGCAAACACATTAGGCTTAGCTTGTTGGCTAGTTGCATCTCCCCAACCTAGAATCCATCATGGTTCACCATAGGAAACCATAATTAATTCTTGAAAATGCTAGATCTTGGATGAAAGTGAACTTGAAGACCCACAAAAACACAATAATGCTGCTCCAAGACTTCAACTTCTCTGATTACTTATTCTTGAATGCTCTTGTGAAGAATACTTGAATGTCTTTGAATGCTTGGATCTTGAAATTGCTCTACTAAATGCTT
Organism: Sequoiadendron giganteum; assembly: GCA_007115665.2. Classification (NCBI taxonomy): domain Eukaryota; kingdom Viridiplantae; phylum Streptophyta; class Pinopsida; order Cupressales; family Cupressaceae; genus Sequoiadendron; species Sequoiadendron giganteum. The sequence continues at coordinate 121,983,144 of CM021101.1, read as the reverse complement.
TCTTAGATGAAAATGACTTTAGAAGCTTATTTATATAGGAACTACAACTAATTTACCATTATTTAGATATCAAAAGTAGACATCAACCAAAAATTTGAATTAAAAAGTTGAATTTCTCACTCAAACCCTAAAAAATCCCCAAATGGGGCTCATACGCCACTTGTGGCATATGGGTTCCACCTAGGGTAACTCATATTGCCAAGGTGGCGTATGAGTCCCACTCTAGATTTTTTGGGTGGGTTGTTATGAATTTTAGTGTTTTTGATGATTTTATCAGGTTTTAAGTTGAAATAAGCCTCAAGATCTAAAATAATGGGTCTTAGGGGCCTATTAATGATTAGTTAAAGGGGTATTTAATGCAAGGGTGCTAAAATAGGCCCAAATTAAGTGCTAAATTGTACCACTTTCAAGAGGGTACAATTTTCTACACTAATTTTTATCCCCCACTTTAGCACCAATATGAATTTACATGCATATGCAAGCTAAAGGAACTCAAAGAATAAAAGGATACTCATATAGGTTCATTCACAACAAGGGAGAATGAAGCCCCCACTATAGTTGTATACAAAACCACAATGTTAAGAATCACATCCTACAACATTTATTCATTATTTGTTCAAAAAGAATCCTCTTAGCTAACTTATTCTATAAATTAATTTGAGGGTAGATGTATGCCCCCCGTTGATTTCGCTTGCTTTATGGAGGTGGAATCAAGTTAGTGGTATAATCACATCGAGTTGGATAAGTCATATTGTAGGGTATTTCAAAATACCATACCACATAATGATAGACATTTGATGAGAACATTAATGGAATCATAATTCCAACTTAGAAGACAACGTTGAAAATGGATTTTTCTAGCCCCTGTTATGCTATTTTGAATGAAAAGCACTTTTAACCCTAATATAGAAAACCCTAAATTTTGTTGAATATATCGAATACTGAGAGGGGGGTGAATTAGTATTTGTTGGCCAAATTAATTATTAACCATCCAATTAGTAATCCACATCTAATAGGAATAGTAAACCAAAACATAAAAGAGATCATAAGACGCTAACACTAGGATTTTTACATGAAGAACCCAAACTGGGAAAAATCATGGTGAGGATTAGCTCACAATATATTATAACCAATTATAAGATATTATAGGGCTCACTACTAGGACTCATAGTCCTTAAGAAGGCTCATAGCCTAAATACAAAATGTGGTTGATTTCCAGGATACAAAAGATGTTGCCCAGTGGCAAAATCAACTAAAGAAGGGCACCTACAAAGTGTTGAAAATAGGTTTGATTATGCTTTGAAACAAATATAAAACTTTTGCTCTAGCTGTCGATGTATCAACACTATCAGAAATTCACACCAATATACTTTTTGCATTATTTATATACCATTGATATCTCTTCCTTTCACCACATGACCATTATATATGCATTCATAACTTCCTTTTTCAATTAGGTCAACCTAATTGAGGGAACACCCAAAATTCAAAAAGGACATCTTGGCTTCATACACAATTTATTTTGACACACAAAGAAAAGTGTGTTATCTAAGTATTAGGTCAGCTCTAACCTAAAGAGGAACAAAAAAAAGATAAACCTTGTCTGCCAAAAGAGTACCAACCTTCTCTCACTTAGATAACTAAACCGGATTATGCAAACATGCTGAAAACTCATTTCTACTTGTAACTAACATTCTTGAGTAACATATCGAAAAATCATAGAATTTCCTATTTCTATGAAGATTTCTAGATCAAGATAGACACATATATTATTTACTGAGTTACCAACCAATGTTGGCATCAATGACAATAGAAACAAAGGGCATATTCTTCATTCTTCTAACAATCTTCCCCTTTTTCATTGATGGCAACATGTGCCAAAAAAAACTTTCTTGAAAAGAAGAAAAAAAATCTCAACTCCCCCTAACATATGTATAGAAACAAACATATGTTATCTCCTCTTCTCCTCTTCTCTTCTCCTCTCTCTTCTCCTCTCCCCTTTTGACATCAAGGATAAAGGATAGGGAAACATTTCAAATTCAGGAACTGGTGGAACCTTGTAGCTTTTTGAGAATCACTTCCCAAATAGGCTTTCCATCATCCCAAACACATTTTTCCCTAGAAAGTGTTTTATGCAGAGATTTTCTTCCACCAAGAATTATTCTCCTTCCTCCAAAGTGGATAGAGAAATGCTCATTTTCTCAAGTTTTTGTACCTCCATTAGTTTATTTTTTATAGTAACATGTTTAGAAATGCTCAGATTTCCAAGTTGGACATACTACCTCATAGCCTCTTCCTTCTACCTTTAGAAGATGAAAAACTTATTTAAAATATCTTCAATGGAAACCCACCTAACATAGTTTCTATCATGATCAATTTTATAATATTTGGAGATATTAGCAAGTTGAGATTTAATTGATTCTATTAGATCCCTAATACTCTAAGTGGCTTCCAACCATTTCAACTAGTAAACAAATAGTAGTTGGGCCTCTTCATCAAATTCTCTTACCTCTTTCAAGGTATCCAAAGCTTTATCATGATCAATAGTGCACTTATCTTTTAGAAACAACAAAAAATTTCTATAGAAAATTAAACTATTATTATTTTGTGGTATGTGTCTTAAGATTGGATGTGCACTCTTTAATAACATCAATAATAAGCCTCAAATTTTTCAATTGGAGCTAAAGAATTGTTTGGAGTAACACAGGGGGTGGACTCGTATAGAGATTTGATAGCTTCATCTATCAAATTATTGCATCTTTGATATGAATTTGATGCCTCCTATGTGATAGAGTAGATGGAAGTGTTACTTAGCTTTATTCTGTCACTCGATGTAATATTTGTCAAATCCACATAACCTGGGTGAGATGGCAGCTTGACTAGTTGAGGTGGAAGCACCTGTTGTATTACAACCTATCTTGAAAGAAAACCTTTAAGAGTACTTTTGGATGACTCTCTATATTTCTTTGATGGTTAAGGGCCTTTGGGAATTTCTCCTTTAGCTAGAATGACCTCCTTATTTTCCTCTTTCTTCTTTTATTCTTCCTCTTCTTTTCCTTCTTCTTCTTTTTCATCACTAGATGGCTTTCTATTTTCTTCCTTTCTTTTATCCTCATAATCCTTTTCTTTATCCTTTTCTTTGTCTTTCCTTCCTTCATTTTCATCTTTGTTTTCCTCTTTTGTGTTCTCGATGGATTCTTAATATTCTTCTCTTTTTCACTAGATTGATCCTTAGGATGATCATTAGACCTCTTACTGGTAGTTTCTTCTATGTCCATCTGAGAGGTAGGGGTCTCTAAAGCACCAAGTGTCTCATCAACAGTCTCCAGGAAAAAATTATTCATTACTTCAACAATAGTCACATGGTCCTGATTCTATGCAGTATGAGATGAAGATTTTGTTCTTATCCCAAGGGTCCTTGCTAAATACCTTATCACATCATGAGTTTATTGTATTAATTTTTCAACATATTCCTCTTCCTTATTCATTAACATATTGACTCTTTGCTTGACTCTAAATAGTGTAGAACAATCATTCAATTAATTTGTAGCTTCTATTTCAGACTAAGTTGAACTAACAAATTTTATGACTTCTCTTCTCATTATGTCTTCAACATTTAAAGCTTCTTTCCTTCCAAGTACTAATTCATTCCACACATTTTTAGTAACCTTGTACTATATGGTATCCATATTTATGTTGTAGATAACTATGTATTGAGAAAAATCATTTATGATGGTTTCTTTTTCTTCATCATTTACTTCATCATATAATTCAGCAGTTGACATAAGATCATTATCAAAAATATAGTTCACTAAGCTTCCAAGAACCAAGGGATGATGATTTCTTTATTGAGGAGAACTAGGCATGTTCTCCATAGGGAAAAATGAGCCTTCTTCATTCTTCTTTGTATGTACATGAATTCGGTAAGAATCCTCTACTTCTTTTGACTCTTCATCTATAGAGACACCAATACTACTTTTGACTTCTTCACCGAGGGTACTACTTCTATTTCTTTTTCAAATGTTGCTCCTCTTCTAGATCAAGTGTAATTTCTTCTTCAACAACATCACTCAAATTCATTTTCCTATGAGTTTTATTTCAATATTCTTCATCCTCCCTAGGTAGAAGGTGTGTCCTTCCTTTTAGATGCCCTAGTACTACAACCAGTAGGGGTAGTAACATTATCAGATGCAGGGACACATTTTTATTTCTCTTTCCTTTCACAACATTATTTTTACTAGGTGCGATAGAGTTGGAAATAGGTGTTGGTGTAGCACCAAAAGATAGCCTTCCTAATTTTCTAGGTCTGGTAGGTAGATCAGTAGACTTAGCTTTCCTTTTCTCAAGGACTTAATTCAATAGTTCTATTTCATCCTTAGTGTATTCCAAATCTTGGAAGAAAGCTTCAAATTTCTTTCTTCTTTTAGATGCACTAGCCTCCAAATAAATTTTAGTAGATTTTTTCTCATATGTATTGATCCTAGGTAGAGAGGGGTGTTTAGAACTTTCTAACAAAATCTCAATGTACCTCTCAAACATTTTCTCTTCTATCTCATATCCCATAGGTTCAATCCAACAAATTTTAGGTTCTACGACCTCAATGATGCATTCAATATAGACACAAGAAATTTTATCTCCTTCTCATACTTCTTCACAAAAATTCTTTGGATTCTATCTCTTTCATGAATTTCATTTTGAAAGACTTCAAAGAAAGCATTTAGGGCATTGTTTTGTGCCTTAAAATCTCCTAAACTACGTAAATAATTACAAATTTGATGAGTAGATGATATGGATTTATCCCATATTATGTTCTTTCTCATAGGTAACTCTCTTAGAAAATTAAATAACAAGAAAACAACTAAATTCCGAAACATAAAAACATGTTTCTTCACCTTTTTCATAGTTTTTTCAAAAATTGCAATCTGAGTATCTCAGAGAGATCAAAATTATTTCCATTCTTCACCATTTCATAAGCTATGTGAATTACCATGTCCAATGCTAAATTTGATCTATTTGTGAAATAAAAAAAATCCCAATCATAATGGCAAGATACTTGACTACAAGGTTTAAAATAAAATTGGCACCAATTAACCTCGTAACTATTGGCAAAACAAGGATAAAGAACTGAGAGGCGGGTTGAATCAATTGTTGCAGAAATTAAACTTATTCAAACTTAATCAAACTTTAATCTCAAATATGATAAATAACAGTACAAGCATAAATAAACATAACATCAAAAACACATGAACACCAAGATTTTATACGTGGAAACGTTGTTAGGGGAAAAATCATGGTGGGTGTTAGTCCACAAGATTATACCTTGTTAAAATTATAATAAGGAATGAATGAGGAATGCACTTGCATTCAGACACATTGCCTAGATCTCACTACTCAAAGGGAAGGCTTACTGCCATACATAAGACAATCAAATTAAATCCATCTAATGAACATGAACTAAGAAATTAGCTTCTTCATAAGCCCGATTATAGTTCTAGTATGACACATATACAATTATTCACACTTCGCACAAACTTCTTCACACTTTTCTTTGTATTTGGATGATTTTGATCTTAATTCACACATACACACTCACTGGCACACACATTGACACACTTGAATTTTCTCAAACAATCACTCTTATATATCCACTACAAGGATTTACATCAACAACTCTATCAGCCACAAAATAATAAATAAATTACAAATTGTTAGCCTCAATACATGAATAAATCTTAATGTGCACCAACCTATGTTAGTCACAACATAGAGAGGACCTAAATCAACATCCTCAAATACATCAAACAATAAAATATAAATCCATAATGATCCACAACATGCTACCACCATCATGTTGACCAATAACATGAAAAACTTAAACACATAATGAAAGATCTTCAATCATGAACATGTCGATCAACACGAATGTACTACACTGATAGAGACCGATCTAGGAATATTACTATACATCTCGAAAATGTACGCAACAACCCAATTTACAAGAATTGTAATTTCATCTTCCAGAAACACTTTCTATAGTAATAGAATAACTATAGGAAAACGCGACTTCATAACTTCCTCAATCCTTCATGTGTACCACTGAAACTTTCGGACAACATACTAGATAGGCTCATCAATAAACCCTTTAATGAATTCCCTATGATCATCAACTTATAGAACTTGTAATCACTTCTGGTGTTCTCAGCTTTACTGACTGCCTGCAATATATTTATTACAATTTTTTCAATCTCCTTGACATATACAACCTTTATAATCGTCAATGATAATAGTGTTGACATCAATTACAACCATATATCAGTAATACAACCTCAACATCCAACAGTAACCTCAATATTCTTCACTACTTTTAGAACTAGAATGGAACCAATGTCACAAAGACCAGTAATAGCTTGAATCAACTCTTTGTTGATAATCCATAGTTCATTTAACCATACAATATTTTCATGAATCTCCATTCTGACAAATTTTGCCTCACTCTCGCTTGAAAAGTTTGGAAACTATTTCCAAACACTCAGCTTCATTCAAACTAGGTTTTCATATTATTCCTTGAGCAGTAGGATATCAGTTAGCTCATTATCCCACAAATCCTTTAGGTCTTAGTGATAAAATTCTTCAATTTTTCCATGAATGTATGTTCTTGGATCTTTGATGGGTAGCACATGACTCAGAATGTGTGAGCTCACACCCATTGGATCATTTTCATAAAATTTTGATGGACATCTTCTAAAATTTGGTTGGGGCCTCTAAAAAAATTTCACAATAGTAGGAGTGGCCATATTTCCCAAACAATCTTGAATAATCTTAACATAGAGTTCCTTCAATTTTGAAAAACACAAAATTCCGATAATAGAGAATACCTTGCTTGTCAAGAACTAGGGCTTCAATGTACGGTACTCTGACTCACATTATTTCTTGCTTCATATTTCACTACTCCTAATTTGCACAAATGTTCTTTTTCTTTACTTAGTCTCTTCATTTATTCTTTATAGTTCTTGCCCTAATTTTGCATTTATTGATTTTCAACTTTAAAGTTGTCAGCCACATTGTGAAATGCATTGTAAACCAAAAAGCTCCACAATTCTTCTTCTTTACTTATTTTCTACTAGAATTTTCTCCATTTTCTTTAGAATGAAAATTCACATCACCTATCTTTGTGTCATCATATGAAACCTCATATATCGGGGTTTTGTTAGATTTTTCTATGATTGATCCCCTTGAAACCATTACTCTGTTCAATTCTTAGAAGAGGTATCTACACTAGATACAGATATAGGATTATTTGATTCATCCTTGTTCTCAAGTTCTTTCTTCTTTCTACAATTTTTTTCCTTTCTTTTCCTTACTTCTTTGGGATTTACCTTGCTCATTTTCTTGTTCTTCTATTCAAGATTTAGTTTCTTCCAAACTTTTCTCCTGCAAAATTTTGAGATATGTGTTGGTTTTTCTAAAGAGTGGGATACAACATATCCTTGATCAAGAGAGTTTTCATTCATCCTTGACCTACACTGATTAGCCTTGTTCCCAAAGATATTGTATGTGTAATAATAGCCTTCAAAAGACTGAATTATTCTACTGATATTAATCCTATTCATCATCATTTGACTTCTACATTCATTAGATCTATATTCAAACTTGTTGCAAACATAGCATTCACCAACAAAGAATCCAACATTCTTAATTATTCTATTCTGGTTCATCCTACTTCTACATTATGTTTCTCTATGACCAAATTTATTGCATGAGAAACAAAAACCATTAAAACATGGGTACCTTTGCACATTAGGTTGTCAAATAGGGACTCTTCCAGTATTGATCCTTTGATTCTTGTTTAGATAAGAATTGCTTTGAGATTTCCTTTGATTTTCCATTGATTTAGTCTTCGAGCATTGTCCTTCTTCAAGTCCTAGACCACTTTTTTCCTTAGTAGATTGTTGAGATGAAATCATTTCATCAAGTATTGTAGAGCTTTTCTTGAACCTTTTTTTTATGTGATTTCACTTTTTTCTACATCATCTCTTAAGGTTACCAATTATTTTTCAAGCTTTGTACAATAATTGATTTTATTCTATATTTTAGCTTTCTGGAATTCCTCAATTTGCTTCTTTTCTTCCATTTATTTTTTTAGTCTAGTAATGACCTCATTAGCCTTCTTCAACTTATCATTGACTTCTCTAAGTCTATCCTTGATTTTTTTAATCTTTTCTTTCAATTTTTTGATGCAATCATTTTCCTCCTTCAAATTTTCTTTCAGAGTTTCCTTCCTAGCCTCACTTTTATTCAATTCCTCAAGAGCAACATTGATCTCTTTAGATTCAGAATTTTCTTGAAGAGGAACAAAATAGTATTTTCCAACCATGTGTTCAATTTTTGGGATCTTCCTCAAGTTGTTAAGCTTCTTTCGAGGAACCAAGCTCTGATACTAATTGTTGAATATACCAGATACTAAAAGGGGAGGTGAATAAATATTCTGCTAGCCAAGTTAATTATTAACCATCCAATTATCAATCCACATCTAATAGAAACAATAAACCAAAACATAAAAGAGATCATAACACATTGAAACTAGGATTTTTTATGTAGAAAACCCAAAATGGGAAAAACCTCAGTGAGGATTAGCTCACAATATATTATTACCGGTTATAAGATATTATAGGGCTCACTTCCATGACTCACTATCCTTAATAAGGCTAACAACCTAAATAAAAAATGTGGCTTATTGCCAACAAACAAAATATGTGGCTCACTACCAAAATAGACTGAAGAAGTGCACATACAAAGTGTTGAAAACAATTTCAATTACGCTCTAAAACAAATATCAAACTTTTGATTTGGTTGTTGGTGTATCAACACTATTAGAACTTCACACCATTATACTTGTTGCATTATTCATATATCAATGATATCTCTTCTCTTCATCGTATGACCATTATATATACATGGTCATAACTTCCTTTATCAATTAGGTCAGCCTAATTGAGGGAACACCCAAAATTCAAAAAGGAAATATCGGCTTAATAAAAAATTCCTTTTGACACACAAAGCAAAATGTGTTATTTGGGTATTAGGTCAACCAAAACCTAAAGAGGAACACACAAAATATAAACCTTTTCAACCAAAAGAGTACCATACTTCTTTGACTTAGATAACTAAACTAGATTATACAAAACACGCTGAAAAACCATTTTTACCTATAACAGAAATTCTTGAGTAACATAACAAAAATCATAGAATATCCTATTACTAGGAAGATTTATGGATCAAGATAGATGTACATATTACTTAGTCAGTTACCAACCAATGTTGGCATCGATGACAACAAACCTATAGGGAATCTTCTTCATTCTTCTATCAATTATATCATATGTAAGAGTAAAAAGTGAAGTAACGTGAACTAATTTTATCTTTTACCTTCTTGTAGCTTGACCTTGTTGGAGAGTGATTGAAGATGCTAAGTTGACAAGAGTACAAGCCTCTGAGACTAGATGTCTTGTGAGGTGAGGTAGTCTAAGGAAAAATATAACATCATGTGAGTTAATTTTTCTTCCTTAGCTTTGTTCTTATGTATTTATTTTATTTTTTTACTCATTTCTAGGTTGATTTAGGACCCTGAAAGAAAAGTTTGCAAAGAATCTCTTTTTTCATGAAGTGTCCCCTATTTTTGCAAAGTGTCTCATTTCTTTGTGAAGTGTCCCAAAAGGGAACTAAAGTGTCTAGGAAACTTAGAAAAGTACACTACAATAAATTTAGTACATTTTTATTTATTGTTGATGTATGGATTTAAGATTTTAGAATGCTTATAGGACATAATTTTACTTTTTTTGTTAGATCTCACTTCGATCACGATAGAATCTCAGTAGAAAATAGTTATATCACCTACAAGACTTATCCCTGACATTATCAAAGGAGGATACATAGATATTATAGAGCACCAGATTATATTGAGCGTACCTCAAGCCCCCCATGAGGTACCATGAAACTATGTTGATGGCATTGGCTGAGAGGTGGGATGCAGACACCTGTACATTTCTTCTTCTGATAGGTGATATAATGATCAACTTAGAGGACAACAATCACATGCTTGGAGTTCTGATTTGAACTGAGAGAGTCTTTTTTTCTAAGGGATCGATCATTTTGTGAGATGAAATACGATATACATTTTTTTCTTAGAGGTCTAATTCTGGATGACATAGTGGGGCTGCACATTGACCTATCATGGCTACATTTTTACAAGAACCACTTGTGGTATGGGTTATGATTTTCACAGTGGCCTAAGTACTCATCTTCGATGGCTAGAGAGCACATCTAGATAGAGGACTAGTTCACATGATATGACAAATGGCACAAAAGAGGACCATATATGCCTAGGGGCACAACATCCTTGAACACTTGTATTATGATCTAGGGTGGTTTTCATACCACGAGGTTGATAGTATGGTGCATTGTACACTAAAATAGGTGTAGTTCCTAGATCATATCACATGCACTAGGCTAGCAAGATTTTTGTCAATATTAGCCCTAGGATACCCTCACATATTCAATTATCCTCTAAGGTAGTTATGGTACTATGAAGATTTACAATTTTGGAGGGTCAGATTCAACTGACTAGATCGGGATGAGATGTTATGGAGACCATACTAGTTGATACCTTAGTGGTAGGATGAGACCCAACAATTGAGGAGACTATAGATGGATAGATTTCTATTGGGGAAACATGATTATGTAGTACAACCCTTCTGCTATGATCGTGTCATGTGATATTTTTGGAAGAAATAGGTGCCACTAGTAGCATGGCCTTTCTTCATGTGATCAGTGTGGAGTGCTTAGAGGCTTGTGGATATGAGATGTGACATAATCCAAAGTAGCAAGGTTTGATGAGGGATTATCCCACCTTGAAACTTAAACAACTAACACTTAGATCTTCCAGATTTACAATGGAAGCTAACAAATAATAAACATATAGAAAATAGATATGCAAGAACACATGACACAAAAAAATTCCTAGGAAAACCCTTAAAGGGAAAAATCCGGCCTTCAAAGTTCAATCCTCATTATATTATGATCTCAAAAAAATTACATATTCCACTCATACTTTGCAGATGCTAGGATACATCCTAGGAATTACAAACAATTCATATAATAATTTTCTTCCATCACTTCTTCCTTTTTCTCTACAATTTCTCTGCTCTATGATATTTTTAGATCAAGACATCTCATCACCATGCTTCATGACTGATCTTCTTCACACTTTATTTTTTCCTTCAAAAGATTAGAACATTATTCACATGTAGAGCTCATACATTATGCATCATTTCCTTCATGCCTTTGCAATCTCCTCAAAACAATCGATCATATATATCTGCATCTAAGGATAATATCAACTCTATGTTGGCCCAACAAAATATAAAATATGTACAAATTATAAACCCAAATCCATAAGCAATTATCAATGAGAATCAACCGGTGTTGGCCCAAACATATTAGGGACCCAAAACAACATGTCTTGAACATGAAACATCCTAAAAAATTAGCCTCGAAGATCCACAACATGCTACAATCACCCTATCAACCAAGAACATGAAAATATGAGCTCCTAGAAGAAAATCACTAATTGCTAGCACAACAATCAATGTAAACTAGCAACAGAGATAGATCATGATCTAGAAACATCCATGAATCACCATTGAAGAATCCACAACAACTCATATTAATAGAATCACATCATATTATTTTAGGAGCACCAAGTAAAGCAACCAAACAACTGTCGGAGCATAGAAACTCATAACTCAATCAAACCTTCATGTGAACCTTAGAAACTTCTGGTGGATACACTAGACATACTTTCCAACAAATCATTTAATCCATGAATTCTCATCCTTAATATACTTAGCTAGCCATCATAGTGAACTTCACTGCATCACCGACAACCTTTGTAACTGAATGTTCTTTGAATCTTTCAGATGCCCCTGCATCAATATGTCTCACCACTGATAATTTCATCTATAGTTACTTCAATTATGATGATCATGATGTGCCCTCGGTCTTCAACACTAATGACGTTGGTGCCACTAATGCGTAAGAGGAGTGGTGGGTAGTAGCATAGCCAACTCCTTTATTCCTATTGGATGAGCCAAAGGACTATGCGGAACCAATCCTAGGTGAGAGAGATGACGAGGAGGATAGATCTAAGGAGATAAGGCTCAAGGATGTATACCTATTTGTATATGTGATAGATGACGATTAAAACAGGGCTGTAGATTGGTATTATGATGGGAAAGAGGAGGATAAGGAGGAGGATGAAGAGGTGGACAAGGAGGAGGATCAGTTCATGAGTAAGGGTGATGATACAGTGCATGAGGATCCAGTTTGGTCGTAAGTGGAGAGAGACAGCTTCCACTCGTGTGCCTAGATCATAGGCAACACTTACAGTAGCACATCCTCCATGCATCCTACATAGGATGAGGCTGTCTTTACATAGCCAATCGATCATCTAGGTGATGATATTTTATTTTTAACTATGCTTATGCTTTTAATTTTCATATATATATATATATCATGAGGTGTACTGATTAGATTTATAATTTCTATCTTCTAGGTGCTATGAGAGATCTATAATACCTCTACCAAAAATTCTCTATAGAGATAGTGCTACCCATTCTCAATGACGAGGCCACAAATTATGTGCCCTTATCCATCATGGAGGGGGACCCAGTGTTGTTTGGGTCATACGCTAGACTGAGGGCAACATATGAGGGTGCCATTAGGAACATAAACCTAGTAGAGGCTTCCTATAAGGAAATCCAATCATCTTGAGGTCTAGGGAAGGTCGAGAGACTCCATGCAAAGGTAACCAAATTATAGGAAGAAAGAGATCACCTAGTGGAGGATCACCGAGAGGCTATTGGATGATCACATGGTCTATTTAGTATTCTTTTGATGCACTTGTCATCTCACAATCATGATCACATCCACCCTCTCTTGATGAACTGTCTCTAGACAAAGGTGATTGCTAGATCTTGAGGGATCTAGTAGTCACAGACCATAGCAACATTGTATATATTGATGATATGTACTTGAAACTTTGTGATACATATATATATGATCATTTGAGATTATTTAGAATTATGTGTTTAATGCTAAATGAAAATGTTATTTATCAAATAACCTTTTTAATACTATTTAAAAAATATCTCCATGATTTAACATGATTTATATGATCTAATTAAAGCTTATTCTAGTTTATCTTAGATGCGACATTGTGATTAAGTATGTTATGCTAAATTAAATACACCTATGATCTAATTGAAGAAAATTTAATGCATGTAAGTATCTAATCTAAAATAATACACAAGATGAACTTGAATACCATTCAAGACACACAAATAATTGTTTTTCAAGAGTGAAGACATGTGAGAGTACATAGAATGTCATCTACTAACTCTAAAACCACGGCTTTATCATCCACACTATTCAAGAAGATTAGATATAATATTGACGCAGATGCATGACATTTAAGTAATTTCTCACAGCATGGTGTTTAGAAAATTATTTAAAGTGGGGCGTACTTTGACATTATTCTTTTTCATTTTCAACTCATGTTTCATTGTGTAGTCTTCTTACTTCATGTGATATGTCTTTTACTTTGTAGTGACATTGGGTGTGATTTCCTTCAAGAGCATAATCTCTCTTAGCATATTATATTCCTCTTAGTGGCTTGATGCGACACACTACATCCCCTAAGTTGTGAATCTTTTATTCTTCGATTGGTCCTCTCTTGGAGACACTAGGCACAATGTTCCATAAGTTAAGACATTACATGAACTAAGAAAAAATCCTTTGAATGTACAATACTTTTCACATTTAAAATATCATTTATATGGCAACCTTGCATAACAGACTTTGCAGGCATGTGGAACCATCTTGTTTGTTCATGAGTATCAGGCATACAAAGCTTTCCTTGCCTCATGGATCTTGAAGTTAATTGTTGTGTGGCACCTTATCAAAGTTATCAAGAGGTATATATTTGGTATGGTTGTATATACGGGATCCAAACTTAGGCATGACTTTCCCATAGCCACTTGCTTGTCTATGTGAGCGCATACTAGTCATGTACATATTTGTCTCGTTTGGGGCTCACCTAGTGGATGGCTTGAGTTTCCACTAGCCCTTGTGAGTGTGCATTTGGTTTGCATGGTGGACATTGTGTCCACTCGTAAATATTTTTGGTAAAATAACTTAGATCTAATCCACAACATGCAGGACAAATATTCAAAGCTTATCAACCCCTTTTGTTTTTTTTTTCTTTCTTCTTTATGTCTTTGGCAATGTATGCTTGTGCCTTGTTTTTTCTACCTATATTATTTACATGGGTTTTCTTTTGTGTAACCTATGTTGGTTTGTCATAGGGTCTTGATCCTAGGGGTTTACACAACCCTATTGAATTTTTCCATCCTATCTAACTAGCATTGATATGCTTGGGTCGCTCTTCATGTGAGTTTGTCTACTTTATTGTGAGTTTGAAGCAAGTTCCTCCTCTCACTAAAGTGCCTGGGCTAAATGTAGTGTATAAAAATGTAGTCCTTTACATTTTCACACTTGTTTGGGTTGTCCTTGCTAAAATTGGGCCTCATTATGCCTTATTTGGCTCTACTTTGCAATGTTGGGTGTATGGGTCCCACCTAAGTTTTGGGGACTAGACCTAAATTTAACATAAAACTAAAATTTTCTTGAACTTTGTGTCCCAAACTTAGCCTACTTGGACTCATATGCCCCAAATGGTGTATGAGTCCCATTTATCTTGGATCTAATTTGAATTCAAATTCTTGGTAGGATTTTATTCTCATAGATATGATGTTGTCTTGTAGTGTTGAAATTTTGGGAAATTTGGCATAAACAAGTATAAATACAAGGTTATTTCACCCATGTTTCACCTAGCAACTTTTATGAGCAAGTATCCTAGAATTTTGTTAGATCAAGCATTCTAGAAATTTTATGATTACTAGAGCATTCAAGAGTATTCAAGAGTGATTATTAGGCATTTTGGAGCACTATTCAAGATTCAAGCATCATGTCAAAGTCATCATGCATCATGTTTGTGTTTGAACTAGAATTTGTTATGTAGGGTTTTATGATTCAAGAAAGCATTCATGTCAAGATCCATATTCTTCAAGAAAGAGTCAATATCCACACTCATGCTAGCCATTACTTATAAAATTGCAGCCTTTTTTTTAAAGGTTTGGTGAGTTACAACATTAAATACTTGTTCATTCATTATTCCTTCTTTCTACTTCATTGCATTTCAAGGTTTTTGATTACCAAAATAGGTCTTGACCAAGGGAAACCCCCATCCACTAAAAAAATAATATTTTTCCCCCTCTTTGATGGAGGATTTGTAGATTTAGGTTGAAGAGAGATTGGAGAAAAATTTTCATGTTTTCAAAGTTGTCATATACATTCCAAGATCACAAAAGGTCACCTATAGGTTCCAATCTAGTGTTTTAGAGTTAGAGATTTGACAGGAGAGAAGCTATAGGAGAGCCTAAGAGTATATTAGATTTTTAGATCAGCTAGCTATGTGTAGGATCATCATGGAAATAATAGGCCCTTAAGTGGCAATAAAAATTTACAAAATAAGAGTTAGGAAACTTGACATACAAATTTGAATAAGTTATCTATATTATTTAAAAAATATGTAAGAATAGAATTTGTAGAAAATTGAATGTAGTTTCTAAACTACTAGGTTTATTTAAAAAAATAAAAACCTATTTGGTGAAAATTTGAAATTTCAATGCACTAGTACCTACATTTCAGGGAAAAAATAAGAAGTAGGTGTTTGTCTAACCACCCTAACCACAATAAAATGATAAAAAAAACTTATAATATTTTAGATATAAATAGAGAACTCATGTCCCGATGTGATGCATAATTGTTTGTAATGTTTCTCCAAGTAAAAAATTAATTATGAATTTTTTATTACAACTTTTAAAAAATATAGAAAATCGTATGTCTGACCACCTTAACTTGGTCGAAACTTCATGAAATTCATTTTTTTCTTTTTAATCCTATAGTATGTGAATCATACAATGTGATACATGTTTCAGATTCAAAAATTGTGATACCATTTGAAAGCTATAGATGGTTTTCAATCAGCCTATCAATCAAGACTTTAGTCATAATTCAAATAGAAAATGAATAATAAAAATTTATTAAATTCAAAGTAAAGCATAATTTATATTGGTGAAAAGCTAAGAATCTCCTTTAAAAACCCTTTTTGTTTCATCAAATTTGGGTTAAAAAGAGTCATCAGCTACATGGGCCATCATATCACTTACACATCGCCGCTTTTTGGCCCATCATGATCATGCACATACCCAATGCTAATACTAGGAGTAAATTTCCACTTGTGGCATATGATTCCCAATATACATGATTCTAGACATCTCCAAAAAATCCTGAATTGCTAGTTATAGATTCCAGTTTCTATAAAAAACCCTTAACTAGGACTAAATCATCCCTACTGGTATATATGAGTCCTAGTGTACATAAAAAGTCAGTATTTCAAGGATTCTGGACCCTCATCCAAGCCTCTTCAATTTTTCAGGTGCACCTTTATACTTTCTTAGTTTTTTATTTTGATTTGAATTCATTTTCTAGGTTACATTGTTAGGTTTTGCATGTCATTTATATTTCTTGTCTTTCCAAGCCCTTGCTTGGTGGTGAACCACCATTTATTATTTAATCACACCCCTAGGACACCTTATTTTAGATCTATTTCCCTCATTTCCATCCTTGGATTGAGATCTCTAAGGTTTCCTTGAGTGAAACTTGCAGGAAATTGGTTATTCTATCTCCAAATGAATAATAGTGACAATAAATGAGTACTTTGAGGAGTTTTAAGATTCAAAGGAGTTGATGGATGAAATCAACTATATAAATGGGTATTCCCAAGATTTTAAGGTTCAGATAAAACTGATATGCTAATGAAAATATGGAAAAATATGTTTTAATTTATATTTTGATTATGAATAAAATGTTCTAAATGATCTATTTTCCCAAGTGAAAGCATATAAATTTATAAACTTAAAATGAAATTTAACTTAGATTTAAGCCCTAAACAAGGAAAATCATATCTAAAATAATGTAATTAAAGAATTTTTTTTTGCATTTTTTCTCTAAATTGAATTAACCAAGGTCTTTAGTGCTTAATGAGCAAAGAGTACAGATTCTTACTTTCTAGAACAAAAAAAATGCAAATGAATGATAAAACCTTCAAATAGCCTTAGAGTTTTTCATCAATTTTTCAAAATTTATTCTATAAAAATAAAAAAATTGCAAGCGTAATATATATCGTGTTCACGAAAATGTAAATTGGAAAAAGGGGTCCTAGATCCAACAAGTAGATAAATAGGATCAACTTATTTTTCTTTGACATCACATTTTGAACACAAACCAACTAGGGTTGATCATTGGCTTATTACCATGATGGAGATCTAATCACCAAGGGTTTTGTCCTTTTGTGTTCCAAAGAGGAGAATTTTAACGTGTGTTTTAATAAGCCTTTAAAAGAGGGGAAAAGGGAGAATCGATTCAATCAATGTAGAATGATGAAATGGCTTAGGATTAAAGGACCCCTCTCACTCAATTTCATTAGAAAGAGAGAAGATTGGAAAGGAATAGAACTGACTTTCAACCTTGAGGTGAGTCAACCCTATTTTGGACCTTGGATCTCTACATTCTTATGATAGAAATGACTAATTTGTAATATTTTGGAATGATGTAAAGTGCTTAACTAAAGGAATCATATGGCCTAACACTTGAAATTCAAGGTTCTATGTAACAAAATAGAAATGAAAAATTTGTAGGAAGATTTGAGAAGGGAAAAATGGTGTTCACCTATGATAAAAAGTGGGTTAGGGCCTGTAGTAAGACTAGTTCACCCTATGGAAAATGGATCCTAGGAAAAGTGTCTCAAACCAATTTTTGTAGTCCTCTGATTCGAGATCTAAACTTCTAATTTATCTAGTTTTGACCATCAGAAAGCCAAAAATAAAAATTATAGGTGATTTTCCATAGCTTGAAACCAATGATGACAACTTATGCAACTTCACAAAATTACTCATTTGATCAACTTTTGGTCCTTCTTCATTAGTAAATATACACATACAAAGAGAGATGAAAAAATGTTTATTTCTGGGTGACTAGGGGTTTTCCTTTGTCAAGCCCCATGTTTCGTAATTAAACCTTGATAAGGAAATAATGATAAAATGAAGAAATTGATCAATGAAAACTTGATTATTACAACTCACCAAATGCTTAATGGCTACCCTTAGAGGACTGGAGTCAAACACATCTCTCTAAGGCTTGGATCTTGCATGAATTAGCATGAGTGATTGATTCTTCAATGCTTGAAACCTACATCATAATGTTAGCTTCAAAACATGACATGAACACACATGAACATTACCATGATGATATGATCCTGATTGGTACTATACATGACTAATAAGTATGCTCTTCATGATAATATTTTCTTTTGTGAAGTCTCCAAAAAAGTGTGTTAGATTTGAATTGATAAAAATACATGTATTTATAGATTTGAATTTGAATCATTAAAATGTTGCCAAAAACATATCAAAAATTGGGTCTAAGGACATAAATGGGGTCCATTCACCCTTAGGCAAATGGGTCCTAGGACCTACATCCAGGACACTCAATTTCTAAGGTGATATGATTAATTTTGGCAATTTTTTAATATAGGTTTCTCTTTTGGAAAATGAGAATAATAAGGCTTTGGAATGCATAATCTGGTCAAGTAGAGGCTTAATTAAGTCCAATTAGTTAAGGGGATGCAAACATAGTGTGAAATTGTAAAGGTATACAATTTCCTACACTAAAAGCCTAATTGACATTAACCCTAGATCTACAAATCTAATTTACTACATAGACAAAAATAGAAAGTAATGAAACAAAACCCAAATATTGAAAATGGTAATAGAGAAGAACCTATGATAGAAAGTCAAGCCTCAATTGTATGAACAGGAGTGTGGGCACCTGAGACCTCAGTCACTACATTTTTAGTATATAAAAACTTCAAAAGGTGGGTTACAATTTTCTCATTGCTCCTATTAGTGTCTACTGATGGAACCTTCAAATTTTACCTACACAAATGAAAATAGGGGGGAACATTGTGTTGTATAGGGGCTTACCTAAATCAAACCTCATTTTTGTGTTTCCAACTCCATGTACAATGAATGATGATGATTCAGAGGGTGTCCCATTTCTTGAGAAAAGGAGAAAACAATAATGAACTAAAATTACAAATGATAAATGATAATGTTACATTAGAAATGGAACCCCTATTAAAGTGATGTCCATACCATTAGTTTCTATAAAAATTAATTTATGGATGCTTGGATTGTTTGATAGAATTGGAAGATATTAGTCCACAAAACATAATAGATTATTGTAGCTAGCATGTAGAGGATAGCTAACCACATTTTCATAATTATTGTATCATTGATCATAATAACTTCTTCTTCATAATACTTCCTTTTTTCTTTCTAACTCCTTGAAAACATGATCTTGATTGATGAAAGTGCTATGAAATGCTACTAATTTTTCTCTTGACTACTTTTGATTTATTTTTAGGATATTCACTTGTGATTCAAATTTCTATGTAATATTAAATGATGAAAAATACTTGTATTTATATGCACTTATTTATTTCTTATGAAATTAATTATTAAAGACCGAAAAATAAATTTAAATTTATAAATATAAAAATGTTGACACTAAAATATTTAAATTTTGGCCAAAATAGGTTGGTCAAGGGGGCAAGCACCCTAGACTAGACCTATTTTGTGGCTTTTGATGTCATTAAATGAATATTTAATATAAATTTCCATTTTTATCGTGATTTTCTGGAAATGACCATAAAATGAGAAAATTATAAACATAATTAGATACATAGAAAAATAAGGGGGTGATAAACCTAGTGTGAAATAGTCAAGGGTGACAATTTATGAAGGTACATGATGCAATAACATTATTTTTTATTTCTTAAATATCAATCCTCCCTCACAAATTGAGTCTGAACATCAATTGAATAATTGAATCAACTAAAATTTAGATCCAATTTTAAAGGAAGTCAAATAATAAGTGTTGTATAATTTAGATATAAAGACCCTAATTTTATCCATTTTCTTTGTAGTGGTTTCTTGATTCTATTTATTCGATTTCCCTAGGTTATATCATGGGAAAATATGATAAAACCATTTTATCTTGTTCTCATGTAGTGCCACTAAAATGATAGAGCTACTTTTTGTACTATGATAAAAGAAGAGGAATTCAATAAATCACTGGTATGTATGGAAAAGGGATTTCTGATATGGAAAATGCATTGAATTTGAATTGAAAACATGGTATGGTGGAAATGTTTTTAACATAGCTAATCAAAATGAAGTCTAGGAAGTCTAGGATATGGTCACATGAAAATAGGGCTTTATTAATCAACCATGGTGCTACAAAGATTTTAATACTTCATATAAAACCAAATTAAACTTGTAAGAAACTATACAAAATGAAAAATACTACAAATTAGAATTATATTCCAATTTATCTACTATTTCATATATACTTTAAACTACAACTTTGTGACATTTAAGTAAAGAAAAAAATATTTATCACAAGCATGTGAAACAAAAGTTTAAGATGATTTCAATTATCCTGTATGTTTATTGAAAGATTTGAACTATGAATTTTACATGCTAACTTGGTCCCTCTTATAGAGGGAACATATTTCACATACATGTGTAGTTATTTTGAAATCTAAGAAAGATGTAAAGGGGATTTAAATGAGTAAGTAAATATACTTTTGGATGGAATGCAAATATTTTTTAATTATGGTTAAGGAGATTAAAAATAGGATGTGGGATCTTATAATATAAGATTCTTTCACTCCTAGCAATATTTTTCTTTTCAAATTTAGACTAAAATTTTGGAAGAGGATTTTGTGTGAGTGAGGATCTTTTATATATTATGGTGTGAAATGTATCATAACTTTTGGTTTGAGTCTTGTATGTTTAATGAATATTATTTGATGGTTTCATGAATTATCATTTTCACATGAAATATGGTGATGATCTCATATTTTATCTCTATTTAAAAATATATTCTAAGAATTCAATATATTCTTTAGACTCTTGCACAATCCAAAATATATATTGAGTGAATATTGACAATCACTTAATTTAAACATTTTAACATTCTAAAAGAAATTAAACAAGGAATCTAACACTAGCCTATTGATTAAACAACATTAAATTTCACATTGAAGGTATCCCACAAGATGAAATCCACTTGTCCCTAATACCTTAGGGAGATTTCCAAATCTTCTTACAAGAGGAAAATTAGTTCTTTAATCCCTAAATGAACATCATGTGGTTTTGTAGGTTGAAAATTAGGATGCATTATTTTATTAAAACATCTGATTAATTGAATAATAAGGGGGAAATGATATGGGGTAAGGGTTCATGTAAAGGGGAATCAAACCTTGAAATTCTAAGTCAAATACGTAAACACAAGAAAAGGGACAAGGTTACACATCTACATTGAGATAGACTAGGAATGCCAACAAATGAGGCCTAAAACACAAATATGATAGTTATAAAAAAAATGGGTGTAAATGCCATATATAAAATTGTAGATTTTATAATTAATTATCATAAAATGTGATCCATGTATATAAACTTTAAGAAACACATGATTATAACAATATTAGTTCTCAAGGATTGGATTTAGCTTGTGTTCCTACTCTATGCTCCCTTTGCAAAATTCAACTTTTTTCTCTTCCCTAGTCATCCATGGTGTTGCTTAGTGGGGTGGCCCAACTGGTGTCCCCTTCCAAGATTGCATCCTCTATGTCAATGGTAATTGATGGGAAATCTGAACCAGTGGTGTGTTACTCTCGGATGAAAGTCAAAACTACTCCATTGTCTTCTAGTGTCTCTTCTTGGGACGTTGGAAAAGCTTTCCCACCCACCATTTAAGGGTTGATTCCTTCTTTGCAAAGGAAAACCTAGTTTCCTTTGTGGGCAAGTTGATCATTGATGATTCCTTTTTAAAGAAGTTTCAAAAGAGCCCTAATGCTTTTGTGAACCCCTAGACCTGCAGATGCACAAGAGAAAAAAAACACATTAGTTGTTAGATCAAATGCATGCAAACAAGTATGAGAGATTCCCCATAAAATCCATCTATTCAAACTAAATTAGGAAGTGAAGAACACACTAAACTTTAAATAGAAGAGATTCAATCCTAATAAAGCTAATAGCATGATGATCTTATGGGGGAATTGGTGCCAATGAATTATTGCAATTGGCCCTTTCCCAATTCCTAAGTGGCAATGATGTATCATTGAGAAATGGTCAAATCTCCAAAGAGATTTGAGCATAGCCTTGTTACAAATCTTGAAAGATGATCAATGGTTGATTAAAATGGGCAAAATTGGTTATCAATGTGAAGAGAGTAACTTTGCATATGATTGTGGATGAGAAATGAGGAGAGAAGCCTCCATTTTATAAGTTTCAATTTTGAAGAGAAAGCAAGGTTTGAGCAATGTGGGACTATCTTTCAATCCAATGGTTGAATGCCACATGTCAAGATGTGAATAGTTAGTGATTGTGCACATTTTGGCCAAAGTGCCAATAAATTCATAAATTTGAATTTGAAATTGTGAGATGACTTGTTGAACAGGGAAGAGAAATGAAGTTAATGTCACTTGGCTCAAGGCTAAGGAAATGTAAGAGGTCTTAAATGCCTTGTTGGAAGGACTAAGTCCACTTGGCCTTTTTGAATTCAAATGAGAGAATATTCCATTTTGATGCCTTGTGAGGGAAAATGGAGAATTAAATAAATCAAAGTAATTGATTTATTATGCAACTTGCATTCTCTAGAGGATTTTAATGAGAGGGATTAAGTTAATCATGATTTTGATTAATTTAATGAAGAATTAGATGATATGACAATTTAGACTTGAATTTATGAATTGATTTAAGTCAAGAATTAAGAGGAAATGATTTATTAAATAAATGGTTTGATTTATTTAGCTCAAAGAGGAATATGTTAGATTAAATCAGATAAGGTTAATTTATTTAATTTAATAAGAGGAGTTTAGAGAATTTAATCAAATAAAATGATTTATTTAATTAAACAGAAATGTAAGGTTAATTAAATTAAATTGATTAATTTAATCAAAGGAGGTGATAGACTTAATCAGATAAATAATGATTCATTAGATTAGGAGATCAAATTACGATGAAATGCTGCGAGTGTGATTTCAGAGGAAATGATGTTAGTGATCGGGATCAAGCATGCCAAAACGGAATTGTACATTTTCCATGTCTATAGCTTCAAATATGTGTTATGTGATGGACAGCCTTGAGGTTAAAGTTTCAAATGAAATAATTGATGAGACTATTGTAGGCCTTCAATTATCACTCGTGGGTAAGTTTTGGTTCTTCAGTCCAAATATTGATCAAGTGCGAAAATGAATTGATTCAATCTAGAAAATTAAAGGTGATGTGAGTTTTAGCACCATATTTAATGGTTTTTTTCTTTTCAATTTTTTGAATGATGAAGATATGATTAAGACCCTAATTGGAGGCATGTGGTCCTTGGATAAGAAATTTAAGAACTACCTTTACCTTTGAAAGTGAAATTTTGGACTTGAGCCCTTTGTGGATCTCAACTCGACCTTCATTACTTGGATTCGGCTTCTAGTACTTCCCTTGGAGTTTTGGAATCAAATAGTTTTCTAAGGAATAGCCAACTCTTTTGGGAGTCTTTTAGCCATTGACAAAGTTATTTTACAAAAATTAATGCTATCTTTCATAAGAATTTATGTGAATGTAGTAGTTAACAAATTCCTACCATCAACAATAACTCTGAAATTAAAGGTTGGGTTATGGAATCAAGCTATAAACTATGAAAATGCTAGTTATTTTTGTCAACTTTAGATGAAATTTGATCATCTTAGCAATTCCTACAAAAACTAGTAATTTTAAAAAGATAAAACAATTTTGGTGGTCATTTTCCCTCTCAATTGTGATGGGCCTCGGTGGAACTAGAAAGAAAGTATTCAGGCCACCCTAGGCTAATATTTCGGTTGTGTTTGAACTAGATATATAAATTGAGGAAAACAAAGGATAAAATAGAAAAGAATTTGAACCACCAGTATCTGCTAAAGATTCATTTCTCTAGACCCAAGATAATGAAGTGAATTCATGAGAAACTAATGACATTGTTTTGGACTCCCCAACTCCCCTAGGATGTCAGAGATGGACATAGGTAGGGTTTTGTGTGTTTATTTGGGCAAGGAACAAGTCTTACATAAGGAGAAACTCAATAATAGTATGCAATGGTTATCCTTCAAATTCTCTAAAAGGAAGTTCTAGATGAAGTGAGGACTCATGTAAATGGAAAATCAAAACACAAAAAAAAAGTGGTTGTGGGGAGTAAAAATAAGCAGGAAAGACCTTCTTAGAGGGATACTAGATCTAGAGGGGCTACCCAATAGGTGGATTTAGGAAAATAGAGGAACCTAGAGGGCCTCTTTAACCAAAAAAACAACTAAAAATGAGCTTTCAGAAGGCCTTTCCCCTTGGTTAGTATCGAGAGGATATTGACTTTATTTTCTTTGTCCTTATGAAGATAATGACCTAGAACATTCATGGTCTAAAAAAACCTTTGAAATAACATATGATTAAATGTTCTATTATGAAACCAAAAGTGGATACCCTCCTTATCGAAGAAACCAAAATACAATAGTGAAATTTTGAAAAAAATGTTAAAAACATAGGCTAATGACAAAGTATTATAAATGCAATGCGGAAGGTGCCTCTAGTGGCCTCGCTAATCTTTGGAACCCTATATGAATTAAATTTTTCAATGGATACTATAGAAGAAACTTCCTAGAAACCATCATGGAAGATGGAAGGAATGCAACTAAGTGGAATCTACTCAATATTGTTTCCCCCTAACTCAAGGGCTGCTAGGATTCAAATATAGAATTCCTTATCAGTTTTCATGTAAAAGAACTAGAAGGTACATTGGATGTTGGTTGGGGACTTTAAGAATACCTCTTTATCATTATGAAAAACTAGTGGGTTTGAAGGATTACTCAAACAAAATGCTAGATTTTGTGAATTTCATTTCTGCTCAAGGCCTCTAGAATGTTGATCTCAAGGGATCTAGGTTTATCTAGTCTAATAGATGCCATGGGAAAAACCACATTCAAGTAAAATTGGATAGCATGTTGATCTCAAGTGATTTGGATATTCTCTCAAAGCTACATCTCTTGACCCTTCCTAGATCCAATTCAGACCATAGTGCTATTAGTTTGGGGTGGAAGGAGTAGAGGCCCACAGGACCCTTTCTCTTCAAATACAAGATAATGTGGAACCTACATCTTGGTTTTAAGGATTTGATTTAGTATTGATAGAATCTCCCTTTTCTAGGCACACCTATGTTTTGACTAGCTCAAAAACGTAAAAGGATCGAATATCATGTGTAAGGATGGAATAAAATATCCTTTGGAAATATCATAAAAACTAAGTGTTCCATAATTTTAAATCTAAAATATATTCAAGCTAAGATGGGAACTAGATTTTTGTATGATGATACTTCGAGGAGAGAAAGGGAGCTCAAAGTGGAATAGTTCGAAGTTATGAATGAAGAGATTTTTTGAGAATATAAATCTCAAATATAATGGCTACAAGAAGGGGATACTTGACCAATATGTTCTTCTACCAATCGACTCTTAAGTATAGGAAAATAAATAATATATGTTATTGAGTTAATGCTAATGGTGAAACTCTAACAAATGATGATGATCTAGTTTTTGAGGTTGTTTCCTTTTTCAAAGATAATGGTGGAGCCCAGGATCAAACTGACACAAAGATTGAAATTCTTCTTGATGTCATCCCTAAGGTGGTTTTCTAGATAGAGATAAAGGATATGGGGAAACCAATTACATTGAAAGAAGTCAATTTTGCAGGCTTTTCCTTTGGAGCCGTCAAAGCTCTAGGGCCATTGGATTCCCACTAGTATTTTTCAAGATTTCTTGTATGTCATCTCTCCTAATATGGAAAATGTTGCAAGACATTTCTTTAAATTGGGAAGACTTTGAATTCAACTTAATTTGACCTTTATTGTTTTAATTCCTAAGAAAGCGGATGTAGTATCCCTACAATATTATACACCCATAAGCTGATGTAACATAGTGTACAAAATTTTCTCTATTTTTTTTGTGAATAGGATCAAAGGCATGCTTAATAAGTTGATCTTTGTGAGCCAAAAATGTTTCATTAAGGGTAGAAAAATTCTTGATGCTACCATTGTCTCTCATGAGTATATTCAATTTGTGGAACATTGTAAGAAACTAGGAATAGTTTTAAAATTAGACATTTTAAAGGCCTATGAAAGGGTTTCTTGGAGATTCCTCTATGTTGTTTTGGAGAATTTTTATTTTTGTGGATGAATTTTAAAATTGTTCAAAGCTTTTTCCACTACTCCAAGATTCTCTATTATTTTAAATGGAATCCCCAAAGGGCTTTTCTCTTGTGGTAAGTGTTTAAGACAAGGTGGTCCTATTTCCCCTTACTTTTCATAATAATTGTTGAAATTATTGGGAAAAACCTTTATAGAAGCCTCGATCATGGTCTCCTTAGAAGGATCAAGGTAGCCTCTTCTCTTCCACCTACTTCCCATTAGTAGTTTGTTGATGACATAATTATTTTTGGTGCTTCTTCAATTGTTGAAGTTGCTAATTCAAAATCTATTCTTGAGGAATATTCTAAGGCTTTAGGAAAATACATCAACTAATATAAAATAAAGTAGTACTTCTTTAATACTAATTAGCAACCAAAGGAAAAGGTGTTTATAATTCTTTCTTACCAAGAAATTATTCTCCAAGATGCTTATTTTGGTCTCCCCTTAAGTTCTAAAAACCCCATATTACATATTGGAATGGTCTTATTGAAAGGATCCAAAAGATTGGTTGGTTGTAAAGGAAAGATTTTGAGCCAAATAGGTAAGATTTGGCTCCTCAAATCCTGTCCCCAAAGTATCTCGATCTAGTTCCTTTCTTCAAAGTGCCATCATTTATAATCAAAAAAATTGAGAAAATAAAAGGGAAATTGATTTGGACAAGAAAAAAATGAAAATCTAGAATAGCCTTTGTAAGTTGGGACAAGGTTTAATCTCCAAAGAAATTTAGGGGTCTGGTGATAAGAAGGTTAAATATGCTCAATAAAGATAGATCCTCTAAAAAAATGGTTGGAACTTCATTGAAGGCACTAAGGATTGGGAACTAAAATCCTAAAAGCTAAATACGTGGGAAATTTTGATCCAATTTGTTTTCCCTTTTCTAAAGATTGGCCTAAGGGGTTGACAATATGGATTAATATAATGGAAATAAGAAATAATCTTAAACAAAGTATCAGAAGGAGGGTAGGTAATGGTAGAAAGGTTAAATTATGGGATGATGCTTAGGGAAAAGGGTCATGTTTTGTCCCCCATCATTTAGTTGAACCAAATATAATAGGATCTTATAAGACTTAATGTTATTTTCCTATATGATTATGTGGATTAGGGTGGTGATTCCCCACAGTGCAAGAATTTATTTATTCATTTTCTAGGTTGACATCCTTGAGAGGGGAAAAATAGCTTGATTGGTTGGACTCATCCCCTCTCTTGGATTCTCTAATTGGAAATTGTCTTCTATTCTATCATAATGGTGAAGATGATTAGATTTGGAGCGAAAACCCTTTAAGTGTTTTCTCAGTCAAATCTACATATACTAGATTGAAGCAACCTTCTCTCCCTCCTCAAACCTTTGACTAGAAAAATTATGGAATTCCAAACTTATCCAATAGATCAACTATTCTTGGTGGGCTAGGACACCTGGTAGTATACTCACAATTGATTCCCTTAATAGAATAGGTGCTTGTTGTGCACTTTTTGCACACACACCCCACTGAAAGTAGGGACCCTCTTTTTCTCTCTTTTTTCTTTCGCTCTTAGTATTTTGGGACCTTCGTATTTTGAGGATTTGCTTGCTTAGGCATGTGCTTTAATGTTCATCTTTCCTACTAGAATAGTCCATCTTTGATATATACTGAAAACCTTAGGTTTTGGACTTATTCTGGGTTTTTCGCTTACTTGGGAAAATCCACTCCTGGTGAAATTTCCCAGTTTCCTTTCAAAACCCAGTGACAACTGCTTTTCATTGAAAATCCATAGATTCTGGCCCTTCACGGAATTCCGTTGGGACCAGATTTCTTTGAATGTTCGTCACCTTGTCGGATTCCTGGATTCTAGGTTTACCCATATTGACTGCATTGATTATGTGATTGTCATAGTAGGTATTAAGTCGACTTTTTGGGAGTTTTGTGTCATTTTAATTTTATCATTTTCTTCATTTTTTTCTAAAGTGCTTGAGCTTGGGTGTTGTTGTTGAATTGGGTGTCTAGAATTGGAGTCAATTGTTGTAGTTGGATTTTCTAGAGGCCATTTGCGCTCTTTTTGGTTGTCTTGCCAACTTCTACCATTTTCATTCTCTTGTCTTCATGGTATGTATACGAGGCTTCCCCTTATTTTAATGAATGAATCGATTTCATTCATGGTTTGCACGTTTGAGTTGTGAGTCAAGGTGTTGGCATGGTAGGGTTTGGTGATTTAAGCTTTCATTTCTGGTCTTGTGTCATTTTGGGTTTTAATTCTTGCGGATTGAATGATTGAGTGTATCATGGTTTAAGTTTTCATGTCTTGTTAAGATGTTTACCCCAAGTAAGCCCCTAGGTGTGCCCTTTGGCTCCTTCGTGAGAGAGATTGCTTGTATGGGTCAGGGTGAACTAGTTATCAACCTTGCCATTGTGAGAGTCGAGTTTGTGCTTGTCCTACGTGATTCATGGTGGAAATGTAGGGTTTTATGCCTAGGGCGACATTGCCACTCCCTCTCATTTCCCTTTGGGTAATTTTCATAAATGAAATTGATTTGTAGGGAGTTAAAATCACATTGTTCGGGGCTCAAAATTCTCAAATTCATGATCGTTTGATCGATTTGTGGGAGGTCATGGGAAAATGTGAACATTCGGGTTTTCAGCGTCATCGCAGAATTCCTTAACTACCGTAATTTCTCGACCTTTCGGTTTTCCTTCTATCTCCCGGAGTGTGCATTGATCAGGAGATTCTGTTCCTTCACGAAATTTTGTTGGGACCGGATTTCCCCGGTTTGTCCATCCCCTTGTCGGTTTCCGAAAAATTGATTTAAGTGGTGAAAATTACATTAGTTTCGCTAGAATCCATGCCTTCGGGATTTTCCCAAAATTTCTTGGCCTCTTCATTTTCCCAAGGTGTGTGAATTATTGCTATCCTCATGGATTTCTGTCCTTAGCAGAATTTTTTGAGATCTTATTAACAAGGGAGAATTGAGGAATTACATGAAGTTTTCTTAATCATTATGCATTTGATATTAGATTTGGACTTGTTTAAGGATGCTTCCTGTTGCTTTATAGTTAATAAAATTTGATTGGATGATTGTGGAGTTCTTGTGTGCTTTCTTCACTGGAATCCACCTAGTTGGGAATTTCTTGAAATTCCTCTCTGGCCTGGATTCCATGGAAGGGCTGAAAATGTGAACTTTGAAATGATTAACTTTTATGGAGTTTTTGAGCATTTGGCTTATCATGAGATTTATATTAAGGATGGGCTTATCTTTGTAATGGATTAACTGGTGTTCGATGTGATTTTTTACTATGTTTTTTTGTCGAATTCAGGATGAATCAGGTAAGGCAATGACAAGTGGAACCAAGGGTGAGGTAGTGGACCCAGGTGCAAAGGGGTCTTCCATTTCTGAGGTAGAAAGAATCAAGTTGGATATCAAGAGTAGAATTCTAGAGAGCAATCTCTCCTCTATCTAGTTAGGGGTGACTGATACCAATGCTAGACTATGGGAATATGAGGAGTTCAAGACAAGGATGGAAGCATAGAACCGTCCTTTGCTGGCTAAGAGAACAGTGGAGTCAAGATTGGCTCATGTGGCTAGATTTTCCCCTACAGTGCAGTGCTATGAACCAGTACTTGAGTATGCAAGGCATTATGATCGAAGTACATAGAGGATAATTCATCCCCAAGGGTGAATTGTGGAAAATATGAATCCAGTGTCCATAGCCTAGAATTTTGACATGCCTGATAGGTCTCATGTGGTGGCTTTTAACATGGACGTAGAAAAGAAGTTCTATGAGGAAGATACTATCAAATACCAATAGGTTATCAATTCCTAGTTGGAGAAGCCTAAGTCTTATTTCTCCAATTTTCCCAAGCAGTTGGTCAGGCTTAAGTTCAAGAATCAGTATTATTATGTCATCACCCTTCTTAGTAGGGTGGTAGGATTAAAGAATGCAAGAATGTTCGAGAATTGGATGCTCCATGTTATTGCTAGGATTGAACAAGGTATAGACTACCACTGGGCATAAATTATAAGTGCTAGGATTCATGAGCAGATGTCCAATGTCCTATAGACCAAGAATTTCACAATGACCTCTTACCTATTCTATGCTTTGGCTAGGTTTCACCCATACAAGGGATTGAGCACAAGTGGTGTGTTTGCATAGGATGTAATTTATGAATTTTACCCACAGCTACACTTGGGTAACTCGAACTATAGAAGGTTGAGTGATGCATTCACCATGTATATCACTAGCCTACTCCAAGGTGAAGAGTATGTCTGCATTTCAGATAAAGCCAAGGAATTGATCAAAAGGTTTGGAGATTGGTTTATCCAGTTCTCCACCTTTTCATACATAAGGATTGATGGTTATTAGAGGGCTCCATACAGGCTCCCTAGGTACCCTACTGATCATGTTGTGCTCCTGGAAGTCACAAGGCAGATCTATGACTTTTATATAATTGTGAAGAGGGAAAAGCACAAGATAGGATTTGGAAATGACTTCCTTTTGAGGATAGGTACTAGTGAAGTATGCCCCTCTATCAACTCAGACCATGATTCTAAGCAAGATATGAGCACTCTTGGTCTTTCCTTTGACTCCTAGAGATCTATATTTGATATAACTAGTGAAGCCTAGAAGAAGGAAACCAAAGAATACAACCACAAGGATAACATAAAGGATTACTGGGCTAACCTTGGTGATGAATTTGAAGTCATAAAGACTTTTTATCCAGGTTACCAGTCAGCTTGGTATATTTATACAATGTTAGGGTTGTTCCTGACTAGGTTGAGGAAGATGGTAATCTAATCCAAGGCCATGAATTTGAGGCTGTGAAGGATAAGCCAATTAAAGAGGTTGACTATATGGAGGAAGAGAAGAAAGAGCTAGAATAGGTCATGACTCCACTCATCAAGTATGCCAAGCTCTGGCTCAAGCATAAGATGTTGGAGTTGGAAAGTGAGGGTGTGCAATCCACCTATGATCCCATGGGAGACTTGGAGTCTCACTCTACATCTAAGGAGTCACCTGAACATGATCCTAAAGGCAAAAACAAGGTGGGCGCTCATTTTAAAATCAAGATTAAGTATGTTCATAAAGAGGATGTAAGAGAGGTAGAAAAACAAAGAAAGCATATGGCCAAGAAGAGGAAGCATGTTTCAAGAAGGAAGAAGCTTGAGGGAGGTGAGCAAGAAAAGGAAGAGACCGACGTTCCCTCACCAAAGAGTAGGAGAATTGTGAGAT
The DNA here is from genome assembly GCA_007115665.2 of Sequoiadendron giganteum. Classification (NCBI taxonomy): domain Eukaryota; kingdom Viridiplantae; phylum Streptophyta; class Pinopsida; order Cupressales; family Cupressaceae; genus Sequoiadendron; species Sequoiadendron giganteum. The sequence goes on along the minus strand of CM021101.1, from coordinate 121,951,384 downwards.
TATCATAGAAGGAGGCTTCTAAGGTGGATGAAAAGGTTGACACACCTGTGATAGAAGTAGAGAGTTTGCGGGAAAAGACACAAGTATACGCTAGGAGTTCAAGGAATCCTTCCCCCAAGGATGTTGCACCAAGAGAAAGTGCTCCCATGACTGCTCATGCCACTGAGCATGTGGACATCCCCCCTCTTCATGAGACTGGCAATATGCCAGATGAACCAAAAGATGTTGAAGATTCTAAGAACCTTCATGATGAAGAATTCTAGGAAGGTGATATCTACAGTGCTGAGGTAGAGATAGATAAGGTTCTACAATCTCCCTTTGTAGCTGGCGGGGATTCACCTACAGGAGGTGAAGAGGATAGACCTTCTCCTGAGAAGGAAGTGCTAGCTAAGACTCCTCCACCAATACATGAGAAGGAAGAACATAATATAGATAAGGATGATTCAGTTGAGAGGATTCTTGAGGAACCTAGCATGGAGAAGAGTGCACCCAATGTTCAACATGAAGAAGATGGATGGGACAAAGTATAATCGGAATCCACTTTTCTAGGTTGGCTGGATAATGAATTCAAAAGTAAATAGATTGTAGTGGATGACACTCCTCCGAATTGGGATGACCTACTAGCAAAGATTAGAAAAGGAAAGCCAAAGAAGAAGGCCAAAGTCATACCCAAGATTGGGAGGGATGATGCAAATAATAGGGTAGTCCACATTGCTACTCCTAATCCTGGCAAGGATAGAGATGAGGTGTTTGGAAAGGATTATAGTGTGCAAACTATCAATCTTCTGCATGCTTCCATGGAGCAAGACATTGAAGACTATGAAGGATCCAGTGCTATGATCCTTGGTAGATTAAGGAAAGAGACACAAACTAAATCAGAGTTAGAGAAATAAAATGAGAAACTCAAGAGATATTTGCAAGATTTGATAAAACCCTTACAATCCATGAGTGCTTCATTATTTTTTGGAGGCTTCTTACCCCAGGAGACCATATCGAAGTTGGAAAAAATGAAGAATACCACACATGCTACAGCTGGTTGGTTACAAGGGTTGCAAACCAAGGGAGATAATGCCATCAAAGGCATCCTTTTGACTAGAGGATATGCAATGAGGTCATTCGATTGGCTGAAGGGTGTGTTGACTTAGGATAACGAAGATATAGATCTCTTGCTGTAAAATACAAGGAAGTTATCATGGAGCACACTGAGGATAAATTGGTAAAGGATGGAATGCTTCCTTCCCCAAGAATTGTAGAGCCTTGGGAATGGTTTGAAATTTCACAGATGAGGCAAAAGGCCTTGAAGAAGATAAGTAAAAAGGGAACGCATATTGAGGTCACTTTGAATGATATCTACAATAGGTGTATCTCTTTCTTTGAAGTGATGATAGGGAGAAAGAAATTTTCTCCAAAGCATTTTAACCTAGAGTAGTTAAGAAAATGGTGGTAGGATGTATATTCTCTACTCATTGAGGGCCCTATTATTGAGCATTAGCTGGATGATGTTGCAACCTAGATTGTAGTCATTGATAGGTATCAAACGAATAAGGTGGATTGGGATAATATAGTAAAGCAGTCAAGAGATGATATCAAGTGCCTTGAGAGGAGAGTTAGGGTTTTGCCTATGCCACCTATTGCCGACTTGGACAAGGTGTTATTGTTGGTGTAGGATATGATCGAGCATGCAAAATATAAGGGGGGAAGTAGTTAATGCAAGGCTACATTAGAATTTTTTCTTCCCGATTATTGTCTCCTCCTCCTTCATATGTATTATGCCAAAAAATTTGGATACCCTAGGCTGACTTGGATGAAATTGGTGCAGATTTCACATTTCATATTTTTTGAGTCTCTCTTGGCCGACCTATTATGTAGACATTTATTATTGTAAATTGTAATTGGGTCAACACATCTTGGGGGGTTCTCTATAAGTTTGGTGTTATGCCTCATTTGTAGGGGGTTAAGTTATATGAATTTCACATTAGAGCGAATTGTAAGAGCAAGAATTAGAGTTAGAGTTTAGTTTATATTTTCAAGCAAGTGTTGTAACAGAAGACTAGAATTGTTTCCACTTTGGATGATTTAATACAAGAAAAGACATTGTGATTTGGTGCCATTCTTGTGTTGAGTTTTATTTGGTATGGTTCTTGATGTTCTATCTTTAAAATTACTTAAGTTATTCGATGTTAGATGATTAGATGATGTTTAGGGTTTTTTATTGAAGTGTTTGCAACAATCTCTAGTCCATACTTTTTGCAGTTAGTTGATTGTTAGCTACTTTGCAAAGTTATCCTAGACTTAAAAAATTGTGCTTAGTTCAATTATGAATGTTTGTTCATTTCAATTGCAATGGGGTTGTCTTGAATGAATATGCATGATCTGAAAATCCTTAACACCTTAGAAGATTGCACTATTCCTGTAAGATTGTAGATTTATCTGGGTTAAACGTGAATTAGTTTCTGAGGGATTGGTCCATTTTGAGCATGGTATCTTCTGCATTGTCAATCTTAGGGTTAGAATTATCTTTGAAACCCTTATCTTTTGTTATTTGTTTTATTATCTGGATTAGACTTAGGCTTTGAAGTATCAACATATTGTTAGATCTGATAAATTTGAGTCCATTATTTGGTTGTAGTAAGGTCCCTTTGTGATTACCAGCATTTTCACATTATCTTTGAGTTTTTCTATTTGCATTGTCAAGACCTGGTATTAGAGACCTTGGGGTTATCTCTTTTCCCATAGAGATTTTCCTTTCAAGAGAGATAGGATATCATACTCTGTCTGAGTTGTTGCTATGCAGAAAATACCATCAGAAGTGCTCTCTTTGTTTTGAATATTTAGAAAGCACCATTCACTTGTTGTTTCATTGCCCTTTTGCAAGAGAGGTTAGGACTCATGTGTTTCAAATTTGGTTTATTGATTGGATGTATCCTTACATCCTTAAGGACCTTATTGACGAATGGAAAAACTTCCCATTGATACATCCAATTATTGTGGAACCATGGAAGAAAATTCCTCTGTTTATTTCATGGAACCTATGGAAGGAAAGGATTACTAGGATTTTTAGATATCAATGGAGAAGTAGCATATAGATTTTCTTGAGAAAAAATAGAAAATTCGAGATAATATAAACTCAAAAAGCTTTGTTTTTTCTAAAATTATGCATGATGATAAGGACCTTAGAATCACACAAAACTATGGAATTGAAAAATATCTAACAAGAATCAACTAGGCCAAGATTCTAAGTAGAAGAATGACTATCTAGACCCCTCCTCCTAAAAGATGGATCAAGCTTAATTTCGATGGTTTTTCAAAGGGTAACTTGGGTATTGTTGTTTCATGTGGTCTAATAAGAGACCATAGGGGTACTTTAATTGAAGGATACACCAAATAATTGGGAATTGGCACTAGTTACAAGGCAGAGGAAATTGTTGTCAAGTGGGACCTGTGAAGAGGAATAAGGAAAGAGGATTTAACAAAGTAGCTATAGAAGGTGACTCTAAACTGATTATTGATATTCTTAAGGGTGTTGTTGAAGCCTCGAGGAGATTCATTTTTTTGGATGACTCAAAACGGATGATTGAAAGTCTTAACCAGTATAAACTATTACACATTTACAAGGAAGTGAATAGAGCAACACAATTTTCTTCCAATATGGGGATTTCTTGTTTATAGTGGAGGAGTTGAAACTATGAGGATTACCCTCAAAGAATTAAATAAATTATATCTTAAGAACGACTTAGTATATATAAATCAAGGATTAATGAGAATAATTCTTAGTCTAGATCCAATAATTATGGTTATTAATATTGACGATTGGGATTTAGCTCTAGTTTTTGGCACTCTATATGGAATATGAATTTAAATTTTAAGGAAATGATTCAAAGGAAAAGGATTAGGATGACACTCAAATGATGATATTTTCCTCATATAATCATGAGGAAATTTTGCATCACATGTTTTATATTATTATAATGTTTTTCCTATGAAACAACTCTAGAGTTCATGGGGTTTGTTTTAGTGTGATGAAAGAAACAAGGCATATCATCAATTTAAATGATGAGTGCATTAAAGATAACATCCTCAAAGCTTTATGGGGCAATAAATGGGAGTCCCACCTAATGATTAAAATGATATTGTTAGGTTGTTACCTTATCACTCCTTGCCCCAATGACATTTTTAATAAAAAATATCTTATGATTTTTCATGGTGAGCTTAAAGCTCACATGAGCCTTGGGTGTAATCTATCGATTATATTGATCTTGCATAGGATTCAACTCATTTGGAGTACTAAGGGATTTATTATTAAATAAAAGTGGAGAGAATTTTAGAAAGCTGGTCTAAATGGACTATCTCATTCCTCGATAGATGTTTTATCTCACCATTTTTATATAATTTCTAAATTAAGATCCAATTGATTTCCTTTTCTATCAAATATCTACTATTGTGGTGTGGTTTCGTGTTTACGAAATCCTTGTGAAGGAGGTGGAAGGGTTGTCGACTAAAAATTGGTGGACAAAGGAAGAATTTGAAACCATTATCTTGCATGCCACTTAAATCAAATTTTGAACTTTGAAAGTTATTTGAGGAAGTTTTAACGATGCCTTTGTTTTAGGCCATGAAGGGGATCAATAATAACCTTACATCAAATATTTTTAACTCATGGATGGAGGTTAAGGTTTTTATTGGCATTGCCAACTTTAAGGTAATCCCAAAACTTAAATTGTTGAGGCGACAAGTCTCGAATGCAAAGGAATAAAAGTTATGAAGGTGACCAAAGAAAACTACCAATGTTTCATTAATAGTTTTCTAAACAAGGATGAGAATCTAAAGTGATTCCATAACATATATGAAAGAGACAAATTATCGGCTCTCTATGGTCTAGTGAGTGTTCATATCATAAAATAATTCACTCTTGAAGGTAAATATACGACTGTTCATGGCTATCACTTTGAGGAAGTTATAATGATGCCCTTCTATTGGCCATGAAGGGATTCGATATTGACCTTACATCAAATATTTTTAACTCATAGAGGGAGGTTAGGGTTTTGATTGGTAGTGTCAACTTTAAGGTAGCCCCCAAACTTAGATTGCTAAGGTGACAAGTCTCAAATACAAAGGAATAAAAGTTATGAAGGTGAGCAACAAGAACTACCAATGTTTCATTAAAATTTCCCTCAACAAGGATGAGAAGCTAAAGCGATTCCATAACAGTTATGAAAAAGACAAATCATTAGATCCCTATGGTCTGGTGAGTGTTCATATCATGAAATACTTCACTCTCAAAGGTAGTTATACTACTATTCATGTATATCACTTTTCTTTCCTTAATAATAATAGGCAGAAGGAAAAAATCAATATCCCCTCCTTTTTTCTTTCCTCTCTACACCAATGTAGGGCCAAAGCGGCCTCTGCTTTGCTACATCAGGGCCTAATTCAAAGACACTATAATTATGTTTTTCCCTAACCCCTCTACTATGTTTGGTGAAAAATGTTAATCCTTTATAAATTAATCGTTTTAAGGAAAATCCAAGTTTTCTTAAACTTAACGATAACCCTAGAAAGAAGCCAAAACCTACTACCCAACATAATGTTGTTTCTCAAAACCCTATCACAAAGGAAAACTAGTATACCCCTCCCTCTAAAATAAGGATATCCTTGACAAAACCCACTTGCTCAAAATGAAAAATGTCTAAAACTTGATTAAAATATGAAGGCTAAGAAGGTCACAATTTAAATCCCATATAACAGTGAGGAGGGCCAATTGAATTATTCAAGCACTGGTAAAGGTGAGAGAAGTTCAACCAGATTGGCCAATGTGGTGAAATAGAACAAATACTAGAACATTAAGGGGAAGAAGCTAGCTTTCAAAGAGGATGATGGGTCTTTGGATGAAGATTATTTTCATATTTATAAGGAGGAGGACTTGGATACAAGCCAAAAATAACTAGAAGTTGTGATTGGGAATGATTCTGACGATGACAATACAAGTGTGGAAAATGGGGTAGAGGAGGAAAAAGTGAGCAAGAAGAGAAAAAGGATAATGAATTGAATGGAATGAATATTTTCATGGAAAAATAAGAGGAAGGTGCAAACCCAAAATAAGAGGAAGATAACAATGATTTTTTTAGTGGCTAATATTCGCCAATTAGCTAATAGTTGAAATATGGGAATCCAAAATTGGTGAATAGTTTGACCAATAACATGACTCAAGAATCACAAAATTTTCAAAAAATTTATTATAGTCTTATCTAAATCACCAAAGAATTTATTTTATTAAAAAAAATAACTCAAATTTTTTTCCATAATATTTGATCCATGATTAGATCAGATTCACCTTAATTTAATAAATTGTAGTAGAAATCTATATTAGTTTGCCAATAGTATATTAGGATGATTACTTTCTTTAAGACCATGTTTCTAATCTTTAATTTGCACCATTTATTTATAATATATAATATAATGGCCCTTGTTGTATTCCATGAGGTAAAATTTACCCAAAATTTGTAATACTCATGGGTCCCACAATTTTGGGTCTCATGAGTATTATATATTGTGGGTAGATTTTAGCTCACAAAGTACAATGAGGGTCGCTAGTGTTAGTGTGAATAGGGTTACTTCCTAACTAGTTCTTAGTGAGGACTTATTCACATCATTAATAAGTTTACTTAGGAGTAAGTTTCATAGGTGGCATTTTAAAAACTAGTATTAATGGGGCCATGTCTCATTATTTACTTTTAGTTATCTACGAATTTAATAATTCTCTCATGTATTTTATATTTGCATTGAGTTTGTTATAACTTAGTTGTCTCATGTGTTAGGATTGAGACACTTGTCATGATCTTTTCTAATCCTTTTCTCACCTTGCCTATATAAGAAAGGCTCTTGTACATTTGTAAATCATCTTAATTAATTATTTTTCACTTCTTGTGAAATAGCCCCTTCATGTGTTTCTTCTCTCTTTTGTAAAGGTGTTATTCTGGTCTGTAGACATTCCTAGAACCCTGCTTCAATAGTTAGATCAAAGATCTAAAAGAAAAAAATTATCCCCATTAGAATTATAGATCATGGGTACATTTTACCTTGTAGAATAATATGAGGGCCATTATATTATATTAAAACAATGGTGACGAGTAAAAATTATAGTCTACCCCTTAAACACATCAATAATTTCCACCCTCACACCCCCACTTTTCTGTGAGAATTATTTTTATATTGGATGAATTGGCCATCATAATTAATGCATTTTCCTATTATTTTTCAATATTCGCCAAAAATTTCTATAAAATTTTAGTGATGTAAACAATTCACCAATAAAATTAATATATTTTTTTTAAAAAGGAACTATTTGCCAATATAAATTAATATTTTTCTCTAAAAAAATGAAAGATTCACTATGATTTTATATCTTTTTTTGAGGGGTGTTTCTTAAATTTATTGTGGATATTTCAAATACCCCATGCTCCCTTTGGGTTATTTTGATGTTTTTCCTAGCTTCCGACCTTGCCCAAGAAATGCAAATGGCATCTAGCTTCACTTTTCGGCATTCTTTCACCGAGCCATCACGTGTCGTCAAATCGTTTACTGAAGAAACGAATCTCTTCTCTTCTCTCTCGGGTCTCGACTGCTGCCATGTATCCTTTTCCCTCGTAAACTATGTTGGGCCCCTTAAACCATGTCGATGAAAAAGAATCTACAACATGTCTCTTCATCGCAAACTCTCATCAAGAGATGGGGAAGATGATTTTTGGGTTGCGAAATGCCACCACGTACCCCTCAGCACAGTTAAATAAAAGAAAGGTGTGGTGCAAATGCCTGGCTACCATATTGCCCCGTGTGTTTTTCTAATTTTAAATCAAGATGACACTTGTTTACATATGGAAAATCAAGTCCACTACCATCATTTGTAGGGGATGCACCTGACTAGCTAGCAACTAGGTTCATGATCGAGAATCTTTTTGTTGCAATGACTGTGATGAATGATAGGTTCAAGCATTATAATTCATGATGGGGAATCAATTTTTGTTATAGACTTCCAAGGAAGTGGATTCTCTTTGCTATATATACTACTTCTCCTGAAGGAGAAATGTTTCTGATTTGAAGAGAAGGAGTTCCTCAGAAACCAAATGAAGGAATTCTTTAGATAAGGAAAGAAAAATGTTATGTGCTAGTTCAAAATAGTTGTAGAAGAATTTAGGAGACACCAGGCCTCTATTTTGTTAGATAGCTATAAAGAATCACAGAATGTGCCCTTGTAATTTGGCCTTTCTATTTCTTAACTGTTGATAACGTTATACTGTGTTGTTTCTAAAACGTTTATTTGGAACTTCAATGATTTGAATAAAATGCTGATTTGGAACCATGTCATTGACTCTTTATGTTCAGTGAAACTCTATGCAAATGATTTTACGTTATGAAATAAATCATTTAGGTATTTTTCTTTGATACTTGTCATTTTAGACATAGTAGATTGCTTAGCGGGCCCTTAAACCTTATCTACAAAATAGGTCTATCGTGCCTTAAATCTAAATCTTGGCATACCACCCTAGTTAGATCTTTTATTTTATATATGCTTCCTTTTCCCATTCATAACCCCAATTAGAGAAGAAGCCAACATCTTTAAAATCTGGAGGTCACTCAGTTTGGCGCAATAGGTCCCCCCTAAAATTGAGTTTCCCATAAGAGCCTATTACCTTGCAAAATTTTGGCATCAATATTTTTTTCTTTTCTGGCACACCCAGTGGGACAACTATGAAGGATATGAGCCATCGACCTGTCACAAGATCACAAAAAGTGAACAACCCTGGTTTGTTGGTATCTCCATTAGGGTCAATACCAACTAGAACCTATTATAGAACATCTTGAATCCTCCACTAGTTATGTTGCCTATTGCCAACTGAAATTATGTGGCTTGGGACATTGGAAATCATCTTGTTGCCCCAGTGGCACCTGTCGTTTGGACCCCCATTTTAGTCTCTACCCTCAAGTCTATTCCTAATTTTACTAGAGATGGCTTGCGAATACCATCTAAACATCTCCAAGATTTTGTAGACATGTGTTTGGTCCATGGAGTAATAGATGAAAACATAGCGCTAAGGTTACTCATAGCCTCTTTTAGACGGAAAGCATTAGATTGGTACTGCACTCTATCGTCTAACTCTATCGGTACATGGGATCAGCTCGGAGACCCCTTCTTTGAAATATTCTTGAATGATGGTGATAGATCTTCTGACTATCACTAGCTAAAGACCATCAAGTTGGCCCCGTATGAAGCCTTGACAGACTTCAACGCATGGTTCCACATGATTTGGCAAAGAGTTTAGTTTGCAATTCATTTGTCACCTAGCTTACCATTCATGTTTTACCTAAAGTCCATCAACACCATCATTTCCATGGTGATTCAATCACTCCAAAGAACCACACTACCAGATGCATACATTATTGCAACTAAAGTAGAAAATAATCTAATTGACCTTGGGAAGTTGTCGTCTCAACCCACTATGCCTATATTCCTTGAGATTCCAGCTTCCACCTAGGCAACACTACCTATCGCACTAGTTGCTTCCCCACAATATATCTACATGTATGCAAGCACACCTCAGAACACCTTACCTAGTCATTTGAAGGATGAAACAAGCGACATAAAGGAAATGTGGTGAGCTATGGAAAACAAGATAACTATTTTCAAGCACAACCAAGCCGCTTCTCTAAATCCAACCTACCAAAATTATCAAGGTGGAAGGCCTTCTTACCAATAAAATTAATTCCAAGAAAGCACTTGCAGAAGTCCTCAAGCATCAACAACAAGTCAAATAGTTTTGGTACCTACTCTGTTACCAAATACCAACCTAAGTTCAAAATGAAAGTTGACTACAGAAAAAAACAATTTGATTAATGATGGAAACCCCTGGTGTTTTCCTTGTGGTGACTCACATATGCCCTGAAATTTCCCATGTGGCAATCTACAAGAAAAGATAGCAGCATAGTGCAGTCAAGGTGCAGCGTCGGAGCATGGAGACTATGCATACACCTCCCCACAAATGGAAAATGTGGTACTCACCACTCAGATGCAAGGAATGTCCCTAGAATGGGAAACCGATATAGCTCCTGACCAAGCCCTTTTCTCATGGATAGAAGGAGAATAGGTGGTGTTCACATTCAAAGTGACCACTTCTGAAGCTCTACATATATAGCCCAACAACAACACCCGCCCCAAGGTAAACTCCACAGATGAAGCAGTCATCCCGCAATTGGTCAATCCGCAACCGAAAAGCACCTCCGACTATGAATCTAGTACTTCCATAGTGGCACCATCATGTCCACCAAAAAAGGAAATTATAATGACAAGGGCCAAAAGGAAAGAACCTCCGAGACCTCCATAGTTCGATGTAGTGTAGCAGTTAAAACAATCACCTGCTAACGTTTCCCTATGGGAAATATTATCCATTCTGGAGCAAAAGACATTACTATAGAAGGCTCTCCAAGAAGAACCGATCAAAAAACCAAACGAGCAATCATTGCAGGAGGGAGCTATTAGTCAGTCACCTCTGGCCAAAGTTCTCATGAATACTATACAAGAAGCCTCTATTGAAGATCAAGAAGAGAAATTTGCATTCAAAATTGACAAAGGTGAACCAAAGTTGAAGCCATTTTACTTGACCCTTGTTGTAGGTAAGAAATTTCTACACAACTCCATGATCGACTCTGGTGCTAGCACCACAATCATGCCCATGTAGATAGTTGAAGCCCTAGGACTGACCTATGAATCGTTGAAGAAAGGATTCATGTAGTTAGATGGGAATATGGTTAATATTGTAGGAGTCATTAAAAACCTCCTATTGACCTTATTTGCTTGCCCAACTATCATAGTCAAGGAGGATATGGTTATCATTGATATTCCCCCAATATTCAATCTATGTCTATCCAGGGAATTCACTTCTAAATTAGGTGGATACCTTTCTTTAGATTGGTCATACTTGATTATAAGGACCAAGCATGGTGTCAAAATGAAGCTAGTATATGAACCTCTTCATTTGGAACATGTTGTAGATGAAGCTATGACAATCTTTGAGGTTTCCCACACTTCTATCACCAAGGAGGAAATGTACTGCACTGAACTTCTTGAGGATGAAGAAATTATAGGAGATTGGACTGATCAAGAGGAGGCCATCCTGAGCAAATTCATTGATAAAGACCCTTTCAACAATTATCATGCCATTGGATTGGAAACTTATGTAATTTGTGACAAAGATCAAGCTATTCCAAAGATAATGCAAAAACTTGAAGGAAGTTCGACAACCGAACTCCATTCACCACACTTCAAGGGTACAAAATACCAGAGCAGTAGAGAAACCAAAGAAGACCTAACCTCCCTGAGCGACAAGGAGATAATCAGACCTTTTCGATCTCTATTGTCTTGTTCTAGTGACGAGATGGAAAATAAAGGCTTCATAATAGGTTTGGACTCAGTAAAGCGACAAGGCATCGATTTTTTTAGAGTTCCCAAACTAATTCATAATCAAGCCCTGGATATCAAGCCTACAGGGAATGTCCAAGTGGGATCATCTAGAGAAAAGGTTTGGGACCTAATTAAGAGCTTTGGAACCTACAATATTCAAGTTATTCCTCAAGTACAGGATGATGACATGAAATATATGGTCAAAGTTGGACCCCAATCTAAACTAGCACCCGATTAGATGAAAAACCAATGCTCCAGGGACTTAACATTTCAACTCATAAATAAAAATCATGGGTAGTACTAGCAAGTACTCAAAAATGATGGACCTATCACCTAGATCGGTTTGCAGTCGAAAGAAGCTACCGACCAAAGGAGGGCAAGAGTTGCCTTAAGTGATGACGGGCAAGACATCCTACAAAGAATCCATGAATTTCCAAAGGATTTGACCACTCCCAAGGGTTTCCATTTTGACAATATTAGAAATAATAAGAGAAAGAAATTAGCTAAAGAAGATAATTATACAGATGGTCAAAACATAAAGGCAAACAATTTCCGAGTTTGAAAAAGCATCCTATGTCAAGAAAAAGATAGATGCATACATTTTTTAAAGGAAAGTGATTGTTTGTCTACCTGGTCATATGACAAGCTCAGAGGACATGATCCCGACATCATCCAAGCCACGATAACAATAGAGAAAGGGACCAAATCAACACGCCAAATAAAAGGGCTAGTAAGTCTAAATATTGAGGCACTGATAAATTAACAAAGGGCGGTGAGGTTAATGCCGACGCAAGATGCCTTCTTGGCCAAACCTAGTGGGGTTATTGGTCATTTTCTAGCCCAAATAAAAAATGAAGGGATTCACCTATGTACCAATCTCCACAAATGGAAGCAAGCACCAACAAGGAATTATCACCCACCATCCTCTATGGAACTAATATCGCAAATCATAGTAGGTGTAAGTATGTTGTCCCTATTTAATGGTCATTTGGACTAGAAACTAGAGGATAAAATCCTAGTAGTAATATCTAGTCAATCAAAATCAATAACTAATAAGCACAAGGAATTTGTTCACAATAATTCAGAACAAGCAAGACAAGGCTTTTAGATTAAGAAGTAGAGAAAGAAAATCATCAAGGATTCCCCATTAAGGGAATTCAATTTTAAGGTCAAAAGGCTCATTTAGGTAGCCCTACCATGTAAATATATAATTCAGTGTGTTTTTCTTCTTCTTTGTTCTTTTCATTCAGTGGGTCTTCCTAATCAGTAACACAACAACTGAAATTCCATAATGTAACACAGAGAATAATACAAAATTCCCAAAGTGATAAAAATATTTCAATAATTTAGATATATTAAATATAAGCTTACACTTCATTATATTTATGTACTTCAATAAAATTACAATGGAAAAATGGCTCAAAGGCCACACGTTCAGAGGAGTATATACTTATATATATGATATAGAGCCTTTCTTTGGCTATATACAGAAATATTAAACAAATTTTGGTTTTAAGGGAGCAAGAAAGAGAAGAGTTTCAGTCTTCAATGAGATAAATGGAATCAACATCACTAGGTACCACCTTGTCCTCAACCACATCAACGAATCCGTCTAGAGAAGTATTGGCAGGTGGTTTCGGAAACACTAGGCTCTTGAAATCAGTATACCAGTCAATGTTGAAAAATGGCACCACATTGTAAATCCGAAATAAAAAGTAGTAGGCACGAGTGGCTTTCTGATGAATAACCTCTTATGACTGAAGGTAAAATCCACTCTTAATCAAAAACCATGGGACAATCACATCCTCTTCAAGGAAAGAATGAAGGTCTCTTACGCTTGGTATCTGGCCTATTGTGCAGTTTTCACACACATGCCCCACTGAAAGTAGGGTCCCTCTTTCTTGCTCTTTTGGTTTTCACTTTTGGTGTCTTAGCCCTTAAATTTTGAGGATTTATTGCTTGGCCATGCACTTGGATGATTATATTGCTCACATCTAGGCCCCCCATTTTGATTTATATTGAAACCTTAAGTTTTGGGCTCATTTCGGGTTTTTAACTATTTTCAGGAAAATCCACTCTCGGCGAAATTTTTCAGTTTCCTTTCAAAGCTTGGTGAGAACTTCTTTTCATTAAAAATCTAGAGATTTTGGTCTCCCACATAATTCCATTGTGATTAGATTTCTCTGAGGGTCCGTTGCTCTATCAGGTTCTCGGGTTTGGTTTGACCTGTCTTATCAATAGCATTAATCCTCGATTGTACAAATTTTGCGGCAGTGTTAAATCAACTTTTGGGAAGTTTTGTGCCATTTGAGTTTCATCATTTGCTTCCTATTTGGTTTTGAGTTCTTGAACTTGAGTGTTATTGTTGGATTGTGCATTTGGGATTGGGTTTTATTGTTGTAGTTGGATTTTCTGAGCACCATTTACATTATGCTCATTCTTTGTGGTTTCTTGTCGGCTTCCTTTGTTTCAATTTCTCTGTCTTCATGGTATGTACATGATGATTTCTCTCCTTTATGATTGAAATGAATTGCTTTATGATTTGTGCGTACATGCTGTGAGTCAGAATGCTGGTATGGTAGGTTTTATTAATTGATGCTTCGGTTTCTATTTTTCATTTGGGGCACTTTAATGTTGTTCGCGTTGATATTATTTTGCTTGTTGAATGCATGTGATTATTTCGCATTTTGGGTTTGCTTGGGATTTGAGTTCCTGCCAATTTTAGCATTATATATTTCAAAGTTGGGGGGATTTCCCATTTTTTTTGAGTGTCATTCCCAAGTGGGTGTTTAGAGCTTGTCTTTTGACTTTATCCCAAGGTAGCTTGCATCTATTGGCCACAAAGAACCTTCTGTAAACCCTTGCAAGCAAGAAAGTTGAGCCCAATCTTTTTTTGTTTGCTCATGGTGTAGGTTTAGAGTTTCATACATAGGACATAATTAGTCCCTCTCGATTTATCATGAGGCTGGTTTTGAATTCAAGGATGATCTGTAGGAGGTCTAAATCAAGCTGGCTTCAAGCTCTTGATCCTCAAATTTGTTATTGTTCATTCAAGTTGAGTGAGGTCAAGAGAAAACATAGGTATTTAGGTTTCTAGAGTCTTCATGGAATTCTTTATCTATCAGAATTCCCTAAGGACCCCAAAGGTAAAACCAAGGTGGGCTCTCCATTGAAAATTAAAATCAAAGATGTTCATGCAAAAGAGGCAGAAGAAGAATTGAAACAGAGCAATCTCGTAGCCAAGAAGAGGAGGCATATCTCTAAGAACAAGGGGGCTAAGAAAGATAAAGAGGAAAAAGAAGAAGTAGATGCCAGTGTCCCTTTACCTAAGAAAAGGAGACTTGTGAGGCTGTCACAAAAGGAAAAGAAAACTTCCAAGGTAGATAAAGAGGTTGAGCCACCTGTGGTGGAGGTAGAGAGCTTAGGGAGAAGACACAGGATTACATTAGGAGGTCAAGGACTCCTTCCCCCAAAGATGTTTCACCTAAACGAAGTGTTCCTATGACTACTCCTACCATTGAACATGAGGACATCCCTCCTTCTCATGAGACTTGCAGTGTGCCAGATGAACCAGAAGATGTTGAAGCTCCTAAGGACCTAGGAGAGGAAGAATTCCAGGAGGGTGATCTCTACAATACCAAAGCAGAAATAGACAAAGTAATGCAGTCTCCTTTGGTGGCTTATGCAACTTTGCCTACAAAAGTTCATGGGGACAAAACCCCTCAAAAGAAGGAGATACCAGCCAAGGTTCCCAAACCAGCACAAGACAAAGGGGAGGAGCACAGTAAAGAAAAGGAAGATTCAGTTACGGAGATCCCTGAGGACCCAAGCATTGCAAAGGGTGCACCTAGTGTTCAACATGAAAAAGATGATGGACAGGATAAGATTCAACCAGAGTCTATTGTCTCAGGCTAGTTGGATAGGGAATTGAAGAGCAACCAAATTGTGGTAGATGAAACTCCTCCCAATTGGGATGACTTAATGGCTAATATTGGAAAGGGAAAGACAAAGAAGAAAGCCAGAGTCATTTCCAAGATTGAGAGGGATAAAGCAAGTAATAGAGTGTTCGATATTGCTACTCCTTCTCATGATAAGGATAGAGATGGTGTGACTAGGAAAGATTATTGTGTGCATACTATCAATCTAGGGCATACCTCCATGGAGTAAGATATTGAGGAGTATGAAGGCTCCAATGTTGTGATCCTTCAAAGATTGAGGAAGGAGGTTCAGACTAAGCATGAGTTGGAGAAAGAAAATAAGAAGCTCAATAAATATTTGTAGGAGTTGATGAAATCCTTGCAATCCATCAGTTCTTCCTCATCTATTGTAGGCTTCCTACCCTAGGAGATAATATCAGAGCTAGAAAGGATGAAGAGCACCACACATGCTACAACTAGTTGGTTTTCAGGAGTGAAGACCAAGGGAGATAATGCCATCAAATACATCCTATCAAGTGTAGGGGATGCAATGAGATCAATAGATTGGCTAAAAACTGTGCTATCTCAGGATAAGAAAGATGTAGATATCCTGTTGTAGAAGACAAAATATTATGGAGTACACCGAGGACCAATTGGTGAAGGATGGAATTATTCCTTCCTCAAGAGTTGCAAGGCCTTGGGAGTGGTTTGAAATTTTTTTGCAGATGAGGCAAAAGGCCCTAAATAAAGTATACAAATAGGGAAGGTAGATTGAGGACACTTTGACTGATATCTATAATAAGTGTATCTCTTTCTTTGAAGTAATGACAGGGAGAAAGAGGTTCTCTCTAAAGCATCTTAACTTGGAATAATTAAGAAAATGGCGGCAAGATGTGTACTCTCCAATTAATGAGGGCCCTATTACCAAACATTAGATAGATGATGTTGCAACTTCTATTGCACTCATTGACGGGTATCAAAAAAATAAGACTGATTCAGATAAAGCAGTGAAATAGTCAAGAGATGACATCAAATGCCTTGAGAGGAGGATTAGGGTTTTTCCTATGCTACCCATTGCTGAATTGGACAAAGTATTAGTGGCGGTGCATGATAAAGTGAAGCGTACTAAAGACAATGTGGGGAAGTAGTTAATGTAGGGCTACATTGGAATTTGTTCTTCCCTATTACTTTGTCCTCTCCCTTCACATGCATTGGATCAAGTTTTTGGAGACCCCAAGCCAACTTGGATGAAATTAGTGCAAATTTCACATTTCATATTATTTTTTAATATCTTTTGGTTGACCTGTTGTGTGGCGTTTATCATTGTAAATCCTAATTGGGCCGACATATCTTGGGGGGTTCTCTATAAGTTTGGCGTTATGCCTCATTTGTAAGGATATGTAGAAGTTAGAAGAATTTCACTTTAGAGGGAATTGTAAAAGCAAGAATTAGAGTTAGAGTTTAGTTTATATTTTCAAGAAAGTGTTGTAACAGAATACTGGAATTGTTGCCACTTTGGGTGATTTAATACATGCAAAGACATGATTTGGTGCCTTTCTTGTGTTGAGTTTTATTTGGCATAATTCTCGATATTCTATCTTTAAAAATGCTTAAGTTTATTTGATGTTAGATGGTTTGATAATGCTTAGGGTTTTATGCTTGAAGTGTTTGCAGAAATCTCTAGTCCATACTTTTTGCAATTGGCATATTGTTAGTTGCTTTGCAAAGTTAGCCAAGACTTAAAATTGTCCTTAGTTCAATTATGAATGTTTGTTCATTTCAATTGCAATAGGATTGGCTTGAATGAATATGCATGATTTGAAAATATTTAACACCTTAGAAGATTGTACTATTTCTGTAAGATTGCAAATTTATCTAGGTTAAGAAGGAAGTAGTTTCTGAGAGGTTGGCCCATTTTGAGAATCTTATCGTTTGGCATTGTTAATCTTAGGGTTAGAATTAATCTTAGAATTATCTTTGAAACTTTTATCTTTTGTTATTTATTTATTATCTGGGTTAATTTTAGGTCTTGAAGTATCAATATATTGGTAGATATGATAAATTTGAGTTCAACATTTGCTTCTAGTAAGGTCCCTTTGTGATTACCAACATTTTCACATTATCTCTGAGTTGTTTTGTTTGCATTGTCAAGACCTGACATTAGAGACCTTGGGGTTATCTCTTTGTCCATAAAGACTAACCTTCAAGAGAGATAGGATATCATATTTTGTCTAAGTTGTTGCTATGCAGAAAACACCATCAATAGATTGGCACTAGAAGGAGGGCCTTGAATAAACAAGCTGGATCAATTTTGGTCTGCCATTTCTCCTGAGAGGTTAAGAAGAAGAACTAGATCTGCTCCAGGAGAAGAGAAATTTTAGGAATTTCAAGCCCCTAATAGGTCATGAGGGACCAGAAGAAGGGGAGAATCATCATCCACCTTTCCACTTCCATCATCCCCACCATCCTCATCTTGATCAGGATCATCCTCATCCGATTCTGAAGTAATTCCTATTCCAGAACCCCAACCAGCCATAAATCAACCATTACCGCCCCCACCTCCACCAATGGCTTTCCTTTCCAACAACCTGTCTCCCCTGACCTTCAATAATTACAATGTTATGCCCAAGAACCCTGAGAATTTTTTCTCTAAGTTCCATACTAATGATCCCAATAGGACAACAGAGGAGAATATGAGGATTTTCCAGACCTGTCTGAGGGATAGAGGAACTAACCATGAGGATGTTGCATGCAAGATTCTCCTTTATTCCCTTGGAGAAGAGGCCTTTTATTGATATAATCACTTACCTTCTGCTTCTATCAATAATTGGGTAGAACTGGAGACTGCATTTCTACAGAAGTTTAAAATTCTCATTAGCACTAATGAGCTTTACATGCAGTTTACAAGAGTTAAGAGGGAGATTAGTGAGCCCATAGGGTCATTTAATGACAAGTTCCACTGAGAATACACTAGACTCTAGGCACCTTATGTTTTAGATGATTATACTGCCCTAAAGGTCTAGTTTGAAGCCCTGGATAGCCTTACATCCACCATCCTTAAATGGAGGACTAATCCCCCAACTAATTTGCTTACCACATATACAAAAGTTGTTAAGGTCAGCATAGACTTGAGGCAACATTTATGAGGACCTCTACCATCCTTAGGGCCTGCTTCTCACCCTAGACAAGTACAAGCTCTCAACCAAGCTTTGACTAATCATGCTCCCATAATGAATCTAGTACCCTCATTGCCTTTGGTCCCACATCCAGGTTCTCCAATATATTGAACTCAGCCAATGATCTCTTGTCCTCAGCAAAGGGCCAATCAACCCCTTCATCCACAACAACAGGATAGTTTCCCTACATATTTGTAGAATTTAGAATTCTTGAATCAGGTTGTTGGTTCTAGAGGAGCATCTAGATACCCACCCTATAATGTGAATTTAACACCACATAATGGTCTAGATAAGGAATAGTTGGATGAGTTATCTGAGCACATGAAAAAACTGAATATGGAGGTAACCTATTTGAGAAATCAGAATAGCCAGCTTCAGGCTGCTCAGAAGAACATGCAATTGAATTACAATAGGAAGAACAGGGATGTTGCTAGATGACAAAACTTTGATAGAGGGTAGTATTTTGACAAAAATCAAAAGTTTGAAAGAGGACAAAGCTCTAGCCAAAATTATGACAGGGGGCAACAAGGTGGACAAGGATTCGATAGAAGGAAACCACCTAGGAAGAATAGGCCATGGAATACTGGACCTAATAATGGAGGGGTTCCCACTCCATTGGATCAACCCTCTACTCAGGAGAAACCTCCAAGTGGTGTGTATTTAGTAGAGGAAGCTTTGTCTGGATGGTGTAGGCTCCATAAGGCAATCCAACATGTTGAGTTAGATTATGCTAAGTTTCAAACTATTGCTTCCATCTTTTAGTACGATGTTGAAAACAATTCCAATTGTTAGGATATTATGCCCTCAAATCCTTATGATTCCCCAATAATGGTACTTAATCATGCCCAATTCCAATAAGGTGAAGAAAATGAACCAGAAGAGTCCAATGACTAGTACAAAGAAACACAATAGGTGCTAAATGAAAATGAAATATCTTAGTTGTTTAATGAGGAAAATGAGAATAATAATGGTCCTTTAGATGAAGAGGGAGTTGGTATTGAAGAAGTTCAGATGTTCTAGCAACCAACAAAGAAATATGATTTGAGCAGCAGGCCCAACATGAGTCAACAATCTAGAGGTCCCTTCACGACTTCTATTCCTCCAAATAATTTCACTACTCCACCAGACCTACAAGCCAGTAATAACCCATCTTACCCTCATGTGCCAACACAGTACTTGTCAAAGGGAAATAGTGTTGAAGTTTCAAAACACAGACAGGCTAGTGGCTGCAAGGAGGCTTATGTTGATATGAATGTGGAGTAGTTAGGCGAATATGTGATTGACTAATTCAAGAAATTAAAGATAAGTCTTTCTGCTTTTGATTTATGAAGAGTCCCTACTATTAGAAATTCTTTCTTGGGGTCTTTTAATTCAAATACAACACCATAAGGAGTAACTGTTAATGAGGCAGTTGCCAAGTCTTTTAATTCATAGGCACCCAAAGGCCAAGGCCAGGTCCCACCTATAGACAAAGGGAGATATAGAAATAAGAGTTTGGTTGCACAAGCTAATACCCAGTTAAGTCTATTTCAAGGTATGATGGAAGCCCCTCCTTTCCTAATTTATGCTTATATCTTTGGGAAGAATTTGCATAATTATCTTCTGGATTCAGGGGAATCGACAAATGTTATGCCTTTTGTTGTTTGTAAAGAATTAGGTATTACTCGTATTGCCTCTCAAAATGAGGTCACTCAATTGGACAAGACAGAGGTAAGTGTAGTAGGAGAATTGAACATGATTCCCATGCAGCTCACATCAGATCCTAGGGTGTAGCAAGTGATCAACATTCAGGTTGTTGATATTCTTGATACCTATGGTTTGATTTTCGGTCAGGATTTCACCAAGGCGTTAAATGGGTATACATCTACATACCATTCTCATATGTGGCTACCATGGAAAGGAGTTTCAAATCAAATCAGAATTGAAAGAGATTCCAGAATGAAGTATGTAATCATTGACTACCAGAATACTTTGAATGAGGTATTAGTATCAGAAGTTAGCATGGGGAATAATGTGTTGGATGCATCAACCTCAAATATAGAGGAGGTCTTTATGTTGCAGGGCCCCTTTTATGAATCTACATCAGAATCCAGTTGTCCTGAAGAAGTTTTTATGAGGCAAGATGAATCCATATCAGAGATTAGTGGTTCTGGAACATTGAGCAAACAAAAATATTAAACCAATGACCAAGAGGATAGGAAGCTCAGTTTGTTGGATAACTTTCAGAAGTTCATCCAAAGGTGTGTGGAGAATGTGACTCACCTTGGGAAGAATATGAATTTTGAAGAATTACTACTTCCCAATTGGTTCAGATTCCATGATGCTCCTCATTTTGAGCTGGAATGTGACTTATGCCAGATGGCAATGGAGCATGTATAAAGGGGCATTAACCCCGTCCCAACTGTTAGGCTCAATATACAAAAGGAGTTAAATAATGATAGAGGTAAAATCCCAATGTTTCCTGAAGAGCCTCCCAACTGCCGATAAAAATAAGGATAACTCAAAGCGATTGGGGACTGATGGTTGTCGGACATTAAGATTTGATGGATCCAAATCCAAGCAAGGTGTTGGAGCATGGTTTGAATTGATTAGCCCTAAAGGTAAGAGTTATTTTTCTTCTCATAGACTCCAATTTCAATGTACTAATAATTTCGTTGAATACGAAGCTTTAATCCATGGGTTGTTAATGGCATCAAGGAAGAAAGTTAAGATATTACAAGTTTTTGGAGATTCTGAGTTGGTAGTCAGATAAGTGAGGAAACAATATCCACGCTGTGATAGGAGGATGACTAATTATAGGAATAGAGTGTGAGATATTATTGAGGGATTCAATGCTTTCAACATCTAGTTGATCCCTCAAAGTAGGAATGAAGTTGCAGATTCTCTAGCATAGGCTGCTAGTACATTGCAACCTTTATCACTTTTAGGATTGAAGAATTTTATTGTTAAACTCACTCTAGTACCTTCAGTACCTGACAACGTTACCAACTTCCAGGTATTTGAAGATGATAAGCATATTCTATATTTTCTTACGAGTTGTGATGTGTTTTCTCCTCAAGTAATTGATGAGATATAGCCTCAAGAGGTAGAAATGGACTTGGGAGGAGTCATGAACCTGAAGACCAACACTATCCCAAGAGGTATGGTGCAGCTAGAATGAATTTTGATTTGGATAAGATAAGAGATCATGAACAACAAGTAAAAAGGGAGTCTCTCAATAGCCAATGTGAAACATACAATATGGGGACACCAGATTGCATGAAGAATGTTTTTATTGGTAAGGTATGTACTCTAGAGGAAAGAAAAGGGATTATTGATGCTTTGCACACATATGATGATGTGATAGCTTGGAGTTAGGAAGATTTAAAGACATATGATACTGCAATCATTACACACACCATTCCGTTGAAGTCAAACGTCAAACCATTCAGAAAGAGATATAGACCAATTAATTCTCTATTAGAACCCATCATTCAGAAGGAACTACATAAGCTACTTTGCATGAATTATATTTATAGTGAGGCATTCAACCTAAGTTTTGAATCTAGTTCCAGTAATAAAAAAGAATGGAGAAATCAGATTGTGTGTGGACTTTAGGAATCTTAATAGAGCATCAAAAAAGGATAATTATCCAACTCCTTCATTGGATGAAGTACTTCAGATTGTCAATGGATCCCAGATGATGTATTTTCTAGATGGGTATTTTGGATATAACCAAGTCATGGTACAATATGAGGACAGGCATAAAACTATCTTCACTATGAAATGAGGAACTTTTTCTTACAAAATAATTCCTTTTGGGTTGATCAATGTTGGAGCTACATTCCAGAGAGCTATGGATATTGCTTTTAAGGACATAATTGGTAAGTGCATCATTATTTATATGGATGATTTGATAGTCTTCTCTAAGAAGCGAGGTAATCACATAGAATATTTATGAAAAGTATTCCAAAGGCGCAGAGAGTTTGGTATTTCACTTAACCCAAAGAAGTGCATTTTTGGGGTTACAGAAGGAAAACTACTATGACATATTATTTCAGAGCAGGGTATCGCCATTGATCCTGAGTGAATAGAGGCTATCTTGAAGATTTAGCCTCCTACAAGCAAGAAATAAATGAAGTCATTCTTTGGGAAGATTAACTTTGTTAGAAAATTTATCATTGGATTTATAGAGATAGTGAAGCCCTTGAATGCTATGCTAAAACAAGAGGCAAAATTAGAATGGAGTGTAGAAGCCAATGAGGCATTTACAAAAATCAAGAAATCTATTGTTGAGGCTCCAGTGTTGGTGAGTCCAGATTACACCAAGCCCTTTTACATATATTCATTTGCTTCTGATCACTCTTGTGCTGGAATGTTAACCCAAAAGTCTAATCAAGGCGATGAGAATCCTATACCCTTCATGAGTACCCATTTACAGGATGTGGAGTTGATATATCACAATATGGAAAAGGAGGCCTATGCTTTGGTTAGAGCGTTTAAAAATTTCAGACACTATATTCAAAGGAATAAGGTTTTTGCGATAGTGCATGATCCTACAATGAAGTTGTTGCTAATATAGAATGAGCTAGGGGAACAAAGAGCTAAATGGGTAACTATGTTGTAGGAATATGATAGAGATTCATCCCATGAAATTGGTGAGAGGGCAGGGACTGACGAAGACAATGAGTGAGATAGGTCTTGATCTCGTGGCTTAGCATTATCATCTCCAAGAGGTATCTCCAAGAGACTGGTATGATGGAATCATTTATTATTTATTGAACTAGCAATTTCCTGATCACCTTAGTGTAGTTCAGAGGTGGGCCCTGTGCCTAAAGAGTGGTAGTTTTATGATGAAAGGAGTTGTCCTGTACAATAAAAATTATGAGGGTGTCTACCTAAGGTGTCTAGGGAAGGAAGAAGCTACCAGAGTGATGATTGAATTCCATGAAAGATATGGCATAGGTCATGGTTCTGCATCATCCACTACCAATCAAATCCTAAGGGTAGGCTATTATTGGCCTACTTTGTTTAAGGATGCACATCACCATGTGAGGAACTATCATGTATGCTAGACTGTGGCAATTAAAGAGAAAAGTGCAACCCTTCCAGTTCAGCTAGTCATAGAGGTGAAACCATTTGCACAATGGGGAACGGACTTCATAGGTCCATTCAACCCACCTTCTTCTATAGGCCACTAGTATATTCTAACCATAACTGATTATTTTACTAGATGGATTGAAGCTCTTTCCTATAAACAATGTACTTCTAAAGTGGTAATCAATTTCCTAGAGTCAGGTATTATTAATCATTTTGGTTGTCCATTGGCTTTAGTTTGTGATAATGGTCTTGCATTTGCATCACTAAAACTTTCTAATTGGGCTTTTGATCATGGAATTTTCATAAAATTTGCATCCAATTACTACCCTTAGGGTAATGGCCTAGCTGAGTCCTCTAATAAGAATCTTTTGATGGCCATCCATAAGTTACTAGGGTAGAATCATAAGGATTTGCACACCCAGCTAAGATTTTCTCTTTGGGAAGACCGTACCAGACAGAAGACATCCATAGAAACCTCTCCTTATCAACTAGTGTATGGTTTGGAACCTGTATTCCCCATCTAGTTGAAGATCCCTACCTTGCAGTTCATTAATGAATACTATGATGAGGAGGATAAGCATGAAGCCCATTTGGCTGAGAAGTTACACCTTGAAAAGAAGAGAGATGAAGCCCTTGAAAAATTTGCTAAACATCGGGGTGTAGTTAAAAGGTGGTTTGATAGAAGATCGACAGTAAAAGCCTTTAGAATCTTTGACTTGGTTCTCTAGTTGGATAAATCCCATGACCATAAGGGAGAGCATGGTAAATTTGAAAAACTTTGGCTTGGCCCTTATCAAATTTAAGAAATTCTAGGAGATAATGCATTTTGCCTGAAAACCCTCACTGGTGAGGATATCTCGCTACTTGTCAATGGGTACTATTTGAAGCATTACTTCCAAACTTAAGTTGTTTGCAGCTCTCTCTTGTACATAGTTAGAGTAGGTTTTCTTTCTTCTTTGATTTGCTTGTTTTCTTTGGTTAGTATAGGTTTCTTTTCTTTGGCTAGCATACATTTGCTTCAGTTGGTTTTGCTTTCTGTTTTTTCTTTTTTCTTTGGGTTTCTGGCTTTCTTGGGGCTATTGCATTTGCATAATGGGCTGCTCGCCTGGGGTTGTTTTAGAAATCTATTTTACAAGCTCTAATCATTTTTTCAGTGTCAAGTGGTGGAATTCCTTTATCTAATGTCCCTTGTACTTATAATTAGAATCACTTGTTTTGAATGAACTTTGGAATATATTTGGGTCTCACACTTTCACATAAAATTTAAAGATTTTGGAATTGCATAGGGTTCCTATGTAATTTGGCCTGGTGAAAAATATTATATTTTGCTTTAGTTCCACTGTGTTCCTCATCCATAAGTATAAGTTTCATTACTTATTTGGTGAAAGAAAGGTTTATGAAAAAAATTTAAAGAAAAAAGAAAAAAGAAAGTATTGAAAATCAAAACAATCTTCACCTTATTAGGGGTATCCTAGTATCTCTACCAGGGCTGTAAATGCCTAGCTGGCAGTAGAGCTATCCTTGGAAGGGCCACAATGATAACCTCGTTAGGGCTATGGATGCTTGACTGATAGCAAGGCTCTATCTAGGTTGCTTTTGAGGTTATAAATTCTATCTAGCCTGGTCAGACTTGCTCTGGTTCTTGTTGCACCTAAGGAATAGGAAATAAATGCAAATACACACACTTGGACCCTAGTATAGGAAGAGATCTTCTTGCTCGTGGTTTCTAAAACTTTTTTCATAGGTATCTTGATGTAAGGACTGAAACTAAATATTCTGAGTTCTTGATTCCAATTTGTTCTTGAAATGCTCTAGAGCATTTCCCCATTGTAGTCGCCATTTGTTGTGCAATTTCTGCACACACACCCCACTGAAAGTAGGGACCCTCGTTCTTGCTCTTTTGGTTTTTTCTTTTGGTGTCTTGGACCTTCAATTTTGAGGATTCGCTTATTGGGCATTTGCATGGATGATTATCTTGCTCGCATCTGGGGCCCCCTTTTTGATTTATATTGAAACCTTAAGTTTTGGGCTCATTCTAAGTTTTTCACTATTTTCGAGAAAATCCACTCCCAATGGAATTTCTCAGTTTCCTTCTTAAGCTCAGTGACAACTACTTTTCATTGAAAATATGGAGATTTCAGTTTCTTGCGAAATTCAATTATGACTGGATTTCACTGAGGGTCCGTTGCTTTGTTGGGTTCCCAAGTTTGGTTTGACCTGTCTTATCGATTGCATTAATGCTTGATTGTACGACTTCTACAGTGGCGTTAAGTCAACGTTCAGGAAGTTTTGTGCCATTTAAGTTTCATCATTTGCTTCCTATTTAGTTTGGAGTGCTTGGTCTTGAGTGTTTTTATTTGATTGTGCATTTGGGATTGGGTTTGATTGTTGCAGTTGGATTTTCTAAGCTCCATTTACATTCTGCTCAGTCTTTGTGGTTTCTTTTCGGCTTCCTTTTTTTTTATTTCTCTATCTTCATGGTATGTACATGATTCTTTCTCTCTTTCATGATTGAAATGAATTGCTTTATGATTTGTGTGTACATGTTCTGAGTCAGAATGTTGGTATGGTAGGGTTTTACGATTGATGCTTGGCTTTCTGGTTTTTATTTGGGGTGCTTTCATGTTGTTCGCATTGATATGATTTTGCTTGTTGAATGTGTGTGATTCTTTGGCATTTTGGGTTTTCTTGGGGTTTGAGTTCCTCCCAATTTTAGCATTATATATTTCGAAGCTGGGGGAATTTCCCATTTTGTTCAAGTGTCATTGTGAGGTGGGTGTTTAGAGCTTGTCTTTTGACTTTATCCTAGGGTAGCTTGCATGTATTGGCCACAACGAACCTTCTATAAACCCTTGCAAGCAAGCAAGTTGAGCCCAAGATTTTCCTATGCACTCATGGTGTAGGTTTAGTGTTTTGTACCTAGGGAATAACCAGTCCCTCTCGATTTACTGTGAGGTGGGTTTTGATTTCAAGGATGATCTATAGGAGGTCTAAATCGAGCTGGTTTCAAGCTCTTGATCCTTAAATTTGTGATTGTTCGATCAATTTGAGTGAGGTCAAGAGAAAACATAGGTATCCAACTTTTTAGAGTCTTCATGGAATTCTTTATCTATCGGAATCCCCTAATTTCCCATTTTCTCTTTGTTTTTCAAAATGTGCTTTGATCCAGATTTCCGCTACCTTCGTATTTCCCCGATTTGTTTGTTGCTTGGTCATTTTCCTGAAATTGAGCTTAAGTGGTGAAAATTGCATCGAATTCACTGAAATCCGTGCCCTCGAGATTTTCTTGAATGTTCTTGAATCCTTCATTTTTCCATAATTCTTAAATTGTTGCCATATTCAAGGATTTTCGTCTAAGGCGTATTTTCTTGAGGTCTTGCTGAAAATGAAGAATCAAGAGATTGCATGAAGGTTTTCTCAGTGATTATGCATTTGATAATTGATTTAGCTTGTTCTAAGGCATGTCATGTGATTTATTGGTTAAATTGATTGACCAAGTGATGGATTGGATGCTTGCATGCCTATTTCGCTAGATTCCGCCTGGCCTAGATTTTCTCAAAATTCCTCTCCAGCCTAGATTCTATGAGGGGGTTTAAAACCCGAACTTTGAGATGGTTAATGTTATGTGGGTTTTGAGCATTTTTCTTGTCATGGGTCCTATATTGAGGAGTTATTTTATCATTTGCAATGGATTTAGCTAAATTTTATGCTATGATGGATCTTAGTTTGGTGTCTTTATTGTATGTAGGCAGAATTAGGCCAAAGTTGTTGTTGGGCAGAGCAAGGGAAAGGTGATGGATCCAAATGTTGAAGTTTCAGCTATCTCTGAGGTAGAGAGAGTTAAAATGGACATAAAGAGTAGTATCCTAGAAAGCAAGCTGACTTCCATCTGGTCGGGGATCACTAACGTGAACGTTGGAATGTGGGACTATGAAGAATTCAAAATAGGGATGGTAGCACATAACCTCCCTTTGTTAGACAAAAGGACATTGGAGTCTAGGTTGCACATATGGCTAGATTTCCTTCTACAATCCAGTGTTATGAGTTGGTTCTTGAGTGTGCTAGGCACTATGAAAAAGGTGCACAAAGGATAATTGGTCGTCAAGAAAGAATTGTGGAAAATTTTGACCATGTATCCATAGCTTGAACCTTTGAAAGGCCTGATCGGTCTCATGTTGTGGCCTTCGACATGGATTTAGCGAAGAAACATTACGAGGAGAATTTCATCGAGTCCCAATAGGTTATCAATTCTTGGTTGATGAAACCCAAGTCCAACTTCTCCAAGCTACCCAAGCAACTATTCAGACTCAAGTTCAGGAGGGAATATTATGATGCTATCACACTCCTCAGTAGAGTAGTAGGATTGAAAAGTGTAGGAGTGTTTAATAATTGGATGTTCAATGTCATTGCACGGATGGAGCAAGGTGTAGATTACCATTGGGAAGGCATTATACATGCAATAATACATGAGCAGATGTGCAATGTCCTGGAGACAAAGACCTTCACAATGACCTCCTATTTGGTATATGCACTTGCAAGGTTTCATCCATACAAGGGACTGAGCACCAGAGGTGTGTTTGGGAAAGATGTAATTGATGAAGTATATCCACAACTACACTTGGTTGGTGGAAGCTATAGGAGGATGAATGATGCATTCACCATTTACATCACTAGGCTACTGTAGGGTGCTGAGCATGATCAAATTTAAGACAAGTCCAAGGAATTAATCAAAATGTTTGGATCTTGGTTCATTCAGTTCCCCACCTTTTCTTACATAAGGATTGATGGTTATCAAAGGGCTCGATACAGACTCCCAAGATAACCTACAAACCATGTTATACTTTTGGAGGTCACAAGACAAATATGTAAATTTGATGTAATTGTAAAGGGCGAGAAGCACAAGATCGGATTTGGTAATGAATTCCCTCTGAAGATAGGCACTATTGAGGTATGCCCTTCTATCCAATCATCCCATGCTTTCGAAGAAGAAATGATCACTCTTGGTCTCTCCTTCCATTCTAAAAGAGTCGGGTTTGATATAACTGGTGAAGCACAAAAAGAATGCTAGTAGAGAGTATAGCCACTAGGATAACATAGAGATATATTGGGCTAACATTAGTGATGAATTTGAAGTTAGAAAGAAGAAGTTCTCCAGGCTTCCAGTGACCTTAATATAGTTGTACAAGATAAAGGTTGTTCCTGATCAGGTTGAGGAGGATGGGAATTTAATTCAAAGCCATATCTTTAAGGCTATGAAGGACAAGACAACTAGAGAGGTTGATTGACTAGATGAGGAAAAGACATAATTAGAACAAATCATGGCTCCAGTGATTAAGTACACCAAGTTATGGCTCAAGCACAAGATGTTAGAGTTGGAAAGTGAAGGTGTGTAGTGCACCTATTACTTAATGGTAGACTTGGAGTCTCACTCTACATCTAAAGAGTCACATGAACAGGACCCCAAAGGTAAAACCAAGGTGGGCTCTCCGTTCAAAATTAAAATAAAATATGTTCATGTAGAAGAGGCGGGAGAAGCAGGGAAACAGAGAAAGCCCTTAGCCTAGAAGAGGAGGCATGTCTCAAAGAAGAAGGTGGCTGAGAAGGATGAAGAGGAAAAAGAAGTAGATGCAAGTGTCCCTTTACCTAAGAAAAGGAGACTTGTGAGGTTGTCACAAAAGGAAAAGAAAATATCCAAGGAAGATAAAGAGGTTGAGCCACCTATGGTGGAGGTAGAGAGCTCGGGGGAGAAGACATAAGTGTACATTAGGAGGTCAAGGACTCCTTCCCCCAAAGATGTTTCACCGAAAGGAAGTGTTCCTATGGCTGCTCCTACCAGTTAGCATGAGGACATCCCTCCTTCTCATGAGACTGGCAATGTGCCAGATGAACCAGAATATGTTGAAGATCCTAAGGACATGGGAGAGGAAGAAGTCCAAGAGGGTGATCTCTACAATACTGAAGCTGAAATAGATGAAGTAATGCAGTCTCCTTTCATGGCTTATATGAATTCTCCTGCAAAAGTTCATGGGGAAAAATCCCCTCAAAAGGAGGAGATACTAGCCAAGGTTCTGACACTAGCACAAGACAAAGGGGAGGAGCATGGTAATGAAAAGGAAGATTCAGTTAGGGAGATCCCTGAGGTGCCAAGCATTGAAAAGGGTGCACCTAGTGTTCAACAAGAACAAGATGATGAACATGATAAGTTTCAACCAGAGTCTATTGTCCCGGGCTAGTTGGATAGGGAATTGAAGATCAAGCAGATTGTGGTGGATGACACTCCTCCCAATTGGGATGACTTACTTGCTAATATTGGAAAGGGAAATACAAAGAAGAAAGCCAAAGTCAATTCCAAGATTTAGAGGGATGAAGTGAACAACAGAGTGTTCCATATTGCTACTCCTGCTCCTGATAAGGATAGAGATGATGTGACTAGGAAATATTACAGTGTGCATACTATCAATCTAGGGCATGCCTCCATGGAGAAAGATATTGAAGAGTATGAAGTCTCCAGTGTTGTGATCCCTAATAGATTGAGGAAGGAGGTGCAGAGTAAGCATGAGTTGGAGAAATAAAATGAGAAGCTCAAGAAATATTTGCAGGAGTTGATGAAACCCTTGCAATCCATCAGTTCTTCCTCATCTACTGTAGGCTTCCTACCCTAGGAGACAATATCGGAGCTAGAAAGGATGAAGAGCACCACACATGCTATAGTCAATTGGTTGCAGGGAGTGTAGACCGCGGGAGATAATTCCATCAAAGACATCATGTCAACTGTAGGGGATGCAATGAGATCAATAGATTGGCTAAAGACTGTGCTAGCCTAGGATAAGCAAGATGTAGATCTCCTGCTACAGAAGACAAAGACTATTATGGAGTACACCGAGGACCAATTGGTGAAGGATGGAATTCTTCCTTCCTCAAGAGTTGCAGAGCCTTGGGAGTGGTTTGAAATTCCGCAGATGAGGCAAAAGGCCCTAAAGAAAGTATACAAATAGGGAAGGTAGATTGAGGACACTTTGACTGATATCTATAATAAGTGTATATCTTTCTTTGAAGTAATGATAGGGAGAAAGAAGTTTTCTCTAAAGCATCTTAACTTGGAATAGTTAAGAAAATGGTGGCAAGATGTCTACTCTCTGGTTAATCAGGGCCCTATTATGAAACATGAGGTAGATGATGTTGCAACTTATATTGTAGTCATTGACATGTATCAAACAAATAAGGTTGATTGGGATAAAGTAGTTAAACATTCAAAAGATGACATCAAATGCCTTGAGAGGAGGATTAGGGTTTTTCCTGTGCCACCCATTGCTGAATTGGACAAAGTATTACTAGAGTCCCATGATAAAGTGGAGCGTGCTAAAGACAAAGTGGGGAAGTAGTTAATGCAGCGCTGCATCAAAATTCATGCTTCTCCATTATTTTTTCCTCTCCCTTCACATGCATTGGATCAAGGTTTTGGAGACCCTCATCCAAATTGGATGAAATTAGTTGCAAATTGCACATTTCATATTATATTTGAATATCTTTTGGTCGACCTATTTGTGGAATTTATCATTGTAATCCCTAATTGGGCTGACATATATTGGGGGGTTCTCTATAAGTTTGGCGTTATGCCTCATTTGTAAGGATATGTAGAAGTTAGAAGAATTTCACATTAGAGTGAATTGTAAGAACAAGAATTACAGTTAGAGTTAAGTTTATCTTTTCAATAAAGTTTTGTAATAGAAGACTGAAATTGTTGCCACTTTGGGTGATTTAATACAAACAAAGACATTGTGCTTTGGTGCCTTTTTTGTGTTGATTTTTATCTGGCATGGTTCTTGATATTCTATCTTTAAAACTGCTAAAGTTTATTTGATGTTAGATGGTTTGATAATGCTTAGGGTTTTATGCTTGAAGTGTTTGCAGCAATCTCTAGTCCATACTTTTTGCAATTATTTGATTGTTCGCTACTTTGCAAAGTTAGCCTGGACTTAAAACTATGCTTAGTTCAATTATGAATGTTTGTTCATTTCAATTGCAGTAGGTTTGTCTTGAATGAATATGCATGATTTAAAAATCTTTAACACCTTAGAAGATTGCACTATTTCTATAAGATTGTAGATTTATCTGGGTTAAGCAAGAAGTAGTTTCTGAGAGGTTGGTCCATTTTGAGCATCTTATCTTTTAGCATTGTTAATCGTAGGGTTACAATTAATCTTAGAATTATCTCTGAAACCTTTACCTTTTGTTATTTCTTTATTATGTGGGTTATTTTTAGGTCTTGAAGTATCAATATATTGCTAGATCTGATAAATTTGAGTTCAACATTTGCTTGTAGTAAGGTCCCTTTGTGATTACCAGCATTTTCACATTATCTCTGAGTTGTTTTATTTGCATTGTCTAGACCTGGCATTAGAGACCTTGGGGTTATCTCTTTGTCCATGGAGATTAACCTTTCAAGAGAGATAGGATATCATATTATGTCTGAGTTGTTGATGTGCAAAAAAATCATCAACACTGCCAAATGTAGCATGCACCAACACCTCTTTGAGGCCATTCAGGTACTTCTTTGGGAACATTGTTATCACCAACCAAAATGATAAGAGGCTTTAGAACTTGGATGTCGAGTAGTGATTCCACAAAGTGAGAACTCACATCAATGTTCACACTATACTTTTCATCATATTCAAGATAGTCGCGACCAAGGACCCATTTCATAGCTATAATGGCCAAGGAATGTTTATTCTTCATCATCCTTTTCAAATGCCTAGTTGAAACCTCCCCCAAAAAATCCATTTGAGGTTTATGGGAGGTTAGCCTAATAGGGGTGTCCATGGTGTTAGAGGTTATACAATTGTCAAAACAAAAAGCTGGTGCAATATGCCTAAATTGAAACTCTATGCAAATACTATGTGAACCCCAATTACTACTTGCTAAGCCAATATCCTAATGTTGATTCTACTAAAAATTGCTAAGTTAATCTCTCGATTGATTAGACGCCTATCTTTAGAAGCAACAAGGATAAGTGCGGTAATTTATATATCATAAGCATGAGGTTGGGAGAGTACTACATTGAAAGCTACAACAAGGCTCGCTTGAAGTTTGTACCAATTTGTGATGGCAAGTATAATTTGATGTAGGTAATCTAATTAATTAGCACAAGTTGCTGGTAGCATTCGATGGTAGCCCTTTACGGCTGGACGGTGAGGTGTCATCCTTCTAGGTGCTACTCAAAGCCCAAGAAAAGATGCAGATCTAAGTGATGGTTGTCACATACTTTGGCGTAATTATTTCGTCCAAGTTATTAATTGCCACAACATACGATGCTTGGAATTCTTTCAAATCACTGACCCAATTTCCAAGGAAAAATCACATACAAATTGCAAGTACTTCAGGTCATCATAAATCCTTGTCATTTAAAAAAAAACAAAATGCAAGAGGCTTGCCTCACATGAACTCAAGGGTCAGTGGTACATGCCAAATTTAATGCAGGAAAAAGATACCATCATGTGCCACTCAGAGGAGGATGAAAATTTAAACATTGTATGCAACTATTTAAAAGAAAAGAAGGTTTTAAAGGAAAACTACAAGAGCTATACAAGTTTTTTGTTTTCAAAGTACAGAGTCGTTAATAAACGCTAAGAAATTTTTAGAATGTTTAGAGGAAAAAAGGCTACCCTTGAAGCAACCTAGGACCCATAAATGAATGAACTAGGTGAAGCACCTCAGAGCTTGGCCGACACGATAATTAGTACACCTATGGTCAATATCTTCAAGAAGCAGCAGTCCTATGCTACACTGGGAATCCCCGCAAAACTTGAAAGGCCCCGGACATGGTTGGCTAAGAAAGGTGCACTTAGAGACACAAATTTAATAAAGGAGGAATGGGATAATATCTATGATCCCATCCTCAAGACTAACCCTAAGCATTTGAGGGAGGTCGCCTTTGCAATGATAAAGAAATAATTGCAGACTTCCCCAATATATGGCTCCCTATGTACCCCACTATCCAGAAATGATTTAGGAAAGTATCTGATGCTTCAATTTGGTGACTAGCTCTATTGAAGGTTGCAAATTGAAGGTAGTGCTAACTGTGGATGCTCTTAGGCACATGTTATGCATTCCCGAGGTTGGCACCAGAGAATGACCGATGGAGCACTTTAGCCAGAGGAAAGGTTCTGAATACTAGGGAAGTCAGAATCAATCCCAGGAATTTTACAATGCTGAGATGTGAAGACCCCAGGAGAGAAAGTAGCCAATAAAGAATTTGAATCATCATGGAGATTACAGGCAGCCAAATATGAAGGATTCCTTCTCTATGATATGTTTTGTGTGCAGTTTTGATAGTGACAATATCATGTTTGAAGTTCATTTCGGCCTTGGTTTCAAACTCAAGAGATAGAAGGAACCTTTCTGGTATGACTTCACATAAATGATTACCAAGGAATGAAGAAACAAATTGGTGAGTTCGAGACTATGGGTAAATTTAGGTATCCATCTCTCCTTGCCTATATGTTTCTACATCGAAACCCAACTTTCTTCGGGGAAAAAATAGAATTGTCAATATTTGATGAAAGAAACCATTGGAAACTAGCTTCAGTATGGACTCCCATCCTCTATTCCACCTATGATTATTATGCATTTGTGGATAATTTCCTGGATCTAATTTTGCGCGACCTAGGTGAGGATGGTGATTATTATCTCCTATCGGGTGATCAAACTAGCTAGATGTAGTCCTTGTTCCCAAAGTGTGACTGGTTCCTCAATGAAGATTTCACATGTGTTCGAGTGCACAAATTTTATGAAGAGCCGATCTAACTTCCCACATCCCCCACCGATTGGGTACTGACCCTTGAAGTCTTTCGAAAGATGACTATTATGTACTAGAATATTTTCTCCAACATGAAGAAGAAAAAGAAAACATTCTTCGATTGCTCGATGAGCTTCAAAATAGTGATTATGGTAAAGAGGAAAAAAAAGCTACTTGAGGCTAAGTTGGAATACATCAGGTTAGTTTTTATCCATGAAAAATGGGACTACAACCCCGAGAAAGATCTAGGTGACACATATATTACAGTAAATCATAGTTCTCGACCATAGTGGGAGGCACGAAGAAATTCGGTTGAAGATGTTAACAAATTCTGGGTGGACATGGCACTCATGCCGATGGATAATTAGAGGTCGCCATGGCTTCACTTCTACCTTGTCAAAGGGAAGGTTGATGAAAATAGTCGTATAAGTAGTACCCTCTAAGGAAGCTTGGTAAAAGAGAACTGGAAGTCAGAAAATATAAATAATTTTTGGATCTACCGATAGGAGACTAGGAACCCCGATGTCCCCTTCCAGCATCC
Organism: Sequoiadendron giganteum; assembly: GCA_007115665.2. Taxonomy (NCBI): domain Eukaryota; kingdom Viridiplantae; phylum Streptophyta; class Pinopsida; order Cupressales; family Cupressaceae; genus Sequoiadendron; species Sequoiadendron giganteum. The sequence goes on along the minus strand of CM021101.1, from coordinate 121,916,424 downwards.
ATTGATTTTCGATGTTGATGACCAATTTGATTCCCTTGGGGACGAGAATCATTTGTGCTCTAATGCAAGTGATGCAAAGGAGCTCGACCCCGAAGATGTCCCACCATGCTCCGATAAGGGAAAGCTCAAATGAAAGGCGGTGATGCAGCCTAGCACTACAACTAGGAGGAGTGTGCGAATGAAAAATTCATGATCGATGTCCTCATAGTCTCAACCGACAGCAACAATGACTAACATCGAGGAAACACAACAATAGTCAGAGGTGGTAGATGTGGAAAACTCTTCTCCTAACGAAGAACAACATACTAATGTTGATATCGCTAGAAGTTTTCAAGAGGCTATGGTTAGCCAAGGGTTTGAAAAAAAGTCAGTCTCTTAGGTATCATTCTCTTCCCCTCTCCTTGGCTCATAGTCTTTGGTTTCTTCTATGGTCCCTACAACACCTGTCAATCTAGGTATAGGGCTATCTTTCTCTATCCCCTCTGCAAAGGCTGCGTGAGGACCTCTCCACTTCTCTCATATCAAACGGATGGATTTCACTCCCCCTGGGCTACCCCATCACTAGTCGGGATCCCTTTTGTCACCCAATCCACCTCCTCATCTACACCCATACCAACTGCGCTAGTGGGTTTTGAAGCTGCTGTCCCTATTGCATCATCAGAGTCGACTCTAACCCAACCTTCACAGGCATCAGAGCTCAGGGCATCTCCCTTGCCCCCAGTATTTTCCAAGAGCCCCTCCAAAATTTTATCGACTGGGATGTGGAATACTCCTCCTTTATCTCCACAAACGGTAGCCCTTCCAAATAAGAAAACATCTAAAATCACCCACCTCTCTTTTCCTTTTGTTGTCCCTCCTAGTGTTCCCTTTACAGGTGAATGAATTAGATCATCGGCTCAATTCTTGTCCTAGAGCAATATAACAAAGTAGGCTCGAGCTCTCTGACTTGAGAAGTGACAAGAAAAAGATGCCAAGAGACCAGCGGAGCCCAAGGTCCATACAACTTATAATGATGCTCAACGATCGTTGCATTTCGTAACCCTACATCCAAATATTGTTAAACCATAGGGATAAATGCAATGCGATAACTATGAAATCCATGCTATCAGACTGGACTTGCATGTTTCCCGACCATAGGATAAAGTCGAGCTCTAGAGGAGACACAACGGGTGGTGACTACCGACTTCCTTCAGTCTAGTTGCAAATTAAAAAAGGTGGAGGATGAGCTCAAGGTTATCAAGGCAAGGCTGGATGTTGCATTGACTAAAGAAAAGGTGCAAGAAGCTGAAAATGTGTGCATCTCAAGAAGAGGAGGAAGTACAGCAAAATATTAGAGACTTACAGTAGCTGAATATCCATCTTAAGCATAAATTATTGGAAAAGGAGGCAAACCAAGCGAGTGCACAGGCTCAACTCCAAGAATATCTCAAGAAGTTCAGGCTTACCTTGGATCAAGAGTTTGCAATCCAGAAACAAGTTGAAGAAAGGTGGTTGGCTGCACAAAAAGACCTAAAGGAGGAGCTCGCCTCTGCCACAAAATAATTTGCGAGGTTAATACATGAAATTGGGATGAAGGAAGCTAAAATTAACCAGTTGAAGAAAATTGCCCAAACACCTACTCCACAATCAGACTTCTGCTCAGTACCCCAATAGTTGTATGCTTCCTACTAGGAAAGAGTCAAGGCCTTGTGCCCTACTCTCCAATCTGCACTCCAATTCATGGCAGAGGCTACATATTTATGCAAGGAGGTTCGCGACATGATGGAGCAACCATAATTCATAAAAGAAAAGGTATCTGAAGTGAAGAGGCTACTGGACAAGCTATATACAGTGTCGAGTGAAGATATGGAATGATCAGGGATCAAGGATCAGAAGATAGTTGTTGAGGTCATGAGGAGGTTTATCCGCTGCCAAGAGCTATTCTTCATGCTTAGAGATGTTCAATTACATTAGGGCAGACTATGGACGGTGTTCGGGTAAGGCTTTCCTAACTAGCCCAAATAGGATTGCCCTCTCCTTTTCTTCCGAATGAATCTATGGCTACTGCGGAACAAATTGCGGCTAAAATTGAGATAAGGAAGGAGGACCTGTTAGTTTTTTAGAATTTTAGCCAGCCTCCTACTGCCAAGGACATTGAAGGTATAATTAATCAAATCTTGTGACTACTTTTCCAACTTGAGGACGAGTTAGGAAAATGTTTTGTCATATCCTGTAAGGAGGTGCTCGACCTACACAAGGCCCATAGAATCTTGCACACCATATCAATGCCTTTCGAGGCTGATTGGATACCCTTGTAGGGTGCTCTTTATGGACTGTGACTCCGTCGCCCAAATGACTAAAGCTCTAGTCTTTAAAATGCTAGAAAATTTTGGATTCACCATTCGACAGGCGAAATGCCCCTGGAAGTCACCAAAAGCTATGGATATTTAAAATACCCCATGCTCCCTTTGGGTTATTTGATGTTTTTCTCGACTTCTGACCTTGCTCAATAAATGCAAATGGCATCCAGCTTCACCTTTCGGCATTCTTGCACTGAGCCATCACGAGTCACCAAATCTCTTACTGAAAGAAAGCTTCTCCTCTATTCTCTCTTGGCTCTCGACTACCTTCCATGTATCCTTCGCCCTCGTAAAATCTATTGGGCCCCTCAAAACATGCCAACGACAAAGAAGTTGCCACATGTCTCTTTGTCACAAACTCTCATGAAGAGACGGGGAAGATGATTTTTGAGTTGCAAAATGTCACCACGTACCCCTCACCAGGGTTAAATAAAAGAAAGGTGTGACACAAACACCTGGCTTCCATATTGCACCACATGTTATGCTAGTTTTCAATCAAGGCAACACTTGTTTACACAGGGCAAATCAAGTCCACTACCATCATTTGTAGGGGATGCACTTGACTAGTGAGCGACTATGTTCATGATCAAGAATATTTCTATTGCAACGACCATGATGAATCATTGCTACAAGCATTATGATTCATGATGGGGAATCATTTTCTCTTACAAAATTCCAAGGCGGTGGATGCTCTTTGCTATATTAACTACTTCTTCCGAAGGATAAATGTTTCTGATTCAAAGAGAAGGATTTCCTCATAAACCAAATGAAAGAATTCTTTAGATAAGGAAATAAAAATGCTATGTGCTAGTTCAGAATATTTGTAGAATAATTTAGGAGATACTAGGCCTTTGTTTTGTTAGATAATTGTAAAGACTCGAAGACTGTGCCCTTGTAATCTGGCCTTTTTGTTTCTTAACTGTTGATAACATTATACTATGTTGTTTCTAGGAAAATTATTTGCAACTTCAATGATTTGAATCGAATGTTGATTTGGAACCATGTCTTTGAATCTTTATGTTCAGCTAAGCTCTGTGTAAATGATTTTAGGTAATGAAATAAATCATTCAGGTCATTTTCTTTGATAGTTTTCATTTTGTACATAGTAGATTGCTTAGTGGGCCCTTAAACCATATCTACGAGATAGTTCTATCATGCTTTAAATCTAAATCTTGGTGTACCTCCCTAGTTAGATCTTTTATTTTATATCTACTTCCTTTTCCCATTCAAAACCCCAGTTATAGAAGAAGTCAACTTCTTTAAAATCAGGAGGTCACTCAATTTCGCACAATATATCCCCCTAAAACTGAGTTTCTCATAAGAGGCTATTACCTTGCCAAATTTTGGCATCAACATTTATCACTAGAAGATAATATTAAGGCTATGGTGGGCTCAAATGAGGAGGAGGATTTGGGAAGTGATACTCTCCAATATTATAATAATTAGATTAACAACCTATAGGGGAGGGTTTTTTTACTAGATAGTGCATTGAGTTGCATGATATCTATCACTCATGGGATCATGAAAAATGCCATATTTGGAATGGTTTCCGAGTAATCTAAAAGAAAAATGAAATGTGGGAAAGAGGATAAATAGGATGTTAAAACCCCAAAGGAGAATACTATTGGTGAAGCGGGCGACACATGGAAGAACAACTTGGAGCTTCTCAAGCAAGAATGGAACCTAACTAATAGTCATCAGGAGTAGTTTCTTGTTAGTAGGTTTTTCTTTCTATTTTTTGTTCTTTGGGGATTGCATGTCTATCTTTCCAAGGCTTGCATATCATTTTTTATCTTTCGATGTATGTTTCTCTTTTTATTTATGTTGTTTTCTAGTAGACCTATAGGCCTTTGTCTCTATTCAAACTAGTGGGCCTGGTGACCTTATCTTTTTGTTGTTGTTTTGTTTAGGATTAGGGCCCTTACCATTCTTTTGTAATAAAAACAATACCAATTATCATTTATCTTACAAATGATATTGTTATAATCTACAAATTTATCTTCTACAAGTATAGGATCCCAACTTCATCTTTTGTCTCATAAAGTCATCATAATATATTAACCAAGTTTTTTTGGTCCATTAGATTATTAATGGTGGAATGCATTGAATTGTAAATTAAATCATAAATTCATAGACAAATTCATCGAGAACTACAAAAAAAATTTACTCTATCAAAAATTATGCTTCTTAATAATACATGCAAATAATCATCTTATGTACAACATAATAAGTTATTATAAAAATATATCAACTTAAAAAGAAAATCTATTATTAAATCAAAATTTAAAAATCAAAATTGTTGAAAAAATTAAAAAATAGGTAAATAAGAAAGATTACCCAAAAATTATCATTTTATAATAAGAAAAGAGTCTTATATCTTATCAAAATCTAGGAAAATAAATAATTACATAATCTAATAATTTATGCCTAAAATTCATTTAAAAAAGATGTATAAATAAAATTTAAGAGTTATTTGAGAAAGACTCAAGAAAAATAAAGACAAATTTGTATAGAGAAACACTTCATTATTTGAAAATCCAATCTCCATTTGCAATATATTTTATTTATAAAAGATAAAAATATTAGAAAGATCAAATAATATTAGTTGAATAGATAAGTTAAAATTTTATTAGGTTTAAATAAAATATATTTTTATTGGAATACATTTTACATTAATATAAAAAATTAGATTATGAATTTTCCACCGGTCTAACCTTAAGTGTCCTAGTTAAATGCATGATTAAAATTTGATAGTTATTTGACAAATAATTGGAAAAATAAGTATTTCAATAAGAAAAGAGCCTAAATTGATACCACTCAATATGCCTAAAAAAAAAGTCAATGTTTATATAGGGAAACAACTTTTTTTATCAAAGCACAATTTACATTTTAATATATAAAAGATAAAAAAATATATTAAATGATTTTTAATAGCATTCTTAAAAAAATTCATGTTGATTAGATAAGTCAAAAGTATAATAGGATCTAATAGAGTAGTTTATTTTGAATGCATATTTCATTAAGTATTTATATTTTATGTAATATATGTAGCTAATATTATTTTATTGCTAATTTTACATCTATTTTTTCATTCCATCTTATGATGGAATATTGAACCAATATTTTTATATGTATAAGTTTCAATATGACTAATAAAATCTACTTATCTAGTTGTAGACTACATTCGAAAGTCAAAACACAAAATAATGAAATATTTTTCTTAATATTAAAATTAAGTCAAGAAAAATACTTTCTTGAAGTCAAATATGGTTTCAAATAAACATCACAATCAATATTTTTTTGCTAGTATCAATATCAAGTGAGGCCCGATAAAAGGAATATTTGAATATATTTATGAAGGCACCATCTCAATCCTCTCATCTTTGTACATAAGATAAGAAAAAAATTACCTTCAATTACGAAGTGTTGAAAAGCATACTACCTTTTTGCTCAATTTAAATGAGTGAGAAATCAAAATGATATCATATTTGGATAGAGAAAATATAGTTTCAAATATTAAATAAACAATTATATCTAAATATATTGACATATTGTTTTGTCACTCTCTTATATAGAACCAAACAATTTTATAAGGGACTGGAAAACCATGATTCAACTCGATTATTATATGCAACTCATTTGTTTTAGTAGGTCTTATAGGTGAATTTCAAATAATTGATTTATAAAATTGCATTATAATGTATATCATTGGTTGCAGAAGATAAAAATTTATCCAATCTTATGATTTAAAAAGTGGTGAAAAACAACTTGAAATATTTTGAAAAAGTTGATAAAGTACTAAAGTAATAGATGTCAACATGAATATATGATCCTTGCTGGAGTGATTCCTTTGAGAGATAGATTTCTCATCCCTTGTAGTTATAATTTATTCTAAGTTGAATGCATGAATATTTAGACTGATGGTATGACTACCCTATTCAATGTTTTCTTGCTAATATATATTTTTTTTTAAATGTATAATCTAAAACGATTTGAGTGGCATCTTGACCCATATACATCTACTTCATATTGAAAAGCATATAATTGATGCACTCATAGCTAATTATGTAAATTTTGCATCATTTCATGTGAGGTGTACATATTAGTGGACCATAATATCTACTAGTTCCACTTTTATCTAACATATAAGATATTAGAATGGTAAATTTGATATTTTAATTTTGAAAGGTTGCTAGCTAGTATCAATAATGAAATACATCTAATCTCAGTTCAAGGGTATCTATACTGATGTATCAAGGCATTTTTAAAAATAAAATGAGATTTAAGACGCAAATTTTCTATCTAACCATCTTTTAAAATGAAAAATGTAATAAAGTCAACTTGATATTATGTTGATGATTAGTAACTATAATATTTAGATAACACCATGAATAGATACTTTATAGTGGAAACAATATAATTATCTCTTCAACTTAATTGAAAATAACTGAATTTATTTTCTAATTAAATTTGAAATTAATATATATATATATTTTAGAAAAAAAAAATTCTAAAAACTATACAAAATAGTTTTTATATCAAATTAAAAATTAAATAATTAATCAGTGAAATATATAATAAATAATACAAATAAAAGTATTTAAATAGGGGAGACGAGGGAGTAGTTGAATGGGCTAACTATGCAAGCATGTAGTCATTGTATATAATATCATAGGACCTCTGGTTTTTTTAGAAATGTGAGCTGACTTCTTATCTATCTACAATTAATTTTTGGAGGTGTTACTCATCAAACAACTTGCCACATTAGCACTTCTAGTGAGAAATGTCCAAAAAATGACTTTCTAAAGGTTCAATTGAAACTTAATCATGGCATTGGTAGTAGTTGAACAAAAAATATCATTTGTTGTTAGTAGCATATCATATTTTTATTTAATATATAACTTATATGCAACTTAAATTGACCAAATATGTATTGGTAACCATCAATCTTTGTTATCTCTAACCTCTATATCTAACACAAGTGGACCAATAGTTGAACACAAAAAAACTATTTTTTATTATAAAAACAACATATTGATATTTAAAATACAACCTACATCCAACAAAAATGGACCAATAGTTGAACACTATTTATTTTCACAATTATTCACATTTCATGGAAAAATACAAGGTATTTATTGTACTCGACTTTTATATTTGTGATAGGAAAATTATTAAAATGAATTAGTCCAATGCATATTCATTGCTACTTCAATAGTTGTACACGTAAGAATAATATTTTTCAATATGAAAACAATACTTGTTTAAATGAGCATCCTATTTTATAAATGACACACTTGTTTCACTTGTTAATGAACACCTAGTTGATAGTTATGTTATTTTATTTGAAACAAAAAAGTATTTATTTCATAAACATATTTATGTGTTTTATATGACATTCATAAGTGTCCATGTGTTCAAGTATAGATCCATCTTAACCAATATTTGGTTATATTTTATTTACTTATGGACTAATTATTCACAATATATTGTATAAATATGTTGTAAAACTAGATATTATAAACACAAGTACTATAACAACAATTGAACCCTTCTGACCACCCTCCCCTATATCATAATTAAAGAAAGAATTACTTTTAATAGTTCTAAATTATAATAATAATAGAATTTATAATGTTATTAAATATTTCTTAAAGCACTGTCTACGCTGTACCCCTCGTACGCTCGAATACAAGGCAGCAGCATCATGATTACATCTATGTACACTAGCTATCATTTTGCGGGCACATAACCACTTGATAAGCAAGCATATTAGGCAAAGCTATCGTTGTCCTCGTCGTCGTCGTCATCGTCTGTTTGATCTACCGGCACCTGTAGAGACCTCGGAATTTGTGGCGCAGGAGCGTCCATAATCCCTTCCAATATCCTCACCACTTCACCCATGCTCGGCCTCTGATTCTCATCGTCTTGAATCCATAGAATCCCCACCATAGCAGCTCTTCTTACCTCTTCAATATCAGCCTCATTCGCTATCCTTGCATCAACAACGCCTATTAAGTTTCCTCTCTGAATTTGAGATGAAGCCCAGGTAGGAAAGTAGAACCTGCTTTCCTCCACCTTCAAGTCCAGATTTCTACGACCGGATATAATTTCCAACAACGTCATACGAAAACTGAATACATCCGCCTTGGGAGTGATAGGAAGGCCGGATATCCACTCGGGAGCGAAATACCCTCGAGTTCCTCTTGTGGTCGTCAGTACGCGGCTGAAATCTCTGCCCACCAGCTTTGCCAGCCCAAAATCAGCCACCTTCGGGCTGAACTCGCCGTCCAGCAGAATGTTTTCAGGCTTAATATCGCAGTGAATGATGCGATCCATACATTCTTCGTGGAGATAAACTAGTCCTCGCGCGGTGCCCAGGGCGATCTCAAACCGAGTCTTCCAATCCAACACCTTCTCTGCTTCTCCCTCTTTACGGAAGAGGAAAGAATTTAGAGAGCCATTGGGCATATAGGCATACACCAGTAGCCTTCGAGAGCCTTCTACGCAGAATCCCCAGAGCCTGATCAAATTCACATGCTGTATTCTCCCGATGGTGCTTATTTCTGCACGAAATTGCTTTTCTGCTCCTGCAGAACCTTCTAGTCTCTTAACAGTCACAAGCGTGTTGTCTAGCAGAATTCCTTCGAACACAGAGCCGAATGCTCCGCTCCCCAGCTTATGCCTTAAATTCTTGGTTGCAATTCGCAGCTCTTTGTAAGTGAATGCTTTGAGCGATGATGTCATGTCCTGTTCGATGCTTTTCTTCCGCAGTCTTCGACGTTTACACACAATAAAGACGGCCAACAGTAGAGCCAAAATGGCAGCGAAAGCAGCGCTTGTAGCAGCAAGTGAAATGTCAAGTGCGGGAGTTTTGTTGCGTCGCTCTGATGTCGATTGCGGCAACTCAGAAGCAGCCAACCTAATGAAGACCGATTGGGTGTTGGATGAAGCGCGCATTTTGAATAAATCCCCAAACCAGAGTCTACAGACGAGGGGGTCAGAACTAGCCAAAGCATAGGCTGTGCATGAGCAATTGTTGAGACAGGCAATCCTGCAGCCCTGATGTGTTGGCTCATTCTATGTGATAGCTTCTTCATCTTGCAAGGATCGATTCTTGGCTTCCAAGAAGCCGTCTGTGGTTCCCTCTGTGGTAGAGAATCGCAGGGGTTTTCTTCGAGCACAGCCGTTTGACCACCAGCTATGAGATGGGTGCTTGGGCGTGAAGCCATCAACACAACTACAAACATCATTCAAATTGCACACTCCGTAAGCCCCACAGATATCATACTCACCGCATTGACCCCGGTGTGTCGACCAAACCAGATTCCATTTACTGTCATCCATCCAGAAGTAAGCTCTGTATTCTCCGTTCGTCTGCATCACGAACCGCGCCGTGAGAGGTTGCAAAGTCGGGTTTATGACATAATATGTGTATATTATTAAACGAGAAACCCTCCCAATGAACGCTTCGACTATGTTCTGACCTGACCCGTTGGGAAGATTGGTAAATCAATTCCCAGTCCACTCTCCACTGGACCAATATGGAACACTGTTGTTGTAGACGATCACCATCTGCGTCTTTCCTGGGGACATGTCCATTCCTATAGAGAATAGCCCAATTGCAGGATCCACAGAACTCTTCCATGAAGTTAACTACATGCCTTTCCACATCTTCATGCCAGGCAACCATGTATCGCCCGGATGGGCGAAACTCTCCCAAACAATCTCAGACTTTTTGTGGGCGTCCAGCATAACGAAATTACCAGAGTCCATTATTATTGCGCCCGAGGCTTTTTGGCCGTTATCAGTCGACCAAACCGACCGACCGTCTCTGTCAATCAATCTGAGACGACCGTCGCTTGAAAGGCTCAGAATGCCGGGCATGCTTCTGACAGGATTCTCTCTGTTAGCCACCCAAACAATGGCCTTCTGAGAGATTCGTGCATACCAGATGCCAATATACCAGTTATTCGTTCCTGTCGGACAGAAAAATCCCAATGAAAATGTGCCATTCTTTGATGTTATGGTCTGATTTCCTAAGAGGGAAGAACCCAATAAAAGCGTATCTCCACCATCCACTGCTAATAAACTGAAATTATGCACTGCAATAATAATAGTAATTGCTAGAACCAAATTCTTCATCTCCATTTCTATAACCAGAGCATTTGTATTTTTCTTAAAGATTACCCAAGGGGAAGAAGTTTACCTTGATGGCCGTATGTTTCCGGTTTATTTTCGACCTTAAATAGAAAGGCCCACGGCTCAAGTCGCGCCGTTTATCCCACGTAAAGGAATTGACTTTTTTGAGCTAATAATTTGTAAGTCGAAGTATCGAGGATGAAGGGAACTAAGAACGCACTTTCATCCTTCCACAGCTCCTCTCCTTGCATATCCTACGCTGGGTGACATTTGAACCAGAACGACTTGTAGCCAATTGTTGAAGACTGCCGGTTGGTCAAGTCGTTCGTGTCTATCGTGAAAGTCTTCGGTGGTCGTTGATGTCGAATAATGACAACAATAAAAGATAAAGAATAAAAAATAGAACAATAGAACAATAAAAACAAAGTAATAAAATAATGTTGTTTTTTTAAATTTTTCTGGTTTTATTTATTTATTTATTTTTCAAAGATAAGATTTTGCTTTATTTCTATTATTTCATTTTATTTGTCTTGTTATTTTTTTGCAACTAATTTGTGCTCAATACTATTTAAGTTTGTGGGTTTTACATTTATGTTTCCACAACAATTGAGATGGGCATGGGTGACAAAAAACATGGATATAATTCAATCTGAATGAATGCTTTGAGCACATAAGATAAGACTAAGCTTGTCACACTCAACTATGATTTGTATTATGTTTTCTATTTTGATCAATTAAAATTTTATTAATTTAATTATAAAATATACTTTAACTAATTAAAAGATGAAACGAAATCACATCCTTTCAAACGAGGGATAATTTATATTAAAATGTTCATGATCAATTCTTTGTCAAAATAAAAAATTAATAGTTTATGTTTGAACATACAATCTATCATAAGGGGAAGATAGGAGTGATGCATAGGCATATACACTAAGATCTTGATGTAAAGGCATACACACTAAGATTATTTGTTTTATTGTGAAATTCTTAAATTAAATGTGTTATAGAAATACTATTTAAATAAATTAAATTGAAAAAGATGTTAGTTAATAGATATAAATTTAAAAAATAATGGTTAAATTTTTATTTATTTATTTTATTATAGAAACAAAAAGTGTGTTTTCTATTTTTTAATAAATATGTTATTTTAGTATATATTTTCAATTTAAATAAATTAGTATAAACCTAAAATCAACTCTCTATTAATCTATATCAATTCTTATTTATCTATAAAATAACTTTCACAAGGAACTCAAACTTGTACAAATTCTTCAAAGAAATTTTGTCAAAAGAATCCTAGAGTCCTATTAATCAAGGGATAATAAAGTTAATTCTTAAAAAAAAATTAGAAATGCTCGAGGATTAAAATCGCAATTGTGTTGCAAAAAAGTGTAGCCTTGACACTTTTCACTCATTTGGGCTTTTTTCCTTGGATTTTGGTATGATTTTGCCTAGATTAATGTTGTTATGTGGCCAACACATTCACATTAGGCCTTGAATGTTTTCAAATCAATAATAACCTAATGGTGTTTTACAAAGGTGTTGTGAAGTGTTGTAACACATTTTCTCACTTTTCTAAGACCTTTTCATCATAATTCATCTAAACAACCCCTTTTTACCTCCTACAAAGCCTTATGTCAAAGTTTTGTAAGGTGTTGTAACAAATTTCCACACTTTCCTAGGCTTGTCATCACTAAATCAACCCTTTTGTATGACAAATTGGCCCCTTAATGTACTTATAGGCTTGACTTAAGTGTGTGTCGGGAGACAATCCCATTAATCAACATTAATCACCTTTTAAATCTTGACAACCACTTGAGTTTTTCCAAGTGGACTAAGTCACCACCTTGGGCGACTTAGTCCCATTTCACATAAAAATCAAAATTAAATCAAATTTCTAGTAGGGTTTTGTCTCTAAAACCCTAAGGTTGGCCAAGGGTGTGTTATTTTCGGGAAATTAGGGCATACCATGTATAAATAAGGGTTTTTCTCCTCATTTTACCCCTCCAACTCCTACAACCCCCCAACTCATTCAACATTTGTAATATATCTTCTCAAGCAAGCATCAAGCATTCAAGCACTCCAAACACTTCAAGCAACATCCATTAGAGCTTATCACTTGCATATCTTCAGAATTCTTCAACAAGGGCTTGGTTAGTGTTTACATTTGCATGTTGTTCATTCATCTTTCCCTTAACATTTCATTTCATCATACCAACATGAGGTTTGACTAATGAAAACCCCTATTGTCTAAGCCACACCTTTTTCCCCTCTTTGCATGTGTGTTTTGCAGGTTTGTATGTAGATTAGTCAAAAAGTAAGATTTTAAAAGGTGTCATCATTCCATCCACATCATTCCAAATCAACAAAACCTAAAAGGAGCTTAAAATTACCTTGCAAGTCGCATTCTGCAGATTCAGACGCAGGTCTCTATTAGAAACAAAAGTACAAGTGGGTACCTACAAATTCTAGCCTCGAGACTCCCGAAAGCTCTAGGTGGAATAAGTCACCATCATTGGAAATTAGTCCCTGTACCAAGCCTAAAAATTGGTTTATGTGTTTTCGGATACCCATTTACCAGAAACCTATTTTGACAAAGTTTTGTAGGAGGAGGACTAAGTCGCCCAATCTAGCGTAAGTGTCCCAGTCAGCATCAACAACATAATTTGGAAGATTCAAAGGCTCCTCTTCATCAACCTTTAGTTTCTAGGTGCACCACCTTTGTCTTCTTTAGTTTTGTTACAGTTTGCATGCATATTATGTCTTTTTTAGGTCATTTTATATAGTGTTTTCAATAAATTTTAATTATATTAGTTTACATTCCATAGTAGACCATTTCATTACTTTACAAGAATTTAGACACACTCTATCACACACAACACACCCCTATTCAACCCCTAATCTTGAATGAACACTAAGAATACTTAGCTCCAAAGAGGCATTGTACCAGGGTGTTGGCAAGAAGTTGAGTCCACCTTTTGGCCATTTAGTGGAAGTGTTTTATCGGATTTTCAAAATTTGACATTTGACCTTAAAATTTGAAACACTTAGAGATGAAATCTTGGAAAAGGTCACTGATCATAAAATGTAGTACTTGGAGTCTAGTTTCCAAATATATAATTTATTTCAATACCAAGATGATACAAATTGATTTTCAATAGGCATTTCTAAAAACCACTATTTAAAAGTCATTTTTTTACCATACCATACACGTGGACGTCATCCATATTTTGACCTAAATAATCATATTTTTCTAAATTGTTCTGGGAAAAGATTTGTAACTCACTGAAGCACGCTTTCCATATTTTTTGTAATTTTTTATTGAAATTTATATTTTGCTAATTTTTTACCAACCATATTTGGTGTTTTGAAAAATCGTTGTGTACATCACGCATAAGATGACCTAAACTTATCATTTTTTGATTTTTTTTTTTAAATGAAAAGAATTGTTTGAAGTACGCTTTCGTGCAATCCATTCGTCAAAAAATTATGTTAATCAAAAGTTATTAAAATACTAAAAAACCATGATAATTCAAGTTTATGGACCTATTTCATTAGAGATTAAATGAAAAATTAAAAAAAATAATCCAATTATAAAAGAATTACATATTTAGAATCTACACTATCTCATCTATAATGGGTTTTAATTTCATCAAAAACTTCTACAAAAAATATCCTTAAACGTATGCCCAAAGTCATTATTTTCTTGTGACATTGCTAGGACCTTCAACTTGCAGGTCAAACCAGGTCCAAGACCTAGGTTCAAATCCCCAAACCTTTTCCCGAACCAAAAAACAAAGCACAAACCTAACCAAAAATTCATATTTTAAAAAATGGGATCCCGTTTCCTAAAAAAATTAAAAAATTTTTATGAAATAGGATCCCATTTTGAAAATTTTCCAAAATGGAAAATTTTAAAAATGGACAGTTTCCAAAAATGCAAACTTTTCAAAACGGGATTCCATTTTTTGAAAAGTGGGATCCGATTTTTTTTAAAACGAGATCCCGATTTCAAAAAAATGGGATCCCATTTTTTTATTTTAGGCTCGAGATCCCGAACCTAAATGGGATCTCGTTTATTAAAACTGGGACCCTGTTTTTGCAATGTCGATTTCATTTTTTTGGCTAAGGCAAAAACTTCCATGTTTCATGGACTCAACTTCTTGCACTTACCCACCAACCAACTTTTAGGTGAAAAACCCTAGGAGCCCATTGGGGAATACTCTTTTCCCCAAGTTCATTTTTGGTGGTTCATTTTGGTGAACCCATCCTTAGAACACTTCTCCTTCACTTCTGATTTTACATTTGCATCCTAGGAAAAAGATTGCATTGGATTAGTGTTTTGCATTGTTGGGCATTCTCGGGTTTATTAAAAATTGTTTTAGTGAAAAGTTCATTTAGTTTGCACTTTTTGCATTTCAATATCATTAAAAAGAACAAAAAAAGTAAAACTATATTTTCATTATGTACTTGCATTGGAAAAGCATAAAACACATAAAAACTAGTCAAAAATCTTGAAAAATTGCTAAAAACATCACTGTTGGGACTAAATCACCATACTAGGTGACTTAGTCCACCTGCACCATTTCCACTATAATTTTTGGCATTTTGAGAGCATTTTCTGCACTTCTATTTTCTATTTCTGTATTTCTGTGTTGTTTTCGATAATCCTAGTTATAAGCATTTTATTGTCATTTATTTACATTGCATTTGCATCCACCCCACCTTTAGAAAACTTTGCATGAGAATTTGGTGTCCTATTGTTGATACCATAGTGAGATGAAGCTCTAGACTCATGGCATCTCACAACAATACTCTTATTGTAGATCTTGGGTTCCCTCAGGCTTCTACTCCTAGTATCAATAATAGTGCACTAGCCCTGGAAACCACCCTTAGCAACTCCTTGCATTTCAAACATAAACATGATGATATCCCCCACGACAAGATATTTCACCTTCATGCAGACTTAGTAGACCTCCAACATCAATTTAGTTTGGAGAAAATTTCTGCAACTGCCATCCCTACCATATAAAATATCCACCGCATGCTTGACAGTGATGACGGTATACATGTTGTGAAGAAAATTGTTGAGATATACCAAAAACATGTTCCTTCCACTTCTAGTGTTTCTCACCCAAAAAAAATGATGGCTAGCCATGGAGGACCTCAAAATCCTCCTCCCTTAACAATAGCTTCCATTCCTACCTATGCCTCTCCTAATGTCACAACAACTATGCAACTAGTTAGCAATGTGACTCCTTCCCTCAAAGTGGTATTCCCACTAGTATTCATATCTCCTATGTGGCATCGCATGTTGTATCCTATCCTACCATACCATCCATTAGCATTCCATTCACTTGCCCAACCACTACATTCGCCCCATCACCACTTTCTCTTCCACCTAATCCCACTTCTACCAATCCTCTCATCACACAACTATTCCACAACATCTCATCCATGCAACAACAACTTTCCACTATCAATCAAAACTAGCATGGTTCACCCACATACTACGTTCACATCAATCTCTTGTCTTTAGAATTCTTGCAAACACCTATGCCACAAGGAATATAAATACCTAGGTTTGAGAAGTATGGAGGGAAGGGTAATCCTTTTAATCACGTTAATGCATATACCACCTTGTGTAGTGATTTTGTTCTTGACAATAAATTGTTAGCTAAACTGTTTCCTAGGACGTTAAAGGAAACTGCCTTGGATTGGTTTTCTTCTTTGCTAAATAATTTCATTCATTCATTCAATGAACTTGTGGATGCATTCATCAACCATTTCCAAGTGCAAAAGACTCCCCAAAAGACCTTGGTCGATTTGATGAGATGTAAACAAAACAATGATGAAAAGAACAGATTTTATCTTACAATACCAATCAATTTATTCTCAAATTGGTGTCAGGATTCTTGACCCACATCTGCAAAATATGTTTATTAAAAACTTGCTAACCCACCTTCAAGACAAACTCACCATGATTAAGTTTCCTTCCTTCATGCATTTATGTACAACACTCTATGATTATCACAATTCGACTAGTAGTCACGATACATGATCCAATTTTAGTCAAATTGAGAAATCCGATGCTACCAACCAAACCAACTCTCAACCATTCTGAAAGCAAACTAAAGGGTTTTTGCAATTCAACCCTCCTCAACAAACTCCTCCACCTGTCAATAATCAAGTGGTCATTGTTAAGACAGTGGTGCCTTTCAATTATGGAGATCCCAAATGAACCTTCACGCCTTTACCTGATACCCTCCATAATATAATGACCCAAATTCTACAACAATAAATGATTTCCTTACCTATTGTCCATGCACCTGATCCTAATAAGCCCTTACCTCCATCCTTTAACTCCAACTCTTATTGCTATTTTTATTGACAAAATGGACATGACACTAAACAATGTAAGCATCTTAAACACCTTGTTCAAGACCTCATTGATTCAGGCCACCTATTCGTTGCTAGTATTAATGACAAAGGCAATAAGTCTGTTGCACCCCCAAACCAAAATTTGCAAATATTCACCAATCCCATGCCTAAACATAATGTTTCATTTGTCAAAGCTAGTGAAACTTCACATAATGATGTTATGAATGTTTATACAAATGATGAACATTCTGATCCTCTTCCACATGTGACTCATGTCAAGCCTATGGATGAAATGGTGGGCATGATAGACGTTATCCCTCGTAAGGGCCAAACCAAAAAATCTCTTGATATTAATTTTTCACCTCAAGAAATACTCAAAAATCTTCCCAATGGTCCTCTCTATGTAGCTAGTCGAATCTATGATAAGCCCACTAATGGGATAGTAATAGATCTCGCCTGTGGAGAGAATGTGATCATGGAAGAATTTTTGGTACTACATGATCTTTATCAATATGTTTATGATAAACCTAACACATGGATCAAAACACATAATGGTTTTTCTTTCCCTACGATCAAATCAATTGCCCTCCCATTGCAAATAGGTCCTGAGACATTGGACATTACATTCTCTATCATCCCACAGTTAGACCAATTTAGTTTGCAACTAGGCCATCCATGGCTTTGTTCAATGAGAGTGGTCCCTTCGGTCATTCACAAATGTTTGAAGTTTCCATTTGACAATGAAATATTCACTGTCTACCATAGTGGATTCAATCCCTTATCTTCCAAAGGTAACTTTTCCTTAGAAGCCTTTTGGTGTGAGCCCATGGAACCCATCTCCCCAAAGAGATTTATTTTTAATTTCCTATTAGAAGTTTATAGCAAAAAAAATATTTGAATTATCTCTTCACAACATGCCTCCATCTACCTCTGAAACTACCATCCTTGAAAAAACTATGCTGCAACTCGAATCATACATTCCTAACCAGACAACACCTGAAACCTCCTCTACATAGTGAAAGAGGCCTAGAGATCATGACAATAATTCAATCTTGCCTCCTTGCATCAAAAAAATTTATAAAGCAAAGGAGAAAGTGGCTGACCAACCTATGGTTCCTCCCATTCCTCCCACTAGGAATGATAAGCAACCTATGGTTTATCTACATGCTCCTTCTTAGATGCAACTTGAAAAATGAATAAAAAGAAATAAAGGAGCTAGGGAGTGTAGGCATCGCTATCGTGCTCTTGCTCGCAAGTCACGTAACGAAGAAAATGATAAAAATCATAACCCACCCTTGCCAGAAGCAATGCATGATTACCTTCCTCCCTTACCACCACAACATAATCCTACACATGCATCACAACCTGAGTTGCACATTGCAACTGACATCGTCATTCACCCTCCTATTATCATTAATTTGGATGATGACAATGATGAGGAGACTGCTAAAATAGATGAAGAAGTGCATAACAATTTGAACACATTGTTCTCTTCTTCCATGAGCCTACATGAAGCCTCCTCGGATGAGCATTGATCTTGATGCTAGTTCTGCAATTGTTGTTGTCCCTCTAGCTAGTCGCCCACCCACACTTTATACTAAACAAGATTGGGAGACGAATGACTTGCTCAAGATGGTTGACGAGCATTTTCCTTACTAGTCTCTTTCTCTTTTCTTTCTTTTGTGTTTTTTTTGTAACATTTTGCCCCGTACTATTATGTTTTATGTTCTCTCTTTGTGACATTCTTCTATTTGTACCTTAATTCTTGTATATTTTGTGCATTCATTTCACTTTTCACTTGTCCTTTTTATTATTTCCTTCCTTTTGGGGATGATGCAAGGCATTGAGACCACAATGTCTCCTTCATGTTGACCCACAAGGCTCTTTTTCTTTGCCTTTCCTTGTTTTTTAAATATTTTTGCCTTCCTTTTGGGATGATGCAGGGCATTGAGGCCGCAATGTTTCCTTCAATGTTGACCCAAAAGGCTCCTTCCTTTTCTTTTCTTTTTTCTTTTGTCTTCCTTTTGGGGATGATGCAAGGAATTGAGACAACAATGTCCCTTTCTTGTTGACCCAAAAGGGCCCTTTACCTTTGTCTTTTTTTTTTCTTTTTTTTTAATCCTTTTGGGGACGATGCAAAGCGTCAAGACACCCTATGTCTCTTCCATGTTGAATCGAAGCAACTCTTTCTTTTTTTTGCTTTCGCTCTCTTTATGTCCTTCTAGTTCTATGTATTTGGGGGAATTACGATAGTTTCACACTCTCTAAATAAACATTGCAGCAATGAACATACTGACCCCAAATCCATAGATCCCTTATGTGTTTGGTGTTTTCATTTTGGGGGCAACCCCCTTTCTCTTGTCTTTCTTATTTTCCTTTACATGATGCAGCCTCATTTGGAAACACATGACTTGGCATAGGGCTTCCCAAGTTGGCTCTCATGTCATTTCTTTCTTTTTTCATTTTTCCTTTTGCTACTTTAAAGTAATTGCTCACAAAATGGTGTGTAGTAATTCCTTTAAAGTGGGGGCATACATTGGTATTAAATTTCCTTCTGCATTTTTCTTTTTCTTTTCCTTGGTTCCTAATGCAGCCTTGGTATTTCATATAATTTGTTTACAACTTTGTGGATGACATTGGGTGTAATGTCTTTCATGAAAGTGATCTATCTTAGCATATTACATTCCTCTTAGCAACTTGATGTGACGCAGTGCATCCCCTAAGTTGTGAATTTTCTATTCTTCGATTGGTCCTTTCTTGGAGACATTAGACACCATGCTCCCTAAGTCAAAGACCTCACATCAACTAAGTAAGAATCGTTTGAACACTCTTTTTCATTTTTCATTTTTGCATTTTTCTATATGGCCACCTTGCATAACACATCTTGCACTTGTTCGTGAGCTCCAAGCATACATAGCTTTGCTTGCCTCATAAATCACAAAACCTTATCTTTTGTGGCACCTTATCAAAGTTATTAGGAGGTATAACTTTGGTATGGTTGAGTGGGAAGCCCAACTAGCAGAACGAATTTCCCCATAAGACACCTTTGTGTATGTTTCTCACCTTTTGGGCCTTCTCACCTGGTGGACAACCAAAAGTCTCATCGTCCTAGAGTGAGTACACATATTTTCAGACAAATAGCCTACATCTAATCCATAACTAGTTGGACAAACGGTCAAAGCTTGATTTGACTTTCCCTCTCTCTTCACTCTTTCACATCAACTCCTTATGTGATTTTTTGTACTAATGTTTGGTTTTCCATGGGATCTTGATCTTAGGTTCTTGATCATACCTCTTGATTATAGTTGTCTCATTTCACTAGCATGAATACATTCAGATCCCTCTCAATATGCATGTCTTGGCTACTTTAGTATGAGTTTGAAGCAAGTTCATCCTCTAACTAAAGTGGGGGTTAAATGTGTTGCAAAAAACTATAGCCTTGACAATTTTCACTCATTTGGGCCTTTTCCCTTGGATTTTGGCTTGATTTTGCCTAGATTAATGTTGTGATGTGGCCAACACATTCACATTAGGCCTTGAACGCTTTCAAATCAATAATAGCCTAATGGTGTCTTGCGAAGGTGTTGTGAAATTTTGTAACACATTTTCCTACCTTTCTAAGACCTTTTCATCATAATTCATCTAAACAACCCCCTTTTCCCTCCTACCAAGCCTTATGTCAAAGTGTTGTAAGGTGTTGTAACATGGTATGTGTAGGATCATGATGGGCCAAAAGTGGCGATATCTAAGTGATATGATGACCCATGTGGCTGACAACTTTTTTTTTACCCAAAATTGATGAGATGAAAAGGGTTTTTAAAGAAGATTCTTAGCTTTCCACCAATATAAATTATGCTTTACTTTGAATTTAATAAATAATTATTATTCATTTTCTATTTGAATTACAACCAAAGTTCTAATTGATAGGTTGATTGAAAAACATCTATAAATTTCAAACGACATCACATTTTTTGAATCTGAAACATGCGTCACATTCTATGCTTCGCATACTATAGGATAAAAAAATAATAATAATAATGAAGTTTTGACCAAGTTAAGGTGGTTAGACATACAAGTTTTTATTATTTTAAAAATTTGTAATAAAAATATCATAATTAATTATTCTTGGAAATAAATTACAAAAAAATATGCAACACATCGAGACATGAGTCCCCTACTTATATCTAAAATATTATAAAAAAATATTATCATTTTATTGTGGTTAGGGTGGTCAGACAGACACCTACTTCTTATTTTTTCCCTGAAATTTAAGTACTACTGCATTGAAATTTTAAATTTTCACCAAATCTATTTTTTAAAAACAAAAATAAACCTAGTAGTTCAGAAACTACATTCAATTTGCAACAGATTCTATTCTTACATATTTTTGAAATAATATAGTTAACTTATTCAAATTTTTACGTCAAGTTGCCTAACTTTGATTTTTTTGAATTTTATTGCCACTTAAGGGCTTGTTTTTTCCATGATGATCCTGCACATGCCCACATTACTAGTTAGTTTTTTTTATTCATTTACAACACTTACACACACCTCACAACCCTTAATCCTTTGAATGAACACCCAAAAACATAAAACCATTAGTGTGAAAGAGAGCCATTCTTTCAAAGTTAGCTTCTAAGCTGAAAAACCCTAGAAGCTCATTGGGGAATCCTCTTTCCCTTGTTGTGTGCATGTTTTTGGCCATTCACTTACATTCTCTCTAAGCTTTGAAAAAATATAGATCATCCTTATACATATGTTTTAGTTTCTCAAAACCTAGTACTTCTATCCTCATTTCTATTAGAAAATTCCTCATCCTACCCAATGCATCTATAACTTTGTTTGATTTACCACTTCTATACTTCAACACAAATGTATAACACTACAAGAACTAAACCCATCTCATATGTCTCTGATTCAAATTTCTCTAACTATTCAAATATTACAAGGCTTGATGATCAATATACAACACAAACTCCTTAGGCAACAAACAATGTCTCCACTTCTTCAAGGCTTGAATTATGGCATAGAACTCTTGATCATAAACTGAATATACTATTTTGGCATCATTTAAATTCTCACTAAAATAATCTATAGGTCTTCCTTGTTCACTCAACATTGCTCCTATTGCATTCCCACTTACATCATAATCAGCTTGAAATACTTTGTCAAAATTAGGTAGTTCCAACACTCGCTACTCTATCACCTTTTGCTTCAATAGTTGAAAACTTCTTTATGCTTTGAATTTCCAATTCAAGTCCTAATTGTCTCCTCTCATTATCTTTGTAATAGGTGTACAAATGCTACTAAATATTCTAATAAAATTTTGGTAGAAACTAGCTAATCAATGAAACGATCTTACCTCTCCAATGTTTACTGATGTAGGCCAATCAATTATTTCTTTAACCTTCTTAGCATCCATCTTCAATCCTTCAATAGAAATAACAAAACCAAAGTATAATAATTCTATCTTCATAAAAATACACTTCTTGACATTAATCAACAACTTATCTTCTCTCAATCTCTGCAATACTTGTTTGATGTGCCACAAATGTTCTTCTCTAGTCTTACTAAAAATAAGAATATCATCCAAGTAGACAATGAAAAACTTACCCAATAATTTCTTCAATACCTCACTCATTAATCTCATGAAAGTGCTTGGTGGATTGGTCAATCCAAAAGGCATCACTAACCATTCATACAATCCTTCATCAATATTAAATGTAATCTTCTATTCATCTACTTCTCTAATCCTGATATGATGATATCCACTCTTGAGATCAATCTTTGTGAAATACTTTGCTCCACTCAAACAGTCCATAATGTCATCCATCCTTGGTACTACAAATCTATACTTGGCAGTGATCCTATTGATTGTTCTTGAATCTTTACACATTATCCACTCTCCATCCTTCTTTGTTGTAAGTACAATAGGTACCGCACATGGGCTTAAGCTTTCTCTTATCAACCCTTTCTTCAACAACTCTTGTATCTATTTGCTCACTTTTGAATTCTCTGTCGATCTCATTATATGTGCTACCTTGTTTGGAAAAATTTCTCTCAGTATTAGATCTATATGATGACTGATACTTCAAACTAGCAGTAATCCATCTGGTACATTCTCTGACATGATTTCTTCATACTCTGTCAACAAATTTGCCACTTCTATTTGTGGTGGATCCACTCCCTTTGTTTTCTCAAGACTTCCACCTTTCTTTGGAATCAATGCAAAACACATATTTCCATGCCTGAATCCATCCAAAAAATTTCTTCCATCTACTAAACATAGTTTGGTAGTACTACAAGCTTCCCTTTTATCTTTTTCCTCCAAAGGTATCAACCTAATTCTCTTGCCATTTGAAACTTTATAGTATAAGTATTCCTTCTTCCATCATGAATTTATTTCCTATCATATTTCCATGATCTTCCTAATAGTAAATGGCATGCATCCATAGGCATAACATCACATAATACTTCATCTTTATATGATCCTATATGAAATTTCACCAAACATTGCTCACTCACCAATATCTTATGGTCATCCTGAATCCATGCTATTCTATAGGGGTTTGGATGTTTCAATCTCTTCAAAATCAACTTGGTTACCATCTCTTCTAAAAATAGATTATCATTGCTACCACTATCAATGATAAATTTACATACCTTTCCTCCAGACTTACATCTTGTTCTGAACAAATTCTTCCTTTGTGGTGGTTCCTTAGTAACTTCTTCATGCATCAAAGCTCTTCTCATTACCAATGATTCACCTTTCTTAGGTTTCCCAACTAAATTAATGGATTCAATAGGTTCCTCATCCACATAAGATTCTCTTCTAGTATGCTTAGTCTTCTTTTCGATACTTCATTGATGGCATTCAAATGCTCTATGTCCTTCACCTCTAGACTTCAAACAAGTTCCTCTGAATTTCCTCCTCTCAAATCTTCCTTCATCTCTCTGATACCCATAATTGCAGCATGGATTATGACCTCCTCTATTATTGCAATAGTATTTCTATCTTCTCTTCCTTTGTGGTATGAATTGCAGTCCTCTTCACTCTGGTAGGGTTTCCCATCTTTCTTTTATTCTGCATAAGGTCTCCTCTCTCTAGATTGAGATCCACTCCTCTAGAATCTTCTTGTTACACTTCTCTACCTCTATTCAAACTTCTTGGTTAGCTTCTCTTCCACCTTTAATGCAAAATGGTATGCTTCCTCAACTGATGTCATCTTCACCTAGCTCAATTCTTCTTGAATGTTTGTTTGTAGTCCATTGATGTACCTCACAACCTTTTCTTTGCTTGCTTCACTATGTCCAATTCTAATGATCATTTTGTAGAATTCTTCAATATAATCTTTCATAGATCTCTTCTTCTACCTCAAATTTTGCAATCTTTTCAACAATTCAAGCTCATAATCAATAGGCATAAATTGGTTCTTCAATTTTTTACCATTCTATCCTATTTTATGATTTTCTCCTTTCCTTTTCTATTTCTATCCAATTGAGATTATTTCCATCATAAAGCAGCATGTCCTTTAAACCTTTTTTTCACAAATCTCACTTTTTTTGGATCTTCAATTTATTCATATTTCAAGTATTCCTCCATTTCATTGATTCAATCAATCAATTCCTTAGGATTAAAATTTCTTGCGTAATTTTGAATTTCAACTCTAGGTTGCTTACAAATTTTAAAAATAGATTTCAAAATCTTCCTCAAGTCCGATTCTTCTTCTTCTTCTTCTAGGTCTTCTTCAATTTGATTCACAACATAATCTAAGTCATCATCACTTTCATCCTCATGTCTAGAATTTAAACCTTGCCTTCTGTCTTCTTCAACAACATCTAATCAAACTCATATTGTTGTCATCATCTCTCACATTTCATCCATTTTTCCAATGAATTTTTCTATAGTAGGTTCTCTCATTGGTGGAATCTCTCCCCTCGAATTTGGTGTAACTTCCTTAATTCAGTGATCTGGCTACAACAATTTCAACTACCTCATAATCGACATTCGGTTGAAAACACACATGGTATGCCTTAATTTGGTGATCTATTCACCACAGGTAATTCCTTCAGGACTTGGAAATGCACTCTGATACCACTTGGTGCAATCACAGATGGAGTGTCCAAAATGAACTGTCCAACTATGTAGCTTAGAGTCAAAACAGTGGAAATAACTCAAGAAAATACTCTGCAAACATAGATCTTTATTGGATTGGAAATATTACATGCATCATATGCCTCATGGGTGAATAACCAGGGCTCATAGACCTATCACAAGGGCATTCAACATTACAACTAGTCGAAGGCATTATTGTAGTCCCTCAATGGGGTGATGCAAAATTTCTAACTATCTACCTATCACTAACTGACTGACTGACTTCCAAATGATTATAAATACTGTCAAATATGATTCTCTAGCTCCATCAAAGGTCCACATCAGCCTCAAGGGCTTACAAAACTCGATGAATGATCAAGCATGAAATTTGGCATCAAAACATGAAAGATAATTCTTTGTGAAATGAAATGAATTGCGGATCTTCAAGAAAGATCTCCCTTGGAGCCAAAATTCTTGTGGGATACTTCATTAATCTCCACATGCTTCAGAATAGGTCCACACTAAGAAATCTAGACCGGGTTGGCCCCAAATACTCTGACTATGAATTACAGTAAAGTTCTAAGAGCTATAAATTTTGGTAGATAAATGTAAATGATTCAAAATATGGATATGATGTAGATGATCTCGTGTAGATGCTATATCTTGCTCCACAAGCTAAGAAATGACAATGTTGTGAAATACACAATGAAATGTTAAAACTGCTACAGACTGAAATGTAAGAAAAGACATATTTTTGGTTGATACAAGATTTCTTTACAACCAAGGATTCTCCTTAATCAGATCCTTTCCTAGAAATAGATCTTGAATATTATGGGAACAAATAAGGCTTTATATCAAAGGAAAAAAAATTCTTAGAACATAATATTTTAGAGCTAGAGTGTAAGTTACAATACTATATTAATGATAAGGATACTTAAATAATGGTATGGTGATTACCAAACATTAGTTGAGATGTATTTAGAGCTTCAAGAATTAATGGGTGAAAATTAGAGCTCTAGGCTTAACTAGCTAAAGAAAGGGGATAGAGGTTCCAAGTATATTTTTAATATCTTAAAATAAGGACAAGAGAGAAGCCATTGGCCCAATCCTAGTGGAGGCTACCTTGAGCACTGAACTAGAGGAGACTCGAGATTCCTTTCAAAGTTTCTACGAAAAAAAATATTTTCTTCTAAAGAAGGTAATAGTAGTGTTGATGTGAGAATATCTTTTAAATGTTTTATTCCCAAGAACCTAGAGGATAGTGATGTTGAAGTCAACAAGAAAAATTATAAAGAACAAATTATTTAAATTTATCATTTTTTAGTTTGGAAAAGTCTCTTGAGACATGGTATCCATATTAAATTTTAAAATACCAATAGTGATTATATTGCAAAAGATATGTTAGAAGTCTACGATGAGGAATTTGAAAAGGGATTTTTAGGTACTCATATTAATAAAGTAATTAAATTAATACCTATAGAGAGGGATATAACATCAATTAAAAAATGGAAGCCAATCACATTATTCAATTATTCATATAGAATACTTACTAAGCTATTGGATCTAAGGTTGATTGATATTTTGAGAAAAATCATTTTGGTCAACCAAATTGACTTCATAAAGGGAAAATTCATACTCAAAAAATGATCATTAGCTAGGAGAGTCTTCATTGGGTTAATTATTCTAGTCAAAATTCTTGCATGGTGCTATTCGATTTTGAGAAGTCCTATGATAGAATTGATGGGGTTTTGTTCTTATTATGCTAGAAGCTTTTGGATTTTCCAGTTCTTTTTGTAATTGTATCAATATTCTCTTCTATAAAGCTTATACTTAGATTGCTATTAGTGACACTCTTACTAACCCATTCTTCCTCTAGATATTAATAATACTAGATGTCCTTTGGCTCATTGATGTTGATACTTTGTAATATATTTTAAAAATTAAAATTTTATCTCCCTTATCAAGGGTATCATATTACCTAATAGAACTAAAAAAATTAGTTCTTAATTTGTTGATGACATGACTCTATTTCTTGAGCTCAATCAAGGAATTTCAATTGTGAGTTTTTTGAGGATTAATTTGTTTTGTGATGCCTTTGGTAGTATCATAGATTCTTAAGTAAGATTAAAGAAACCTATTCAAGAAGTTGGGTCCATAAAAAGTTCAAAAAGTGGAAGTGTTTTTTCTATTTTTCAGAATTTGTCGCACTTGGATTGAAACGTTGAGGCACTTACACAATGAATCTTAAAAGAAGTCAGGAATATGAAATTTAGCATTTTGAATCTAGTTTCCAAATATGTAATTTATTCAAATACCCAGATGATAGAAATTAAATTTTGATAGGGATGTATAAAAACCAATTTTTAAATATCTCTCTTTTTTTACCATACCATGCACATGTAGGGACACAATTTTTGACCCAAATAAAAGTATTTCGCTAATTTATTTTTGGGAAAGAGATCTAACAACATGAATATTGATGAGAATTTTTTTTGTAATTTTTTTTTATTGATTTTTTATTTCCCTTAATTGTTGTTTTTAAAAATCAACGTGTACGGATAACATAATTGGACCTAAACTAATCATTTTTTGAATTTCTTTTTTCATTTTGTAGAGAATTGTCTGAAGAATGATGCCATATAATTTTTTTTACAAGAAACTTACCAAAAAAAAAAGTTATTAAAAAAATAAAAATCTTGATATTTCAAGTTTATGGACTAGTTTTCTTAGAAATTAATTTAAAAATAATAAACATAATTCAATCTTAATAAAAATTATATATTTGGAAACTAGACATCGTGTTATCTAATGGGTTTTTATTTCATAGGTTGATTCAGAAAAAAATCCATCAGCCATATTACCAAAGTTGGACATTCTTCTTGAATCTGCGCTAGTTTTTTAGTTGCAGGTGAAATGCTAAGGGTCAGTTGCCAAGCCTTTCCTGAGCCTAAAACCGAGGGAGCATGTGGGTTGGGGATTCAAAATTTTAAATATGCATATTCATTTTTTAAAATGTGTACACATTACAAAATGCATACACGTACTTTATTTGCTTGATTATTAAAAAAATTAAATATTTTTTAGAAATGTGTACGTGTTTTGTGTTACAAAATGCGTATGCATTTTGTGTTACAAAACACGTATGCATTTTGTGTTACAAAACGCGTACGTATTTCTAAAAGGTATTTAATTTTTTAAATAAATGAAGTTTTTACGTGTTATAAAACACATGCGTATTTTTTAGCGCATAGACATTTTTTTAGGCTCAAGTACCCAATGCATAATGCATACACATTTTTTTGATAATATGTACCCGTTTTCTACGAGATTTATTTTTTTGGCCGAAACTTCCCCTCTTTGTGAACCCAACTTCTTTCTTTCACCTTAGAGTCTTAGTTTTTCTAATAAAGAGATATATTTTTTCTTAAGGTCAAGTGCATGAAGATGGGTCTAGAAAGAGGGGATGTTTTGGGCAAAAAAAAATGTCAATAGTAATGGGTACCCATTTTTTTTTAAAAAGGTACCTGTTATGCTTCGAAATCTCATCCATTTTAGAATACTTACCCATTTTAAAGAGGGTACTTGTACTAAAAAATTTAAATCCCCATCCATTTTTTGATTTAGTTTTAGGCTCGGTAAAGACTTGGTAACCCAACCATTAGACTTGGATATATAAGTACAAGGTCATGGAAATGTCAAGAGAAATATCTGACTTGGAAATATGGTTGACGAGTTTTTTTTAGAAGTGTTTTCTAAAATTAAACCCATTATAGATCATAATGTCTAGATTTCAAATATGTAATTTTTTTTTATGATTAGATTATTTTATCTATTTTTTAATTAATTTCTAAAGAAATTGGTCCATAAACTTGAAATGTCTAATTTTTCAAATTTTTTAATAACTTTTAAGTTGTTACATTTTTTGTATGAAAATTTATATGGAATCAATATACAAAAATATATTTACAAAATGAAAAAAAATAAAAAAAATATTATTTTATGTCAAATTATGGCATTCGTACACGAGGGTTTTCAAAAACAACAATTACAACCAATAAAAAGTAATAATAAATATTTAGAAAAAAATTATACAAAAATATTCTCATAAATATTCAGTTTATTACACATGTTTTCCCAAAAGGAATTAGAAAAATAATTTTATTTAGGTCAAATTATGGTGTTTGTACATATTCATGCTATGGTCCTAAAAAAGTGATTTTTATCCATGTCTATTAAAAAATAGTTTCTATCATCAAGATATTAGAATAAATTACATATTTGCAAATTAGACTCAAAATACAAAATTTCATATTTGTGATTTTTTTAAAAATTCAATGTGTAGTTGTGACAATTCTAAAAATCAGGAAAATTAACACTTCCACTTTTTGAACATTTTGTGGACCTAACTTCTTGCCCTTACCCTTAATTTATTTTGGACTTCTCTCAATGAGCCTAAAAATATATGCTTTAAATAAATGCTCATTTTTAAAAAGTTTTTTGTTTTTATTAGTGAACATTAATAATTTTGGCTTTCTAGTTTATTCATGTGGTCTTTGTAATAAAGGTGAATCCTTTGTGTATCTTTTCTTAGATTGTCCCTTTTATTTTAATATTTGGTCTATTTTCTTGGGAAATAGTTTGCATTAAGATAATAGAGAGGGTTTTTAACTAGGCTAAAATTTAGTTTGCAACTATTTTAGAACCTTTTCAATTGAGCTTAATAAGTATTGGTTTGTCTTTACTAATGAAATTATTTGGCATATATAGAAAGTAATAAATGATAAGATAATTTAAGGAAATAAAAGGATATTTACTAAACCATATTATGAGCTCACCTTTCTTAATATCATGTTGTAGGTTTCTATGATTTTAGAAATCCAAAAGAATGGGTATATGATCCAGCTTAAAGAGAGACTTACCTTGGGTTACAAGAAGGTAGTCAATGCTCACTTTTATCCTCAGGGTAGGGATAAGATTGATGAGAAGCACACTCAACTTCTTAAAGGTCACATGGAAAATAAGAAATCCAACAAACTAGTTAGAGAAGAGGGAATTGGCATGATGAAAAATTCAAGAAAACTTGTTAGCTATGAACCTAATGTGAGAGACTTGGATCTAGAGGAAAAAGATAATCCTATTATTGGTACATTTGAAATGAATTTTAATGAAAATGATAGCAATCAAAAGTGTTATTGGGAATATGATGTATTTCTCTAAGAATTTTATTGGCTTTACTAAAATTTGAACTACTTAAGATATTTTGTAACTATCTTTGATTTAACTTTCTAATGTAATGACATGATTTTGGTGGGGTTCTCCCTTAGTAGTTTATATTAAATCTAGTTCATATTGGACTGAGTGAACTTGGTGATGTGCACCTCATATTGTACATGTTCCTTTCGTGTTTTTTGGTAATTGGTCTTTAATATAAAATATATATATCCTAAAATAAAAATGAAAACATCTCAAGCTAGAGATTGTTTACTTTCCTTAATATCTCCTACAAGATTATAGAAAAATTCAATTGTAATAGAATAAAACACATGGTGCAAAAAATTGTAAGAGCTAAAAAAATTGGGTTTCTAAGAGGTAAGTTTTCCTTAGATAACCTATTTGCTTCCTTGGTAAATAACAAAATGGGACCAATAAATAAGACAAAATTACATCATCAAATTAAATATTGGAAAAGCATACAATAAGATAAGATGGTAGCTATTATTATAAATATTTTAATGGCTAGTCTTTAGTCCCAAGATCATTTCCCATATTGAACTCCTCATCGATAATACTAATACATTCTTCAATATTAATAATTTAATTACTCAAATTTTAAAGGATAAAAATGGCACACAAGAGTGAAGGGTGTAGATCTACGAGATGGAAAGACATCGTCGAAGGAGATTTATAGCAATTCTAATCTAGGGTAAACTGAAGGTTCACAATGTTGCAAGAAAAAAAAGGTTCATGCTTTGGATTAGATCAAAATCGGGGTGATAGAGACGGTAATGGAGTGTTAGATGGAGAAAATGGTTGGTAGAGGTGAACATAAAGTTCATCACAAATAACTACTTTGTGATAGATTGTATCACCTTAGAAGTGAGGCACTCGATTTTGAAATCAAAATTTATAAGAATGGATGTATTCAACTTTTATATGAATCCATGGGATCCCAACTCTGACACGATCAAATTTTGAATGGAGTACCTGAAGATCCAGTATGGATTGCCTAATCTCCCTTTGGAATACTGGGACAAAGAGATTTTAGAAGAAAATGGCTATCAACTAGGAACATTTGTATGTGTGGAAGAAAGATATGCTCAGAATGAGGCCATTTCATTTGTCCATCTATGTGTTGAAGTCAAAGAAAATAAAATTCATTGGAAAGAATTGGAGATTTTAACATTAAAGGGGCATTGGCTACAAAAATTAGAGAGGGTGAGTCAATTGAAAAGATTAAGTCCATAAGATCACTCGGGGAATGATGTCAAGAGGATCAGGTAATGGAAGAAAATCATAGTGAAGGAAAATATTTAGTGATGGAAGGTGACACCAACACACATAATCAGACATTTGAAATGGGCAACTATTCCTTGGAATTCTAGGAGGAGTGTCTGAGCTAAAGCCTCTAGTGAAACAAGTTGAGGATCAGGTGGTCGAAGTATAGGAGGAGCACCTAGGGTTGGTGACTCTACTGAAACAAGTTGAAGATCCGATGGTTGAAGAACTAGAGAATAAAAACTGTGTGACTTTGGATTAACTCTTGAATCTAGTGGATTCTAAACAATTGAATGAAGAGTTGGTAGCATACCTAGAGGTGGGATTTGAACTAATGGGGATGAAAAGTAGGGTAGGGGAAGTCATTCATTAGCTAGAGCAGGATTTAAGCATCGACAAGATCCAATCCCCCATAATTGGGTTGGAGGATGAGGATTAGGAAGAAGAAATTTGGGAAGAAGGGAAGTTCTTCTAGTGGAAGAAACTAAGACCATGGTGTCGGAGCAATTGACTCCAAAGCCAAAAAAGTTGGGAATAAAATCAAAAACTCCTTCCAAGCAATCTCTAGATTGTGGCACTTGAAAAAGGAGGGGAAGGAAGACCACCCAAGAGTTGAGATCCTTGGATGGGGAAGTAGAGGGGCAAATCAAATTGACCATGATGCTTAGATCTAGGAAGGGTGTTACCCTTTCATGGAACAATGAAGCCCCTTTCATGGAATGTTAGGAGCTTAAACAATCGTAACAAAAAGTGCCTAGTTAGGCATGTATTAGACACATCCCAAGTATATATCTTCATGATTAAGGAAAAAAATATCTCTTTAGCTAAAGTAGAACTATTCAAAATGAAAATTAAGTGGTTGTGAGTGGAATCCATGGGCTCCAATGGAGCCTCTAAAGGTCTGATGACAATTTGGAAACCAAAAACAATTGATATGGAACCCACAATAGCCAAAAAGTATTGGTTGGTGTGCAAGGTAAGGATTGTCTCATCTAACCTAAGTTTTCCCCTCCTTAATATATATGGTCCAAATTCTTGCACTCAAAAATGGAGAATGTGGTAAGAAATTGAAGAGTTTTTGGCAAATAATTCTCCAAAGTACTACATTCTAAGGTGATTTCAATGTCATCCTCCATAATAGGTACAAGGGACTTGTGGTTTTTAGGAAGCAACAATCCCAAACTGATTTTGAGAACTTTGTAAACAACATGTTAATGGATGTTCAAATATCAAATAGGGAAAATACCTGGCCGAATAGGAGGCGAGGCTTCTACAACATAGAAAACAAATTGGACATATTTATTTTCAAGGGAAAGCATTTCTATTTTCCCTTTTCCATGGAAGGTAAGATTAACCTTTCTTAGGATCAGACCACTTTCCTATCATCCTAGACATTCTGGGAGAATAGAGGCCTATCAGATGCCCCTTCAAGTTTGAAAATATCTAGTTGAAAGATTAAAAAATCATGTTCTTGTTCAACAATGGTGGTACAAAGTGAGCCTAGTAGGCTCCAAAATGTTTAAGGTGGTGACAAAATTGAAGATCTTGAAGTAGTAGCTAAAGGAGTGGAATATGAGTATCTTCAGAAATATCTTCCAAACATAATTTGGAAGCCAAAATCCACTCCCTAAATAAAGACATGTTGAGGCATGACATGGATGAAGGGAGGCATCAAAGAGAGAATTTATTTTGTGAGCCTTCGAAGATATTTTGTGAAACGAAGAATCCTTCTAGAGATAAAAGTTGAGAGAAATGTGGATTAAGGAGGGAGATAAGAACACAAAATATTCCCACAATGTTACCAAACCTTGACAAGATGACAACAAAATCATATCCATAAGATCTTTAAACAAGGTTTCCTTAGAGAAGCCAAAGGAAATAGCCGAAGAAGTAGTCAATTCTTTTAGGATTTTGTTGAGTAATAGTGAGGGATCTACCCTCAATGCACAACAACAAGTTTTTTCATGCAACCCAAAGCTATTGATGATAGAGAAAAATAGATTACTATCAAAGAAATTTTTAGAAGAAGAAATCAGAACATCCCTAGAGTAGCTCCATCCAAACAAATCTCTAGGGCCAGATGGATTTCCAACAAGGTTTTTTCAGAATTTTTGGGACATAGTTGGTAGGGAGATGGTAGAAGCAACCAAAGATTCTAGATAGAGTGGCCAATTCTTAAGAGAAATCAACAATACTTTTATTGCCTTGATTCCCAAAAAGGAAAATCCTACCATGTTGGATGAGTATCACCCAATAGCCTTGTGCAATACTATACACGATTATGTCAAAAGAAATTTCCAAGAGGGTAAAAACCATTCTCTCATCCATAAACTCAAAGGAGCAGAAAAGGTTTGTTCCTAGGAGATCAATTCTTGATGGAGTTATCATTTCCCAAGAAGTAATACACTTGATCCAAAAAAAAAGAATCCAAGCATGATGTTGAAGCTAGACATTAAAAAAGCTAATGATAGGGTGGATTGGCAATTTATGTTCAAGGTAATGGAAGCATTTGGATTTGACAAACATTAGTTGGAGTGGCTATTCAATTGGGTGGCTAGTCCAAGGTACTCATTCCCAGTCAATGGAACCTTAGAAGGTTTCTTTGAAGAGTCGCGTGGACTAAGGTAGGGATACACCATCTCTCCCTTTCTCTTCATCATAATGGTGGACGCTCTGGGAAGATTGATCACAAGGGATTTTGGGAGAGGTTATAGGTTGCTAGGGATCCAAGTGACAAGCAACTTCCTAACAATAATGCACCAGAAATTTCTAGATGACACTATGCTCTTTGGAACCACAAATATTCAATAAGCCAACCAATTTAAGGAGATTATAGATCTATACACTTCGGACTCTAGACAAGAGGTAAGTAAAGAGAAGTAAGAGGTTTTATTCTTTTCTTCTAATCCTAAATTGGAACAAAAAATTCTTGGAATTTTGAATTCCAAAAAGGGGAGTCTCCTCTCCAAATATTTGGGAGTGCCTCTAGCACCAGGCCAATAGTCAAGTAAATTATGGGATCCTTTGGGTCTAAAAGTTGAGCATAAGTTAGTACTAGTATTTTGGAAAGGGAGATGGCTTTCCTAGGTTGGTAGAATAACAATGTTGAAAGTGGTAGTGGTAGCCCTGCCCATCTACCTTCTCTCCTATCTATCCCTCATAGTTGGGTGCAATAAAAAATTCAATCAAAGCATGATGAGATTCTTTTGAAAAGGTAATTATGAGCAAAGAAAGTTCCCATTGACCATCTAGAATAAGATTTTCAAATCCAAGGAAGTAGGCAGGTGGGATTGAAAAATATGTTGAAGCAAAATAGGGCTTTAGGAGAAAAATTGATTTGGAAGATGTTTAAGAATCAACATCTAAAATGGGTAAAGATTATTCAAAAGAAATATTTTGACAATGATACATAGAGCATAAATAAGCCTAGTTATTTAATTAAATACATCATTTTCATCTATTAACCTAATTAATTTTATTAGGTTAATTCCCCCCCTTTTTCACACTAAAATTTCATCTTGTTTAATTGGATAATGCAAATTATTTAAATTAAACCCCCCTTATGTCCTCTCATTTAATTGAACAATATAAATTATTCAATTAAATGCCACTTAACCCCTTTCATTAAATAAATAAACTATTTAATGATAATCCTAAATTCACTCAACTTGCACAATTAAAACTTTGTTTTAATGAACTAATTAATAATTTTCCCTCACCCATCCACTTGAATGGGAATATTCCTTTGGAGTATTCTCTCATTTGAATTCAAAAAGAGAATATTCTTTCCTAACAAACTCTCTAACAAACTTTCTAACAACTTTGAAAGTGTGTTTGTTTGAATCATTGTGAGCCATTGATTGACTCCTTGATCCATGTGATCTTGCATTCTCATCCATTGATGAGAATCCTTGATCCATGTCTTCACCTCTGATTGCATCTTGCCCATTGATTAATCAATTTGATCTTGACCCTTGATTCACCATTTTCTCTTATAAATACCTCACATTTTAGAGAGAAATGGATCCACTTCCATCAAAGAAAATTTATGTTGCACATTTGAATACTATCCGTATTCATCCTTGCATCCATTATTAAGCTTTTTCATATTTTTCATCCATCCTTAGCATAGTTTCATGAATTTTAGTTAAGCTTTCATCAATGGAGTTCGATTAGATGCTCATTTTATCCAAGGGATTGGGAAAGGGCCATCATTCCATATCACTACAACATCAATCCCCCAATGGGATGAGGTTTGGAGTTTTAGATTAGTTTTATTTTATGCTTTCATGGTTTATTTCATGTTTGGTTTAATGGTTGCTTTATTTAAGCTTTCAAACATTTCATTCGGATTGTAGCTTAGTTAGTTAAATATAGTTTAAATTCATTTAGATCTAGTGTATTTAGCTCATACTATGACTATGATCACACTTTGCCAATTGGAACTAATAACAACGTAGAATTTTAGGCCTTGATCCTTGGGGATGTGTAGGGAATTGGGTATGGAAAAGTTAGCAATTCAGGGGGATTCAAATTTGGTGGTAAATATTGTTTGCACAACAAATTCTCAAAATTGAAAATTGCGTTTAGTGTTAGATGAAATCTTGGTACTTATACTTTTTAGAAGGGTCCCAATAAACCACAGTTATATAGAATGCAACAAGGAGGTGGATATGATGGCAAACAAAGGGGTTGATGGGGTGTCTTCAAGATACATCATTAGTGATGCATAACCTTAAATTTGGTACTTGCAAGGAAGAGGCTAAAGTTAAGAAGATATATTTATCAAAATAGTGTGTGATGCATGTTACTTGTCCTTGGGTTGATATCAGATTCAACATCGCTAAAGATGGTGCTAAATTCTATCAATCCCAAAATAGAATTTTCATAATTTCTACACGTGGGAATCATCCTAAAGTTTAAAATTCATCAAGGACTAACATTAGAATCACTATGCAAGTCTTGTCCCATGTTCTAAGGTGAAATCATAATAGCTGGAACTTAGGAAGTAGCAAGTGCTTCCCTCGTCTCTAAATTGATAAAAGGTTTGTTGGGAAAGGTTTAACAACAAAGTTTAGAAATAAAAGAGGTAGTGGTGGAAATAAAAAAAGAGATTTTGAATCCTAACATGCTGGGTGGTCTGAAAGAGTGGGTTGAAGTTGCATAGTTGGGTGTTGGAGTTCCCTACCCGAGGGAATTGAATTGGCACATGGTTTCCCTTTACCGGGCCATCCCTTTATACTTTTTCTATTGATGCTCTTAGATAACTATTAAGTT
This sequence comes from Sequoiadendron giganteum, assembly GCA_007115665.2. Classification (NCBI taxonomy): domain Eukaryota; kingdom Viridiplantae; phylum Streptophyta; class Pinopsida; order Cupressales; family Cupressaceae; genus Sequoiadendron; species Sequoiadendron giganteum. The sequence continues at coordinate 121,879,692 of CM021101.1, read as the reverse complement.
GTGCTAGAATTTTGAATATTATTCATGTTGTTTCTCTAGTAGGTGATCAAGTAGCTATTAATTATCATTTTCCTTATGATAGCTTATTATTCACTAAAAATTTCCAAGAAGAGCTAAACAATGCTCTTAATATCTTATACTTATTTTGTTAAGCTGTTTTCTCTCAACTCTCTCTTAATAAAACTAAATTTATGATGACCTCAACTAACTAGTCACCTCAATGGATAGGCCCACATGAGAATTCATCAAACATTAGGTAATTTCAAGATATCTTTGCATCCCCTCCAATATAGGAATCTCATTATCTAAAATATGAAAATGATTCATTAGTAAACTAAAAAGTAAACTTCAATTTTTTCTAGGGTTAGATGCATTCAAATGACCAACAAAATTTTCATCACCATTCGTGTCTAAATTGCATTATGTTGTTTTCTTTTGAAAACCATATAAAATTAATTAAACCAAATTATTAGAGGATTTCTTTCAAAAGAATGGAATAACAAAAAATATCACCCACTTACATCTTGATGTTATTATGTTCAATCGAAAAATTAGGTTTAGAAGTGATTGATCCCTTTGTACAATGGACCTACCTCATAGAAAATGGATCATTAGAAATCTTCAAGGATCTACAAAATGGAAGGATCTTACTAGGAAAAAATATTACTACAATTGAAATCAATAATGCTTTTAAAGGTGGATAGAAAGATATAATATTTATGGCATAGTATTATAAACCTCAAGCTTTAAAACAATTTTTAAGTATATGGAAGGCATGATGATCTATTCTCATCTTCTTGAATGGAAATGACAATCTCTTAGTCATGGGACAATTTTATATTAATTGGCTATTTGGTGGAATAGATTGATACACATGCATGCACAAACAGTAGCTCTTAATATTTAAGTGCATAGAAATATTTTATTTAAAAGTGGCATCACAAAATACTTGGACATTAAAAGTCTCACATTAATCTAGAAATGTGACATACAACCTAAGCACGACTTCAATTTTTCCAATGCTTCAAGCAATAAAATTCATAAGGTGTACGATGTAGTTTATCTAGCTCTTTAGTTACAAATTTCCACTCCCATCTCATGCAATTTTTTTAAACATTGGAATTGATTTCCAAGTTATCCTATAGAAAAATTCCCCCTTAGGCTAATTTATATACAAATTATTCCTCTGATCCAAATTCAACTAAGATTGATTATAAAATGGGAAGTGAATTGGTCAAAGTGAAGGGCGTTCAACTTCATCTTTCTTATCTAGAAATCTAAAGAAAAAGATAAAGCTCAATTTCTAGCATGGAAGATAACTCACTCCAAAAATTTTATGGGAGAATGGCTTACATTTCTTAGTACCTAATCTATCAAATGTCTAATTTGTCCCAAATTAGACACTATTGAACATATATTTTGGGCTTGCAAGTAGGCTTAGAAAATTTTGCACACAATTATGACTTCTCTTCCTACTACAATTAATAAAAATTAAGGTAGAAATTTTCTCTTTTTAGGATTGCATTGCTCATAGAATAAGATTTCATAATATTTTTGTCACTATATATTATTGTAAATTTGGATAGCTCAACATAAAGCTATCTTTTCAAATGCCTTTATAACTATGGAAGTTATATGCATGGTATTTTCTCCAATGTTATTTTGTAGTGTTCAACTTTTATCAAGAACTTGAAAGAGAAACTACAAAGCAATGTGGAATTCAAGACAAAAATAAACCACTACTTAATTTGAATTGAAAGTTTTTGCAAAAAAATACAAAATATGTATTATAAAAGTTAACAATATTATTATGAAAAAACATATACTATCTAAATTTGAAGAAACTAAATATAACCTCCTATTATAATATACAGTTGAAATTATAACTATTCATTACACTGAAAGGAAATCCCTACAGTGGCATCACAACCACAGCCAACAATCTGTGTACATTCGAAACGCATGGAAATATTTTGACGTGTAGGTGGTGGTGGGTTTTTTGATGTAACTGAAGGTAAGACGTTTCAGCTTCCATGCTAACGGTTGTGATGGAAATGAAGTGATTGCATTCTACAATTTTTTGGCGGTTACAATGGAGATGAAGCAACTACAGTGTTGGAGATGATTGAAATTGACATGCATCGCTAACGGTTTAAATCTTGCAGGAATATTGTATATTTGGGATCCGAACCATATCCAACAGTTATATTTTGTATTTATGATTAAAATGATTAGCTACCCTGTGTTTGTTAGCATATTGATCTTGGTTGTAACGGCAATAAATTCAACACTCAATGTTTCTTAATATCATTTTGTCTAAGATATACATTCGAAATGCATGGATAGAAATTGACAGGCATTGCTAGTAGTCAAGCATTAGAAATGGAATGGAATGGAGCGAAGCTGTAATAGATGTAAGTTGAAGAGGATTGAAGTGGAATAGTTGTATCCGATGTAACATTCTGTCGGAAATTTCACCTTCATTTACCACTCCACTCACCATTCCTTCCTCTTCACTCGCAATTTACTTTCATTTATCGCTCCACTCGCCATTTCAGCTTCATGCATTTTATCTTCAGTTTAGCTCTTTGTTGGCCATTTCTCAACGGTAGCAGCGATTTGTCAACAGCAGGAGATTTTTGTATGACATTTCTTTAAGTCATCATGTCTTCTATGTCTGGTTGAATGTATTCAATGGTTATTGTTTCATCAATGTTCCCCTATAATTGTAGATTACGATTGTTGTTTTCATCAGCGTTCCCTTATAATTGCAGATTACGATTGTTGTTTACAAAACAGCTTTCCTTTTAAATTCAAATCTAAAAGTTCAATGTCTTTCTTGATTATTTTGAATATGAAGGCAGTATTTGTTTTGGTTGGAGAAATTCACTACATCTTGTGATATGTTCTCTATCTTCATCTTTGTATGCCATACATCGTTGCAGGTGAGTTCAGCTTTTACTCGGTTTATAGAGCTCGGGTCTCGAACTTAGCGACTAAAAATCATGTAGCCCATGTAATAGTCTGAAGTTTTTTGGATGCTCATACCGACTTCAATCTGTTTTGAACTATTCAAAATCCTTGAAATCCGACTTTGTAATTTTATATTGGGTGTCTCCTCATACACACTCTTGACGCCTATATTAATCTTTGGTTGTAATCATTATTCTAGCTTTGGTGGTAATGATCTGTTTTGTTTATCAATTCAATTTAGTTTTTTATTGTATTGTTCTAAATTCTCCCATGCATACAAGTGCGATCATGGTATCTTGAGCTCTTGAATCTCAAAATCATCTTGAATATGGGAGTCTTATCTTATCGCCTGTACCCCTCAAAGCTTTGGATTCATATTTATTTTGAATTTAAGTGCTCTTCATATCTATTTGATGCACACCTCATTGAAATGCAATTTAAATGGTATTTACTTATCTTATCGCCTATACCCGTCAAAGCTTCGGATTCAATGCTAATAATGTTGACCCATAAAATTTTGTTTTCTTTTCAAATATATTAAGACAACCAAAAATATATCAATTGTATTTTTAACAACATAAACTTACAGATGAACATCTCAAATAGTAAAGGGACTTACACAAGTATAAAGTTAATGAATGAATTCATTTTTTTTTTAATACAATGAGATGAAAGTTTCAATTGAAATAATCTACATAAAAGTCCATCTTATATAAAATTTATATTAAAAGTGTTTGAATACAATAAAATATAAATGACCCTCAATCAACATCTATACTCCCATTTTTACTTTATACTTCCACTTCAATTCAATTATTAGTGTACTTATAAATTATATAAGATAAAAGTGCATATCTTCTCTTTCTTAGGAAATCACCTTATACAAAATTATCTATTTCATAACCTATTTAACACTCACAAATAAAGCTTATAATGTTGAGGAAAGTAACATCTTACATACATTTGATGTCATATTTATGCAATCCAAATATACACTAGGTAGAATTTTTTTTTAAAGAAACATCTTAATCCTAAGCCTTCACCTAATTGAACTATAACACTAACCTTGGTCTTAATTGGATCCTAACCCTAACACTAACCCCGACCCTAACCCTATTTGAACAACAAGCCTAACCTTAACACTAGATTTATCATAGAATCTTACTCCTAACCCTAATGCGAATTCAACCCTAAACCATAAACCTAAGTGATCACTTACGCTAATTGAATACTCATCCTAACTCTAAGTTCAATAGCAATGCTTTTGGTTCATAGTTATTGTAAGATTTTCCAATTTTAAAAGGAAATGATTTGTTATATTATGACAAGTTATCTATTGGAATTTAATGCACCCATTCATTGAATTTATTTAAGTAATAATTTCCAATAGAAAAATATTATTTTTAAAGATAAGATAAAAAAAATGTTAAATTACTTGACATAAAAAGAAATTTGTAAAATTTAGAAAATTAAGTATGAAACAACATATCTTTTAAGATTTATTTAATTAGTCTTTTCTAATAAAAATATTATTATTTATAAAAATACTACACATAAAAGGAAGTTTATAAAATTTATAAGATTAAGAAAGAAATAACTTTCTTAAATTTACTACTACATATAAAACTAAGTTTCTATATTTATATACTTAAAATTAAGAAATATTGAAAAATCTTTAAAAAAAATATATTCTTTGATTCAATGTAAAATATTTTTTTAATATTAGAATGGAAATAAAATTCGAAAAGAATGAAAAATAATTGTTCATTTTAAAAATTCTAAATAAATTAATGTATTTAAAATAAATTAAAATTAAAATTAAATTGTAAAAGACTGCACATAAAAAGAAGTTTCTAAAATTTATAAGATTAAGTAAGAAATACATTTCTTAAATTTACTACTAAATATAAAACTAAGTTTGTATATTGATTAATTTAAAATTTAAAAAATATTGAAAAATCTTTTAATCTTTTTCTTTTTTGATTCAATGTAAAATTATTTTCTAATATTAGAATGAAAATAAAATTATAAAAGAATGAAAAATAATTGTTCATTTTAAAATTCTAAATAAATTAATGTGTTTAAAATTAAAAAAATGAAAATCAAATTAAAAAATATTCTAAATTTATTATTACATATAAAAATATAAAAATATGTTTCTAAATTAATATATTTAAAACATAAAAAAATACAATATTTTTAAAAAAATTGAAAATATTTCAAAAAGGAAAAATCATTAATATTCAATTTTATTCAAAATTAAATATTATAAATGAAGATTTAATTGTACAAAAATAGAACAACTTAAATATATAGTCTAATATAAGGTATTTCATAATAAGATCACATCTAAAATCAATTTAAAACTAGAAATCACACTTTGGTGTGAAATGGGTATGACTAAGATGTGTGAAAGGCAAATTAGAGAAAATTTTGGTCTATTTTTCACATACATTTGTGTAGTAAACATGAGATCAATTGGTAGTCCATTTAGAAAATAATGTTTGTGCAATAAAGGTCTCAAATTTCAATAGAAAAGTGACAAATTCAAATCAATTATGCATCCACTTAGAAGGATCTATACACAACTAAAACAAAACATCTAAATCAGGAAGAGAGAGGGAGAGAGAGAGGGAGAGGTAGAGATGGAAAGAGGGAGAGATATAGGGGGAAGAGAAAGAGAGAGACAAAGGGGTAAGGAGATAAAGATAGAGATGGAAATGAAAATAGAAATGGAAATGGAGATGGAGATGGGGTTATAGTCCAACTAAGATTAGGGTTAGTGTTACAATTACAATAAGAGTTAAGATTCAATTAGGCTTTATATTAAATTAGGGCAAGGGTTCAACTTGTGTTAGGATTAGTATAAAATTATAATCAAAGTTATGCTTAATTTAGGGTTAGGATTAGGTTTTAATTATGCTTACAATTAGAATTAAGGTATTTATTATAAGTATGATTATGAATAGGGCTAGAATTATTGTTAAGGTTATAATTTGGATTAGGATTACGAGTAGGACAAGGGATAAGATTATAATTCTAATTGTAACACTAAAAATATCACTATTTTTTAATCAACCGAAATCTATAACTAACACTAATTCTAATTATAACCCTAATCCTAATTATAACTCAAATTTTAACCTTAACCCTAACCCTAACCCTAACCCTAACCCTAACTCTAACTCTAACCCTAACCCTAACACTAATCTTAATCGTAACCCTAATCCTAACCCTAACCCTAACCTTAACCCTAACCCTAATAATTTTGTCTTCCATTTCGTGTTGGGAATGCTAGTACCTTATATATATTTTTTATAAATAATATATATAAAAATGATAAGAGATATCCTATTTTAATGCTACTCATAACCATATCTTTAATTCTAATAATAACCCTAACCCTAATTCTATTTATAACACTAACCATAACTATATTCTATAACTCATAATCTTATTTTAAGACTAACCCTAACCTTATTTAAAATTTAACCCTAAGCCCTAATTAAACACTAACCCTAACGTTATTTGAATGTTAACCATAGTTTAATTTTAACACTAACTCAAAGATTTCCCCTAATTCAACCCTAATTGTAACTCAAATGTTTTTCCCTAATTGAACCCTATTTTAAACTTGAACCTCAACCCTAATACAAATTTGAACCTAACCATGTTTGACCCCTAACCATAACTTATATTAAATTCTTATATTAAATATACTAAAATATTATTATTTATCTAAAAATATAATAAAATAATATTATATAATTATATATTAATTCATGTTATGTGTTGCATCGTGATTACTACTAGCTTATCTATCTTAATATATTAATTTATATATTATACGCCGAGAGATATCATTATCAAGGCATATTTTTTAAATTCAAAAAAGAAAAAAAGAAAAAAAATACACCTTAAAAATGATATCTCTCGGTGTATAATATATAAATTAATATATTAAGATAGATAAGCTAGTGTATATTCCCTTTTCATCACTCTTTGACTTCCTCACATGATAGTTTGTATATTCAAACTTCAAATATTAAATTTCATATCATTTCAACTTTTGGCTACTTATGACTATCGTGGGATGAGTTGTTGCATGCTCAAAGGTCCAAAAGTGGCCATTTGAGGGTGTTGATTGAGACCTATGTATAGATGCCCTAGTAACTGTGCGCTATGGCCACCAAAAATGCTGCACAACTACTCTAACTAATAATCCTCTAAAAATGTCATCAATGAATATCTACAAATAGATGACCTAGTAATCATGCGTTATGGCCACCAAAAACTTATGTCTTCAGAGTGCACTTGAAGACTATGAGTTTAAAGACTCATTGGAGAAAATAATTTTGTATCTAACTAAGATAGAAGAAGAAAGGGAGTTTGTGGTGGACAAGATCAAAGAACATCAAACTCGAGTAAAGCATTTTTTTGACAGAAGGGCTAGACATAGATAGTTCAAAGTCAACGATCTTGTGTTACTCTAGGATAAGTGGAAAGAACCAAAATGAAGCCATGATGAGTTTGACTCCTTATGGAAAGGGTAATTCTAGATTAGGAAGGCCTATGGGAAAGATTCATTCTACATCACCTATTTGGATGGCACTTATTTGCCCCTTCCTTACAACAAGCAATATTTGAAAACTTTTAATCAGTGAAACAAGTCATTCCTCCTCTTTGTGCATAGGTTAACTAGGATTTTTTGATTTGTTTCATTTTTGGTTTTGTTCATGTGTCTGTCACTTTTTGTTCCTCTCTTGCACCTTTCCTTTGTAGTTTTTCTTTCCTATCTTGTGACTCTATGCCCAATAGATAACACACTGATCCTTTGTAAAGATTATCGGTTCATCACATGCCATTTGCAGTCCTTGTCCCTAATTAGAGCTAGCTATTACCCTCATTTTTGACTAGCCTAAATTTTTTTTAAAATGCATCAAATTTACTATTAGGATAATGTAAAATGCGTACTTTGCAAGTGCTTCTAGGTTAGAAGATGAATGCATAATAAATTATCAGCATTTATAAGCCTTATCCTTAGTAGGTTGAGTTCTGTTCCCTCATCATATTATGTCAAACCCATCTCAAAGCATCATAGTCGAATTGATTGGAACACGTTTTTTCATGTGAAACTCTATGTCTACTACCAAATCAAAAAATTATTATGCATTGTTTCACTTGTATCCAAAATTTGATTTGTGGGTTGGCAAAAATTGTAAAAACAATTAAATTTAAAAAATTGTGAAAGTTTATGCACAATAGTTTTATGTGGATGTTTTTACACAAACCCACATCCTAGTTTACAAGATATTAAAGCTTTGATTTTTGTTTGTCAAATTACAAAAAATATTAAATTCAAGTTTTTATTTAGTAGAAATGGAATTATATTTATGGGTTTTCATCACAGTGCTATTATTAATAATTTGGCAAGGTTTCGCAAGAAAATACTGATGCAATAAAAATTTAAGACTATTTTCTCCTTGATTGCATTGACAGTCTTGGCAAACAAGTTTTAGAAATTATAGGTTGTGAAAGTCATTTAAGACACTGATGGAGGAAATGCATAACCACACTAAAGATGATGACCAAATGAAAAGTCTTTAACATTTTAAATTCACCAAAAGGAAGAGGGGCCTTAAAAAACATAAGTCGGCTATAATAATAGCTCTAGCACTAAGAAATCAGGATTTTTCAAAAGAGTTTATTATTAGTCCTTACTCAAAAGGATGATGAAGGATAGATTAAACATCTATTTTATTTTACTTCAAATAATTTGAAGGAATATTAAGAAAAATATAATTTACATGTTGTATTAGAAAGTATTCCTTATTTTTTCAACCTTTTTTATAATAGAATGATTATTTCCTTAAATAGATAATTTTACAATGAGTAGCCCCATGGACATATGATACATAACATATCAGGATCATATGATGAGTTAATTAATAAATATTACATAATAAAACATGTGAAAACACATGGAGATATATTTAAGGTCAATTGCAATACATTTACCAAGAATTAGTTGGAACTAAGAATAGACTATAAATTACTCACTATAAGAAAAGTTTGCATGTTGGAAATTATAACAATGTAGAATAAAATTGAAGAATTCTCATATTTTTTGAAACTACCAAATCAAATAGTCATTGAAAACTGTTAGAGTGAATAATTCATCTATTCATTATACTTAAGTGTACTTAGGTTGATGAGGTTAGACAACATCTTGTCTAACTGAATGTGCAACCTTTAAACCTCTAGAGGTTGTTAGAAACTAAGATCACCTGCATGCAATCACCTATCACATGCAAAAGACATGCAAAACCAAAGAAGATGTTCTGTAAACCTCAAAGTAAAAATGCATTATTGAGAATCAATTATTATAGAGAGATCAATCCTTATGAAGAAGATCAAGAAACCCTAAAAGGGAAACCCTAAATGAAACCCTAGTGTGCACACTTAATAATTAATCAATTATTAATGTGCCTAAGTTTAGGTTAAGTACCTAAAGTAATAAGTGACTTAATTAATTAACCAGTATGATATAATTAATTAAGCATAATAACTTATTACTCTAACACCCCCCCTCAAGATGAACTTAGGAAGAAGCTAAAACACTAGAAGAAAATGCATGAAAGTAAATATGGGTCCCGACAACTAGGCTTGATCAGGTACCCATTTACAACGGCAAGAATGAGGTAGAGGAGGAAAACCCAGTAGGACAAAACCCCCCTACAATAAGATGAAATGCTGCAAAGAAGCACTGGAAGAACTCTATAGAGTAACACTAGAACTGAAATCTGGCAATTAAGGAAAGATACTTCTGTCTACTACTGAAACCGAATGAGAGTCACTGATTAACTCAAGGAATCATGAAAAAAGCAATAGCAGACCCGATGCCTTGGAACATTCGAAAAATCCAAACCGGAACAACCCTGGAATCTATGAAGTAGCAGTCGATTATTGAATGATGTATTACTGAAAACGAAGTGCAAAGATGCAAGTTGCACTCTCCCAACTGTCAAAACATCCAAGTAATCTCCAAAACACCCATCGGGTCATATCTGGATTAATGATAAACCTGAAATAAATATAGAAAAAGTATATGGACAAAAACATATAGCTCCTCAATACCTTTCCAACGCCGCAAAGATAGCCAAAATAGGAGATCGTGGCAAAACGTTATGAGCTCGAAAGCATAAAATAAATATTTGACTTCAAATAGCAATAAATATAGTAAAATAGAAGACTATTGTAAAATAAACTATACCACAAGATAGTTCTCAGAACCAGCTTTCCGGCGATATCTCATTTGCCCGATTTCGATATTGTATGCCCAAGCTATGCGAGAAACAAAAAACCTGCTCTTTTAGGGAAAACAAGGGTTAGGAGGGGGCAAAAGAACGCCGTACGGACGCTGATGTTAGTGGTTCACAAGCATAAATTTGATCGGGCACTGTAAGTGAGGTCGAATGGCCGGGGGCCAGGCGCGGAGCTCCTAGTCCCCCATATGACCCTGGCACTGAAGCTGGAGCCCTTAGGGGCTGGCAGAGGGCCCCCGATCGTCCATATGACCGGGGCCGACCCGGAATGAGTACGCGGGGGCTGGTTGGGAGGCAGCGCTGCGGTGGAGAAGACCGGCAGCAGAGGCGGGCCGGTGGCCGCCTGCTGGCCACCAGGTGGCGCGGCGGCAGCGGGAGCCATGTGAACTGGAGGCGCCAGCGCGGATCCCCAGAAAATCAGTTTTTTAAATATTTTTTTTATTTTCGTGCCTCCAGATGCACACTGGGGAGGCTGTACGGCTTCCATGGCAAAAAAAATTGTCTCAGAAACCAACTTCACCAAAATCAATGATTTGACAGGTGTTTCTAGGGTTTTGGGGCGCTGCAAATGTGATGGGGACGTCCGTTTGAGCCCAAAGTATCCTGAAAAATCTTCTACCCCTAGATCTTGCAAAAAGATGCCTATGGAAACCCTTGCACTTGAAACTCACTGAGAGGCCATATCTTCAGATCACGAACAGGTAGTGGCAGGTCTGGAGCTCTGATACCATGTTAGAAACCAAGATCACCTGCATGCAATCACCTATCATATGCAAAAGACATGTAGAACCAAATAAGATGTTCTGTAAACCTCAAAGTAAAAATGCATTATTGAGAATCAATTATTACAGAGAGATCAATCCTTATGAAGGAGATCAAAAAACCCTAAATGAAACCCTAGTGTGCACACTTAATAATTAATCAATTATTAATGTGCCTAAGTTTAGGTTAAGTACCTAAAGTAATAAGTGACTTAATTAATTAACGAGTATGATATAATTAATTAAGCATAATAATTTATTACTCTAACAGAGGTTACCAAATTATTTGGTAAACCTCATGTGCTACCTTTTTGAGGTTGGAAGACTTCCCCTCTCACCTCAAAGGTCACTCAACACTTGACATCAAGGTTGATGACTTGGTCAAATAGGTTGTTTGTTTGCACATTCCATGTGATCCTAAGATTGACACCTATAAGACACTTGTCTACTCATTTGTGCCACTTCATCGAGCACTTGTCAATCCACATATGTGGATTTCCTCTTCCTTGCCTATATATTCAAGACTTTGTACTCATTACAATTTAGATCATCTAAATACAATATTGAACATTGTTCATTATGCTTGTTTCTCGTCTCCATAATTTCCTATTTCTAATATGGTATCATAACATATGAGGAGATATTTATAAACCATTAGTTGTAACAATTCAATTGTGTTTTGGTTTCATTGTTGTGTCCAATCACTAATTATTTACAGGAAAGTAAAAGCATTATTTCCACACCATTTGTGGTAACCACATTCCAGTCTTTGGATGTGACCTGTAGATATTAGAGGCCCCAGATTTGTTGTTCGCAGGTGATTTGGGGTGGCCATATCTGAATAGTAATATGAGGCGAGAGGAAGGCTATGCAAATTTTTTTCTCTTGTACGCCCCACATATTGTGAGGGCTCGGGAGGAGTAATTTGTAGACCACACCCTCCACTCATCCACGACCCTTGCCCAATTAGCTCGACCCTCAGGCCCATCTCCAGGAAGTCAAGCACTACATTTTATCTTTACATATAATCTCTGCTCATATTTCCTCCTTCCATCTCCAATGACCTACACATTACATGAACTCAATGGTAGTCAAAGTCCAATCAATGATATCATTGTTCGCAAATTTCCAGTGAAGCACCCGTTCAAAATTGGAAATTCAAGTCAATGTGGATTAAATCTGTGCCATTATAAGAAGGAGTGGTTTTCTTTGTTTGGGAGTGTGGTTAAGGAGAATTTTGATCTGATCCAGAGTAGGGCATGTAGAAATCAGAAAGGGAACAGGCATTAGCTGAAAATATTCTCGAAAATCTTAAGGATTTCAAGCTGTTTTTTTTTTGCAAATAGAAAAGTGATTGCAGGCAGGCATCACCCAACATTAGGTGGATTTGGTGTTCATAGGAGCATTCCACAAAGGAAGGCGTCATACTTATTTCAGGCACCACAACTACACACCAATTGCCATTATTTTCTTCATTAAAAGGTGAAGGTGTATAGTGTCCCATTGTGGATCTGCAACCCATCCACAATCAAATTCTCTCTTCATAGTCATTAGGCCGTGAATTTAACCACAACCATCAACTCTACCCTCAGATTTAATGTGGTGTGGAGTTTGGAAAAATTGGCACTAGAAATCGCCCATGTATTGGGGTTTGAATTCGCCAAGTTGGCGTTTGCATTGGTGTTGCAAGTCGCCATTTTCAAATTTGGACAGGCTCGATTTCCTTCTACACAGGTGATTTAGCTTTTGCAGGCCAGAAGACTTGATTTGGAGGCAGCAAGGAGAGGAAGACAACAATCACACGTGGAAAGAACTCTTCATTCTGCATTGTGCGCATTTCATGGGGGTTCTCTACACATGTAGGATTCCTACATACCTATGCCCACACAGGCCACGGAGACTTCTGCTAGGAGTCTATTGCCTCTTTCAAAACAATTTCTTTAATTTTCCCTCTTTGTATGGCAAAAAGCATAACAATTAAACTCCTTTTAGCTCTTTAATAGTGGCATATCATGTTTGCTAGATTTATTATAACTGCAACAATTAATATTAACAATTTAGGCTAACTACCAAGCTTTATTCTAGTGCTTAAAGGAGGTTTTTTTAAAGAAAAAAAAATGAAATTTTCTAACAAAAATATTCAAATGGGGTATTTTTTTGGTTTTGTTGTAATTTCTAAAAAGGGGAGGTGAAATTTCTTTTTTTCAGAGTTAAAAAATTGTAAAAGAGGAGTCAATTTTTGCTTTTGCAATGAATTTGGAAAAGGGAAAGTGTTTAAAAGGGAGGTGGGGGAGGGTGACGGGGTGGTAATTGTTTTTGCCATAGTTAAATTTTTTTAGAAGAAGAGTAAATTTTTCTTTTGTAGTGAATTTTGTAAAGGGGGCCTTTCTCTTCATTTTGCAATAACTTGCAAATGGAAAGGGAGTCATTTTTTGAATCAAGCAGATTCTCATTTTAAGTTTTCATCATTTATCAAGGTTTGAAAGACATAATTGATCTATGTCTTTTTAATCCATCTCATGGCATAAACTTGTAAGAACTCAATAGAAAATAAGTTTGTAAATGCACTCACATAAAGTGCTACAATAATTGAATGTGTGTTCCATCTGGAGGGAATTTGGGAAATTTTGTATTTACACTAATTTATAATGCGTAATGGGGGTTGTGCCATATAAAAAACATATCCTTATGATTCTCACCTCATTCATGTGTGTCTTGATGCACACCCTTTCTTAGTTTCTTGTGCATCTCTAAATTCCTTACACACTTTGATTTCAATTAGTCTACTTATTCTCTTAGTATTAATGGGGGATTATGACATTGATGTCTTATGCTAATGCTTCTTTCAATGAAAAACTGGAGGAATCTTATTTTTGGGAGGCCTCATGAATCTTCTATCTTGATCTCTTGCACGAGGGATTATTTTAGTGAATCACATTTTGAGATTCTAGTACTCCTAATCATAGATGCAACACTCGCCAAAAACTCAGCGAGTTACGAAAAACTCGCGAGTTTTTTTGGCTGGCAAGTTTTCCAAGCAATTGTACGCCAAGAAAACTCGTCGTACTTTTGGCGAGTTTTTCTAGAATGTACGACGAGTTTTCTGAAAAAAATCGTACGACTATTCACACGCCCAAGCAGTTGTTAAAAAGCAATTTTAACTTCTTTTTTTTCATTCATTTCCTATCTCACTAAAAAAAAAAACCTCTCCAAGGCATTGTGCACTCATTTGTGGCGATTTTGCATGGAAAATACAAGATTTGAAGGGAATTTACATCGAATTGAGAAGGAAAATCGGATTTTCAAGTAGGTTTTCTTATTTTTCTTATTTGTTTATTTTTAAAAAAAATTTCTTCATTCTTGTTGGTTCTATGTTTACAAATCATCTAAATGTAGTCTGAAAATGATTTAAATGCATTTATATTCATCAAAACATGATTTTTTTATGAATTTTTTTAATTTTTTTTACATATTTTGCTAATTTTTTCACTTTTTTGAATTTTTTTTAAACCCTAGTTATTTTTTTGGTTTTGAATCCTCTTTTTTGTTGAATAAAATGTTTACAAACTTACATTAGCTTAATTATTTATTAGTTTGAAGTAATTTTAAGATTTTTTTACATTTTTTCACATTTTTTTGAAACCCTAGTTTTTTTTTTAAAATCCAATTTTTTTGTTATGAAAATGTTTAGAATCTAGTAATAAATTTTTAGTAATTTAAACTTAAAGTAATCTCTTTTGATTTAATCTAATTTAGCTTGTTTTTAAATTTTCTATAAAAAACTAACAAGTTGTTCTTTGACTTTCACTTTGTGTAGGTTAATAATTAACTGATAATGGCTACTGAACCTGCTTCCACCTCAAGCTCTACCCCATCCATGCCTATGGGTTTTGTAGGCACTCGTCCTCCAGGAGCTAGAGATCCTACTTGGAAATATGCTTATCTAGGACCCATACCTAGCACGATATATTGCATTCAATGTAAAAAAGTATAACGTGGAGGCATCAATCGCCTCAAGTACCACCTTGCAAGCATCCCTCAATGTGATGCTAAGGAATGTTTTGAAACCACATAATAAATAAAAACACATATGAATGTCATAATTTTAGTTGCATAAAAAAAAAGTGCAAAGAGAGAAGGCAAGACTAGCAATGCAAGCAACCATTGCCTCTTCTCAAGGTGCTCCAATTGAGTCAGATGATGATTATGATTTTACTAAGGAGATAGTGGGCTCTCTTCATGGCCCACGTATGCGAAGATCAAGGCATCCCATTAACACCTCCATCTCGGCTTCATCTACCACTAGTAGAGCACCAGGGGCAGGGGCAGTTGCAGGACCTACACAGTTGGATAATTATTTTGTGCCTAGAAACACACCTGGTGCACAACCTTCCTTAGAGGTGACTGGATGGAATAGGGAGGTGCATGAGCAAGCAGACATTGCTTGTGTAGATTTTGGTATTTTAATAATATCCCTTTCAATGTGGTGAGTTATCCTTACTGACACAATTTGATCATCAGATTAACAGTTGTAGGAAAATGCTACAAGACACCTTCTCGCATGGACTTGAGTGGTAGGTTAGTTTATGTTTTTTAAGTTTAATTTATGATGAATTTAAGCTATTTTTTTGTTTACAAATTAAAATTGTGTACTTAATTTCACTTTGTATTTGTAGGTTGCTTACTAATGCAATTGAAAGGGCAAGGTCAACAGTAGAGGAGCAAAAAGAAAAATGGATAAAATATGGCTGTTTTATTCTGTTTGATGGGTGGACGGATGGAAAAAACTGTACCATCATTAATTTCTTGGTTGCATGCAAAGAAGAGGTGGTGTTCTTAAAATCAGTTGATGCCTCCCACATTGTAAATGTAGACATGGAAAATGTACAATTCGGTTTGACACACTTGATCTCGATTACTAACGACATTTCCTCCTGAATCATACTCTCATCTTTTCATCATCTTTTGTCTCTTAATTAAATAAATCATTATTTATTTGATGAAGTCTTTCTCCTCCTTTGACTAAATTAATCAATTTAATTTAATTAACCTTATGTTTCTATTTAATTAGATAAATCATTTTATTTAATTAAAGTCTCTAAAGTCCTCTTATTAAATTAAACCTTATTTGATTTAATCTAACATTATCCCACTTGTTTAAATAAATCAAAATCATTTATTTAATTAATCATTTCCTCTCAATCTGATTTAAATCAATTCATTAAATCTCTATTTTCCCTCACATGGCATCAAAAGGGAATATTCCACCAAGATTGAATTCAAAAAATCCAAGTGGAGGGGTACTTCCAACAAAGCATTCAGTCCTCTTACATGTCCTTGTGCATTGACCCAAGTGACATTTATTTCATTCCTTTTTCCCTCTCACATGTCATTTCCTCAATTTCAAATTAATTGCATTTATCGGCGCTTTGGCCAAAATGTGCACAACTATCAACCATTCACATGGTGACAAGTGGCATTTGGCCATTGGGTGAAAGTTAGTCCCACATTTCCCAAATCTTGCCCTTCCTTCCAAATTCAAATCTATATATTGGAGGATTCTCTCCTCATTATTCATCGACAATCTCATGTAAAGTTACTCTCTTGACATTGAGAGCCAGTTTTGTGCACATCACTCCACATACTCATCATTTCATAATTTCATAGCTAGGTTATGCTCAAATCTCATTGGAGAGATTTGATCAATCTACATACTTCAACATTGCAATTTAGGAGTTGGGAAAGGGCCAATTTCAACATTTCAATTGGCACCAATTCCCCCATGGGATCACTAGTTTTCTCACTTAATCAGGATTTGTTTTCATTTATGTGCTTTGTTCTTCACTTTCCTAGTTTAAGTTTGAGTAGATGGATTTCATGGGGAATCCTTCATTCTTGTTTTCACTTGATCTAACATCTTGATTTGTTTGTTGTTCTTATGCAATTGGAGGTTTAGAGGTTCACATTTTGGTGCTAGAAGGAGGGCATCTACCTTTTTTAATCACGTTTTTCAAAAAAATTCCATGGTTTTCCCATTTATTTTGTAGGTTACAGGTCCGCAATTCTGTATTGTGCCGCACTTGCAGGCGCGGAGCTATATTGCACCACATCTTTTCCAAACTCCATCACACTTATTCCCATGCCTGGTTTTTTTGAAATTGCAAACTCTGTCACAGATCCACCCTCACAAACTTCGTTGCACCCAGTCCCACGACTCTATATTACACTGCATTTGTAGGTGTGGTGTCATATCGCACTACATCAATTTTCAAACTATGCCGCACCTGCATTCCCGCCTAAAAAATTTCAAAATTGTCAAACTCAGCCGTGGGTTTTTTGTCACAAACTGCGCCGCACTTGCGGTCTCTATTTTTGCAGAGCATCGCACCCAGTCAAATGCGCGATGCTATATAGCGTCGCCTTTGTTGCAAACTATGTTGCACCCACTAACTGTGCTGCGTCGCACTCACTAACTCCACCGCAGACAACAATTAGATTTTAAATTTTAGCATGTGCCTTTTTAAGTTTTGGATTTTCTAAATATTGACCTATTTGTTGTTTTTGTGCTCTCTGGTTTTTTGTCATTTTGCAGGTTGGAATGAGGGAGAAATCAAAATAGGAGGTTCAACATGGGATCATGTTCATCATGCACAAAGTGTTTTTAAACACTATAGTGTTGTTCAACACTTTTAAGGATCTTTAAATTTTGTTTAAAAAGGAATTTGTTTACTTTCATGCCTTAGAAACACTAAAATTTTCTTTTGGGTTTTAAAAAGAACAAACAAATTTCTTTTTCAAAAGTTTGCAAAAGGTTAAAAGGAACCTAGAAACAATCTACTAGATTTTGTTTAAAGGTTTAAAAAATTGAACAAGGCAACTCTCACACTTCAAAATTGGTGCTTTAAAAAGAACTCATTTGCTGCTTTGAGGATTAAAATGAACATGTGTATTTGATGTTTTGTAATCCTTTTCACAAAGTAATATCATTTAAAAGGTGTATGTGCTTCTCTCAAACCTCATGGCGATTTTGACAATCAAAAGTACTTTTATGATATTAAGTTGTCAAAAGAATTACCTCCACACTTCATTTTTTGGTTTAAAATTGAACATAACATCTTGCGAGTGTGAGTAGGCTTATTGCGTATGTTCTCCCTTTGTTTCTAAACAAAGGTTGATCGAACTATGAATATGTTTACTTTTTTTTTTTTTATCTTAGCAGGTCTGCCTTGTGGGAAAAAATACTCACCCAAGGGAACGACCCAACCGATAACACACTAAGGACAAGTGTATTTCCAATCGGGATATAAAAGTGGGTACTAGAACAAAAGCCAGTATCACGTAGTTGGCTTTGACGGAAAGGGCAGCAATGGTCTCTCGCCGCATGGGTAAATCTTCACGAATGGAAAGTCCGAATTAAAACCCTTGTTTAGAAGGTCGAATCCTTATCTATTTTCTTGGTGCAAAAGGTCATGTCCTTTGAAGCCACCCCACATTATACATGTGGTTTTGTTGTAGAGATGAAAAGTATGCCATGGGAGATTCATGGGTACTGATGCTTGGCTGACTCAAGAAGTGTGTGCACTGTAAGGAGGAGCTTGTGTGGTCAAGCATCTAGTCATCCACATAGAATATGCACGGCTGGATTCATCCAAGTGGGAACCCAACAAAATATTGTCTCTTCATCCTAGGGTTGTACATGTGCTTGGAAATAAAAAATACATTACTTGGTCCTCAAAACAATTGAAAAAATAAACATTCACTAAGAAATCCAAATTTTAGACCCTTTGGAGGAAACAAATATCCTTTGATGAATCTAAGTACTCTTGCTTTCCCTAGGGATCATATCCTTAGAGGTTTCTAAGTGCTTGGATTCTATCATCATTTGTTCTCACTAAGGTAAACCTAGGAAAATTTTGCCCAAATTTCCTTGAGTTCCACATAATGGACCTTGTGGGATGAAAAGAAAGTGGGACATTAGACATGTAGTTTGAAACATAATCAAGAATGTGCTTTTGGAAAAAATTCACTAAGGAAAGATAAAGGACAAATTGGACCTCACATGTGTTGTCTCAAATGATTTCTCGGAAAGTCAAAATCCCAAAACCAAGATTCAAAAAGATTAGTCTAAAATTCTGCGAACAACATCTTGAAATACTCCTTGAAGTTAGAGAAAGACTAGTGTACAATTTCTATAAGAAGGTTTCACGAAACAACCCAAGTTTGTATGCATTGTATTGTCAACAGAATCCTGAGCTTTTTGAAAGGTTTTCTTTCCTCACATAGGAAGTATAGTATGTTCTTCAATACTGAGATTCTGTTAAAAAAGGTCATGTCTAGGTCAAAGTCTAGGATCAAAGTCTTCATTCGCATCCATCTCCCCATCAATCAAATTTCATCCCACCAAACAAAATTTTGAAAATTTGGAAAAATCATTCATGCTAAACTTAAAGGCTAAATCAACATCACTCTATCTTGGCTTAATACACCTAGCCAAATAGTCAAATCTCTTAAACCAATTTGACTCTAGGATAATGCAACTTCGTGAGGTCTACTAGTTCATGATCACCTTGGTTGGCTTGACACACTTAGCCAATCCATTCTCTTGTGCGAGTTCTCCCTAGGATAACACAACTTCCTAGGGTTTACAAGTTCACTGCCATCTTGTTTGACTTAATACACCTAGTCAAACCATCAAAATCAATCCAAGCCTAAAAGTTTAGCATTACCCCTAAAACTTTCTTCAAAATTTTAACTCATTCAAATCATCCATTTATCTCATAATCATCACCACCCCCTTTTTGATCCTTTGCTTTCCCTAGTTCTTCTCTTTTTGGCCTTAAAGATAAAGATCAAACGATCCCTATTTTATGGTCCAAACAAGATCACAACACAAGATCAACATGAAAAACATCAACGAAATATCAACTTCTAGTGACTTGGGTCAAGTAACTATCGAAACAAACCTTGTAAGATCAAGCAATCCCCCAAGCAACTCTTCTCTACCATCACAAAATCTTTAAGAGGAAAGCTATGAAGAGGACATCACAAATGAGGACTTGGGAATGACACAATCAGAAATGCTAGAAATGGTTCAAAATCCAAAGAATCATAAAATTGTCAATGCCATGTTTAAATAATTACACATGTTAATGGAAGGAGGGTTCTAGTTCCCTTCTGACCTTGACATAGGCACTGGTATGGAAAGGCCTCTTATAAACACATCCCTAATGTCAACTCCAAATATCACTCAAGAAATGCCTCAAACCATATCAACAATCACACCAACCTCACTGATCATGAACAAGGGAAGTGCAATGTTTCGAGAGTTACAACAACATCACCTTGCAAACAAAAAAGAGGTAAATGTCAGCACCACACAGAAAAAATCTGTCCCAGTGAATCCATCACACCCATACGTCCCACTCACCTTCCATAATCAGGCAGATTCATCCTTATTCCATGCAACAACAGCCTATTTGTTAAACATACAAACTTCTCTACAACAAGGAGAAGGTGGTTTGTTTGGAGCAGCAGGATTCATTGACCCGTTCTCTTTCTAGGGAAACTTACCACCCTTTCCTCCATTACCGCTCACATCCACATCACCTATTCGATTGGGTCTCTGCCCCCTACCCACATCTAGTTTCTTAAATCCAGGCAATTTGAGCATCACATCGAATCCTCTCCTTTTGCCTGCAACATCACAACAACAAGTGGCAACCACTCAAGGCACCACTACCAATACATCAGTCGGTCCTCAAATCTCTCAAAACATACCTTCCCAAGGACCAAGCATCTCAACCACACCTCCAAAAACCCAAATCCCAACCACCAACACAACCCTTTCACCCATCACAATGGTTGGAATCATTCCCAATCCACCACCAATCCCACCAAAAGCCAACATGACGAATTCATTCACCACCCTGATCCAAACCATCCAGAAAGCCAATCATCAAAGGGTACTCAAATAAAACCAATAAGCTGCACAACAGGATGCTCAGCAAGCACAAGCACAACTAGCTACACAAGTTGCACAAGCACAACAAGCCGTGCAAGTAGCCCAACAAACGTAAGCTCAAAATCAAGCCCAGCACTAGGCTCAACAAGCTCAAGCACAATACCAAGAACAACTACAAGCAATCCATTGGCAAGCATACCAACAAGCCCTAAAAGACTTTCAGGCACAACAACAAGCCAAACAACAAGCTTTGTTGGCACAATAGCAGCTCGACAAACAACAAGGTTTGTTGGCACAACAATAGCTCGACCAACAACAAGCTTTGTTGGCACAACAACAGCTAGACCAACAACAGACTTTATGGGAACAACAACAAATGGACGACCAACAAGCTTTGTTGGAATAGAAATAGAAAGATCAACAACAAGGGATGTTGATGCAGATGCAGGCATATCAACAGGCCTTGAAAACATAGCAGAGCTTGCATCAAACTCCCACCAGTACTCCTCCCACCAATCAAACACCCCAAACACCTCAAAACACATTCATCCCACCTCCCGATTTGCACAAAGATGTCATAATGCAAATCAAACTGCTCTCGCACGAGGTGTTGGACCTCCAAGCGAGAAAAACAACTAGAACACCAGGCAACTTGTGCCTTTATCCATTTGACAGAAGTCTCACAATGGTAAAATTCCCAAAGGGATTTGAGATCCCCAAATTCGACAAGTATAATGGAACAGGTAACCCTGAAAACCACGTCAGAGAATTTCAGGTGCATTGCATGGAGGTTGCATACGATGACACATATCTAATGTGACTCTTCCCCCAAAGTTTGCCTGGTCCTGCCATGGAATGGTTTTCTCGTCTACCCATAGGAATTAAAACATTTTAGGAGATTGTGGAAGCATTCCTTAAAAAATATGCTTTCAACATAGGTGCAGATGTTAGTTTGGAAGAACTATCAATACTCAAACAAGGAAAAGGAGTGTTATTTTCATCATTCTTGCAAATATGGTGATCCAACACCAAAGAGAGCAAGTGGACCATGCCAAAAGAACAACAAGTTTGCACGATCATATCTAATCTAGATGAAAACTTGGTGTTCTACTTAAAAATGCAATGCATCACATCATACGATCAATTAATCCCTAAAGTACTCAACATCGAAAGAGCCCTTACTGCGCGAGGAGGTGCATCAACATTTACTCCACCACAAGATACCCGCCCATCCAACAATTATAATGATAAACCTCAAAAATGGTCAAGGAACAAAAATATAAAAAATGACAGTGTGGTTGATGCTAAAGTAGTCATAAGTGCTCCCAAACCAAACATCCAAACTCATCACCAGCCACAAAATCATAATCACAATAATGTGCAAACTAATGCAGTAGTAGAACAACAACAACCACTTCCCACCAACCAAGTAAATAACTTGGGCAATCAAGGAGGACCACCTCCTTGAGGCAAATATCCTCCCAAGTGGAACTTCACAGCTCTTGGGGAATCCATCGAATCCATAATGAAGAAGTTCTTAACGAAAAACCTTAAGAAAGTCTCCAACTCTGAGCAATACAAGGAACCCATGAAAAAACCGCCATGGTATAATGAAAACCTCCTTTGTTATTTTCACAAGATCAAGGGACATACGATCGCAAATTGCATGAAGCTGAAGAATATCATCCAAGACCTCATTGAAGACAAGATCATAAATGTTGAACAACCAATGGGTAATCAAGATCTGAAAATATACACAAATCTGATGCCAAATCATAATTAAGGAAATAGTCAAGGGAACAAAAAAGGCAAGCAAAAATATGCTAGTTCTAATCTAGTATATGAAGAGATAGTTCCATGTATCGATGAAATGGTCATGTTCATTAATGTCAAAGGTGCCAACACCGATTGTGGTTTCGCCACACATGGCAGTAAGGTCACCATTGCAGGGGCACCATCTAAGACCCCCATTACAAATATAAAATTTTTCCCCTATGATTATAATGTCATCGACCAACTGAAGAGAACCCCCACACAGATTTCCATCATGGAACTGTTAAAAAATTTTGTTGCCCAAAGGTAAATTCTTGATGAAGCTTTTGCGGCATCCACCATCTCCACCACCCTTGACACATAACATTTTTAGGCTATGGTTGGTAATATCATTACCCCAAACCTCCTTACATTCTCCGATCAAGAATTCCCCCGCCCAACCATCTCATAATCGGGCACTTCACCTTCAAGTGTTGATCCACAGAAAGAAAGTTAAAAGGGTCCTGGTGGATGGAGATGTAGGCCTTAACATTTTCTCTCTCAAAATTATAAAGAACTTGGGATTTTCTAAGGATTCCATTAACAAGAACAAGAGCATATGATGATCAAGAAAGAGTGTCTTAGGGCACCATTAAAATCCCAATCCAAGTGGGACCAACAACCATGGAGACTACCTGTCAGGTCCTTGACCTTGACCTACCATATAACATCCTCCTAGGATGTCCATGGATCCATGGAATCAAAGTAGTGGCCTCAACATATCATCAATGCATCAAATTATTGTACCAAAATGAGGAAGTCACTATACAGGGGGATCCCGAACCATTCACCTACTGCAAAAACTTGGAAGCCAAGTTTTATAAAATCCCCCAAGTGCTAAAAAATGATGAAGGCCCATCCACTGCATACATCGACCCAACTAACCTCACCTCCACTTCTATGACAGAGACACCCACCATCCATGATATATCTGACATCAAACTCATGATCCAAGATAATGGATGCAGAGACTACAGAATGAAGAAGAGTGCATTTGTTGTAGGGGAGTTACCACAATCTCCTAGGTCACATGGGAAACCTCGATCAATCGAAACACCCATCCACACCCTTAGGGAAGATCCTTTTGGATTCCGCCATTGGGGAGACCTAAGTCAGGAAAATGTTGATGAGGAAGATATTTCGAGCATGATATACTGTGATGGAGGACCCACACCCACACTACCCATGGATGAGGCCAACAAAGGGTTACAAATAATGTTTGGCATGGGCTACAATAGAAATGAAAGCCTTGGAGGGAATAGTGATGGACAGCTGGAGCCCATCATTGTAAAAGGAAGAATGTGGAACCTTGGCTTTGGATGTACTCCCCCAAGTATAACCGAATGTGGTAGAGGTACTCCTAGTAGGGTAGTCAGGTCCCTTCCCCAAGTATCAACATTCACCCTTAGACCACCCGTATGCATAGGTATCCCTCTTCATAACTTCACCTTTGACATAACTGATATTTGTGCCAGTAATGATGATGATGATACCATAGTAGGCCTTCCCATGCTCTTGGAGGATTCCTCCTTAATAATGATTAGTGCCTCACCCGCTGAGTCAAACCGACAAACCCACAAAATCAACTTAGTATATCCTCAACTCATCGATCACGACCGGCGAGGATCACCAATTCTAGACTCATTAAAAAATGACGAGTCTCTCTTGGAGTTCATGGGACTAAGGGATGCAATTCCATGTAGGGATCACAAGGTAGGTTTTAAAATCATATTAGACATTCAAGCATATTACGGGGAG
Organism: Sequoiadendron giganteum; assembly: GCA_007115665.2. Lineage (NCBI taxonomy): Eukaryota > Viridiplantae > Streptophyta > Pinopsida > Cupressales > Cupressaceae > Sequoiadendron > Sequoiadendron giganteum. The sequence goes on along the minus strand of CM021101.1, from coordinate 121,855,102 downwards.
AGGATTGAATCCTTCAGTTGCAAAAGAAAAAGAACGACAATAAGCTCAGAGTTATTGAGTGAAAACCACACTGTGATACTCTCTAACCACAAAAAAGTAAAAATAAAGGATGCATCCAATGGCGAAAACCTCTCTGAGGCGTTGGATGAAGGATTCAATCTCCCCCCTAGTGCACTGCATCAAGAAAAATCAGCAATTTTGGCAGAGCAGTGTAATCTTGTCAACTTGGGAACAAAGACAACACCACAAATCAATTTCTTTGCTTAGTCACTCCTAATAGAAGAACAAGAACTACTAGTAGCATTTCAAAACCTGCAAGAAAGGTAAATTTTGCATGGACCTATGTTGACATGCCAGGTCTCAATCCGAAATTTGTGGTTCATCATTTGGCTGTTTACCCTGGAGCGAAGCCAGCAAGACAAAATTTAAGAAAAATGCATCCCCAGATAGCCTTGCTAGTCAAGGTGGAATTACAAAATCTCTTGGATGTTGGCTTCATACACCCGATTGACTATCTAGAATGGGTATCTAACCTTGTACTAGTTTCAAAACCAAATGGGGGCATCTGTATCTGCACAGACTTTAGAGACCTCAACAAAGCCTGTCCTAAGGATGATTTTCTGCTACCTAACATTGATATGATATTGGACATGACAGCCGGACATGAGATGCTATCACTAATGGAGGGCTTCTTGGGGTATAACCAAATAATGATTGCAAAAGAAGACCAACATAAGACAACATTTACATGTCCATGGGGCACCTACTAATGGAACATGATGCCGTTTGGGCTAAATAATGTAGGGGCTACATATCAGAGGGCCATGACACTAATCTTCCATGACATGATACACAAAACCATCAAAGATTATGTGGATGACATATTGGAAAAATCAAAGAAGAGACAAAACCACATAGAAACCCTAAGTGACATATTTGACAAACTGGAGAAGTATAAAGTCAGGCTCAACCCCAAGAAATGTGTCTTTGGGGTACAATCAGGTAAACTTCTAGGATATATAGTGTCGATGAGGGGAATAGAGGTGGATCCCACAAAGGTTAAGGAAATCCTCGATATGGAAGCACCAAGAACATTGAAACAACTTAGAGGATTGCAAGGTAGACTCCAGTCCATCCAGAGGTTCATATCGCAATTGGTAGACAAACAAATTGCCTATTCACATCTACTCCACAAGGGATTAGCATACAAGTGGAATGAAAAAAGTGATTAGGCATTTAGCAAAATCAAAGAATATATGCTCACACCACCAGTATTGATGCCACCCATTGCAGGAAAACCGTTGATCTTATACATCTCAGCAACAACAGTAGCTCTGGGTGCTCTTTTAGCTCAACACGATGAAAATGGGACAGAAAGGGCTATATATTACATTAGCAGAACAATGGTTGGCCATGAGTTAAACTATTCATTTATTGAAAAATCCTGCCTAGCAGTAGTGTTTGCTTCACAGAAATTTTGACACTACATGATGGCACATAAAATCAAACTCATCACAAAGATAGATCCCTTAAAGTATCTACTGTCAAAAGCTATGCTCATAGGAAGGATGGCTAAGTGGGTCATGATACTATTAGAATATGAAATTCAGTATGTGGAGCGAAAGGCAATCAAAGGATAGGTCATTGTGGACCAACTGGTAGAAGCTCCCATCTATGCAGAGAATCCACTCATCTCAGAATTTCTAGATGAGTCCATCTTTAATCTCAACATAGTCGATCACTGGAAACTCTACTTCGATGGTTCCCACACACAACATAGATTAGGATAGGGTGTCTTCTTTATCACCCCATAGGGGGATTGCATACCAAGATATTACAAATTGGCATTCCCCTATACCAACCACATTGCAGAGTATGAGGGTTTAACCATAGCTCTCAAATTACGACACAGTGGCGAATCATGGCATTAAAGGTCTATGGGGATTCACAACTTATTATCAACCAAGTCAATGGTGAATACCAAACTAAGGATGATAAGCTCATGCCATACAAAAAATTAGTGGAAAGCCTCAAAGAATCATTTATTGATATCACTTTTGAGTAGATACCAAGAGAAAACAGCAGAGTGGCTGATGCAATGGCAATAATTGGATCCTTGCTAGATATCCCTCAGAATGTCTTGAAACACAAATTCTTGATAGATCAGCTTCTCGTACCTACTTTCGAGGTACCAGTGTCAGAATATGCATGCAAACTCATTGGTCCTGGTGATCTTTGGTATCATGACATCTACACTTATCTGAGACTAGGAGTTCTCCCAGCCGATCTCACCCCAAACCTCAAATGAACCTTTGTCAAAAGGTCCTTACGTTTTGTCATCCTAGGGGAAACCCTCTTCCGTAGAAGCATTGATGGAGCCCTATTATGTTGCTTAAAACCTGAGGAAGCCTTGACTTCTCTAAATGAGGTACATAATGGCACGTGCGGTTCACACTTGAGTGGTATGACCTTGTCCAAGAAGTTACTAGGAATTGGGTACTATTGACCGACAATGGAAAGAGAGGCACATGACTTTGTCAGAAAGTGTTTATAGTGCCAGCAACATGGAGACCTTATTCACGCACCAGCTTAAGAGCTCCATCCTATTGTTACATTTTGACCCTTTTCACAATGGGGGCTCGATCTCATAGGTAAAATCTCACCCACCTCATCTAGCGACCACAAGTTCATCATCATCGCCAAAAAGTATTTCACAAAGTGGGTCGAAGAAATTCCCATGACCTACATCCCCGAAAAGAAGATATCCAAGTTAATCCTAAACTATCTCATTTGTCGATATGGTGTTCCCCAATCTATTATCTCTAATAACGGGACACCTTTCAAGAGTCAAAATGTCCATGACTTGTGCAAAAAATTCAAAATCCAACATCACTTTTCCACTCCATATTACCCACAAGGCAACGACCAAGCAAAAGCTACCAACAAAACCATTTTGAAAATCCTTAAGAAAATTGTCAATGACTCTGGTTGTGATTGGCATATGGAGTTAAATCTTGCCTCATGGGCCTACCACACTAGCATCCACATGCCAGCAGGCGCCACCCCATTCTCCTTGGTCTATAAATCAGAAGCCATCCTCCCTATCGAGATCGAGCTACCGTCACTAAGGATATCATTGTAAAACCTCATCATAAATGAAGAATATAGAGTCACAAGACTGAATGTGCTAGAGTTACTAGATGAACGGTGCATGGATTCCCTCAACCATTTACAGGTCTATCAGAATCGCCTGAAATGAAGATACAACAAGAAGATCAGGCAATGCACCTTCCAAGTCACTGACCTTGTGCTAAAAGAGAACCAAAGGAATGTGCTGAATCTAGAGAGCAAAGGAAAATTTGAGCCCAACTGGCTAGGACATTTCGTCATCACAACCAGCTATAAATTAGGAGCATATCAATTAGCAACACCAGAAGGTGAGCCTCTACAGGAGCCTCTAAACAACTCCCATCTCAAAAAAATTTATGCCTAAGAACTTGCAAGGTATAGAACCGAAAATACAAAAAATATCAAAAAATATCCTGAAAAAATGGTTTCCTTGATGAAAACCTTGAATATAGGTATCTTGGTGACAACAAAAAAATCTAAAAATACAAAAAATCCCAAAAAAAAAATCAGAAAAAGGTTTTAAAACAGTAAAGGAAAAATCGTTCTCTAGTGAAAACCACTTCAGTGGTGCTTTGGATAAGTACCTTGGTGAAAACCTGGAAAACAAGCACCAAGTGTAAATAAAACACTCCCCATCCACCAGGATCTATACGAATCACTCATTCATTCCATCACATTTCATGAATCCTCCATGCACCCATCTGTTCACATCCATACCATAGCCTGAGTTGATGCCCATATCATATTCCACCATAGTACTACTTGGCATATTCCTAAGGTCAATTTGTCCTACCTTTATTGAAGTATTCTCTTGCTTAATGCTGGGGGCATGTCCTTGAAATTGGCACTGGATCGGATTTGTGTATATTTTTATGCTCTTCCCAAGACATCAGAAAATCCAAAAACATGTCAAAATCTCATAAAATATTCAAAAACATTCACGAGTGAGTCTTGTTAGTCTTCCACCTTGTATGAACTACGTCATCTTTGAGCTTGAACATAGGCAAGGTTGATCTTTGATCATCCCCCGAGACATCTTAGGTTAGTCCTTAGGCATCCGTCGCAATAAAATGGCAATCTGTTTTCCCATCTATCTCATCATTGAGTCAAGTCTGTCGTCAGTCGAACTACTTGGTCTCTGCATGTATAACATAGGCAGGGCTAATCTATGGATCAGCTCTTGAGACCCATAGGATAGGTCTTTTAGTTATTCTATTCGCCGTAAATCTCGAAAATACCAAAAACATTTGTAAAACATCTCAAAAATACAAAAAACAACCTCAAAATATTTGAAAAATCCAAAATGGTGCATCCATCTCCATCTCGCTTTCACCCATGACTTTCATCACTCATAATAAAATTAGTCATCACCATCACCCTTTAGAGAGTTAGTCAAAAGAAAGTCTAGAAGGTCCAAAAGTGAACACCTAATCATTAGAAGTCCTAAAGTCTAGATCAGTAAGCAATCAAGTTGGTCAACTTGGAGTATCAATAGCTTATCATCCAATCAGTCCCATCAAAACCCTGATCACAACATGTCCTAGGATGAATCTTTCCCACGATGGACATAAGCATCAGGTATCTCACAGTAGTTTAGTCTTGGCTAGTGGTATGAAGAACATTAGCTTGTTTGGTTTGCTTTATTTGGTCTTTTATTGGCTTATCTTATTTTTTGTTTATTCCAAGGACTTCTCGATGATGCCTAAACAAATTAGGTTTAGAGATAAAGGAATGGGGCAAAGATTATCATCTCTTTTATCTACTATGCTTGTGGGATACACTTGTAAAATAAATTAGTCATATGTATTTTTATTGGTTTGTGGAGAGGATGTTTTAGATGTCTTATTGACCACATAAGAAAGCTTTCTTTCCTATGTTTTGGCCCGAGATGTTTAGAATATTTGAGCTACATACTGAATGAAGTATGCATGCTAAGTTTGAACAAGAATACTCCTATCTGATTGTCAAGTCTAACTCCATCACACTAGGTACTAGGCCATCCTCGTTCTTTATACCTTGATGCATCATACCTAGGTGTGTTATAAAACATAACATAATTGACCCTTTGAAAATCCCAACTCTTGGAAAATAAAGTTATCATCATCCTAACTAACTCATTGATTCTAAGTTCTTCTATCTTCTTTCATACTAACATGGTATGATGATAGTAATCAGAACACCACCAATGCATACACTCTGCATCCACTAGATCATTAGCATAAAAAGCATATTGCATCATATCATTATCTTAAGTTATGAGGAATAATATAATTTTTTTATTCTAAACATCTTAAGAAAGAATTAAATCATACATAATCATTAGCATCCATTACCATTTGCACATCAATAAGCCATTATTACCATACATTACATCCATAGGATCATCATTAAAAATGCATGAAAAAGATACAAAAAAAAATGCATCCATTAGAAACATCATCATATCGTATGAACATAAGAAATAGGAACATCTCATAGCATATAGGAAAGTAAGAAATGCATATCATACATTGCAAAACATCTCATAAAAGGGAAAACCATCTCATATATATAATCAAATAATAAACTGTTATGATACAAAATCGGATCAAGTGTACATCGAAATACATGGTACAATAGACGAAATAATGCAGCCCATGAATCAAAAATGGAAAACTTTCTATGATCAAGGGCTAGCCCTATTGGCTGTGCCCCTCACCCTCTCTCACCTGCCTATCACCGCGATCCTCTAGTGGTCGCATCCCTATCTGCTAGGAGAATTCTAGGACTCTACCTACTGGTGGCACTGCCTACCTGTAGTGCTACCGATAATACTTGGCCTCCTTGAGAACCTCTCTGTATGCCCGTAGATCAACTAATCGACCCTAAGATGAGGAAGTTGTGCTCTCTAGTTGTCTTCGTCAACCAATCTTATGATCCCTCTCGGATTGTGTTTGGTCCCTCTCGGTAGTAACTGCCACAACCTTCTACCTGGCCTCATCTCTCTCTGCTATCAGCACCTGAATCTGACCCTACAACTGTTGGATCAATGTGTAATGACCTAAAATCTTCCTGCAAACATCAAAACCTATTAGTTGTACCTACAAGTTAATATAAATCAACAATGAAATGCAAAGAAGTTAAAAACACAAAGTAATGCAAGAAATTGGAAAGATCTCACCTATCCTTTGACTCCATGACTGATTTTCATTGTACCTTCTCAAGCTTTGTTGTAATGATAGATTGCCCTCAGATTGTGTGTGAGCAACTTTTCTAATGCCTATCCTTAACAAAAGCCTTTGAAGGATTTTAAATATAAACTAATATGCAAATAGAAATTTAATCCTATTATGCAAATAGTAATATTATAAGCCTAATGTGTGAGAATGAGAATGCCAAAATAATAAATTAAGCAATGATTGATCTATAATAATGATTCATGGATCTAAAAATGAGATCAAGATTGTCATTTTATAGAAATACCCTAGAATCAAAGTTTGAGATTCAATAAGGCAACTCTCAATTAGGGTCAGGGCAAAATACCCATATGTGTGAATAACATTTAATTAAATGAATTAAATCAAGACTGAATGTGACAGTTGAGATGAAATTAGTAAAAATCAGAAGACAAGAGGATAGGATTTTAGAAAATCAATACTTTTGGAAATTACTTGATTTGTAGAAGAATATTTCCTTTTTGAGTTAAATGAATTCAAAATAGAAGATTTTGTGAGGTAATTAGTAATTGATTTTTGAAATTAATTACTAAATGAAGAATTAGTTAAGTATGTGAGATATTTTTAAATAATTTTCTTTATTTAAAAATATAGAAGTGTCACATACAATAATTAAATAATTACAAATAATTATTTAATTTAGAAGAAGTGGTTTATTAATTAAATAAATTAGCAAATCTATTTAATTAAGAGGATTTAGGAATTAGTGACACATTAAATAAATATATTTTAAAAATATTCATTTAGTAATCAGGAGGACATTAATGATAAGGATTAATTAAATAAATTGATGACTTTATTTAATTATTAGAAGACTTTGACAATTAGTGACATATTAAATTAAATAAATAGGATTTATTTATTTAATAATTATGAAGAACGAAAGATTATGAATTAATTAAATAATCATGAATTATTTAATTAATAGTTGAATGTGGGTTAGAAACATAATTAAAATGTCATAATTATGCTAGGGCAAACGGTGGTAAAATATTGCTTGCAGGCCTAAGTCATTTTTAGGTGTCTACACAATGCATCTCTATGGTCGTGCTATGCTACTAGCTGCACTGCTAGCTGCTACTGAGGGATAACTCTCGGCTGACCATCCTGCTCCCTACTTAGGGAGGCAACTGCTATGTTGAATCCCTAGGAGGTGTCTGATGAGGAGGTGGTCCACCTCCTCCTCTGCCCTGTCCTTTGCCCTTGCCAGTTGATCTACCTCTAGGTCTCCGTCATGGAATTGCTATACCAAGAACTGTCAATCTCAGGGGAGGCCTGAACCAAGCTCTATATGGTGGAGTAACCCCTGCATCTGCTGGGCCCTATTCATATGGCCATGTTCGAACCACTAACTGTCTGAAGGAGGACATTGCTTTAGTTGATGGAATGGGTTGGCCCCATGCTGTCTCTCTAGTCGTACGGGTGAAGATCGCCACATACTGATCATCTAGCCTATCCTGTACCTCTTTGAATTGTCTGACTACCATAGCTAGGAGATACCACTCTATCATGGTATGCACCCAACCTTGCATCCACCTATCCTATCTGGCATAAAACAACTATTGAACATCATTGCACCATGAGCCAATGCCCATCCAGGCTCTCCAGATGAACTCTCTCATCTCATCGAGAACTCGTCGCCAGTGTGCAAGACCACCTATGCTAGTATAAGTGAATTTGGATATGTGCCCCACCATACCGCCAAACAATAGGATCATATGTCTCAAAAATAATTGGTGTGACATCTAGGTGAAGCACTAGGATTCGCTCCCTAGCCCAGATGTGTAATAAGGTAACTCTGGACCTGAGGGACCTGTTGTCAAGGTATGAAAACTCATGAATTTCCATCTATAGGGACACTAGTAATACTGGTCCCCAAGAAAAGCACTCCCTGCGGTGAACTACCTGCTCCCATGCTAGTCCCCAATCTAGACTAAAGTATCAACCCCGTCGATCAGGTGCCACAAGGCCTGAAATGATAGTCATAATGATCAATTTGTAAATATGTACATGGCCACGGTATCTCTCTAAGTAAATCTTCCCATCAGAGAACTGAATCTCATCAAGCTCCATAACTCCATAGCAGGCATCCCTACCAGCATTTGATCATAGATGACTTTGGACCCATGGATAGGTAATTGAAGGATGTGCCAGACATCCTCGAGGGTAATAGGTGCCTCATCGGTAGATAGGTGGAAGGAAGAAGCCTCACTGTACCACCTTTCAGTCAAGGCTGTCATCATGCCTAAGTGCGCCCGAACAGGACGGACACACATAATATACCAAAGACCAAGAGCACCAAGCTGCTCCTGGACCAACTCATGCATATTCGGCAATCTACAGAGCACCAACCATCTATGCTCTTATGAGTGAAGTACATCAAGCTCCTACTGCACAAAGGAAGCCATCGCGTCAAGAAAAAGAAAAAATTCTACATCTCACGCTAATTTTCACATCCAAAACAACAAATGCGACGCTATTTGCAAATACAATGCAGTTTGGAAATTTGAAAACTACACTGTTGCGACTGAGTTTGTACATTGCCTAGTTCCAAAGCGGCCTGCATGGTGCTATTTGCATATGCGGCCGACTTTGTGGAAAACCTCGATTCCCTAATTGCGTTGCGTGGTAAAATTATTACATGCGGCAGAGTTTGACCAGCAAACCCTAATTTCCAAACTAAGATGCACGGTGTTTTCTGCATATGTGGTCCAATACAAGATTGTGTGGCACTGAAAAAGCATTTTCAGCAATGCTATATAGTGCCACTCAACTTAAAAGACACTTCGACCCTATTTACTACACATAAAATGAGAAAATTGAAAGTCAGATAAGGGTACATACCACGGGTCCTACATTGACTGGCATTTGGTGCACTCGTACTCTCTCTGAAACATGCCTAGGAAGCTGTCATTGCACCATTTCGACCAAGACTCAGAGCTAAAAGTGTGAAAATTTCTAAGGGCTAAGAATGCAAATGTGTTGAAAGTGACCCCTCAAGGTCTATTTAAGCCTAAAAATCAAGGTTTTTTGAGATAATTTGACCTTCCAGCTAAGGTTTTGGTCCTTTGATCCTATTTTTTGTCCAATCGAGGACCATTTTGCATCTTTTCAGGCATTCCAGGGCATTTTGAACCTTTCATGCACCTTGTCCTCTTTTTTTCACGAGATCATCCAAAAAATCACAATTTTCGTCTGATCTCTCGAGGGGCAATATACCAGCATAATCCTTCTGCTAGGGCAATAGTGGGGCATCTGAAAAATCAAGAAAATTTTGAACTTTGATCACAACATTTTTTTCTTTAAATCAATGTAACAAGTACATTGCTTCAAAGAGGGGCAAAATGTAGACATGGAAAATGTACAATTCGGTTCAGCACACTTGATCCCGATTACTAACGACATTTCCTTATGAATCATACTCTTAGCATTTTATCATCTTCTATCTCTTAATTAAATAAATCATTATTTATTTGATTAATTCAATCCTCTTACATGTTCTTGTGCATTGAGCCAAGTGGCATTTATTTCATTATTTTTTCCCTCTCACATGTCATTTCCTCAAATTCAAATTCCACCTAATTGCATTCATTGGCAATTTGGCCAAATTGTGCACAATCATCAACCATTCACATGGTGACAAGTGGCATTTGGCTATTGGATGAAAGTTAGTTCCACGTTGCCCAAATCTTTCCCTTTCTTCCAAATTCAAATCTATAAATTGGAGGCTTCTCTCTTCATTATTCATCCATAATCTCATGCAAAGTTACTCTCTTGACATTGAGAGCCAATTTTTTGCACATGACTCCACATACTCATCATTTCACAATTTCATAGCTAGGTTATGCTCAAATCTCATTGGAGATATTTGATCAATCTACACACTTCAACATTGCAATTTAGGAGTTGGGAAAGGGCCAATTTCAACATTTCAATTGACACCAATTCCCCCATGGGATCACTAGTTTGCTCACTTAATTAGGATTTTCTTTCATTTATTTAGTTTGTTCTTCACTTTTCTAGTTTACATTTGAGTATCTCTGGATTTCATGGGGAATCCTTCATTCTTGTTTGCATTTGATCTAACATCTTGATTTTTTTGTTGTTCTTGTGCAATTGCAGGTTTAGGGGTTCATAGTAAAAACTGCAAAAAATTTGGCTAAGATGTTGGTGGAAGTTTGCATGGAGGCAGGGATTGCAAATATTGTGCAAATCATAATTGATAATGCAACAACATATGTGGCAGCACGAAGACTCCTCCAAGATAGACACCCCTCAATTTGTTGGACACCATGTGTAGCCCATGTCCTTGACCTTCTTTTGAAGGACATAGGAAAACTAGATTGGGTTACACCAATTGTAGAGGACGCGAGGAGGATCACTAAATACATCTACAATCACCCTTGGGTTCTTTGCTTGATGAGGGAGCACACCAAAGGGAAATAATTGGTGAGGTCAGGTGTCACAAGGTTTGCAATTATTTTCTTAACGTTGCAAAACATTCTTAGTTCTTTGACAACTTTAAAACAAATGTTTGTGAGTCAACCATGGATGGACTCAACCTATTCGAAGAATTCAGAAGGAGAAAAGGTGTCAAAAATTGTCTTTGATGCTGAATTTGCATAAAGGGAAACATAGATTGTGAGGGTAACTTCAATTTCAAAACATTGAATTTGAATTCAAATTGAATAAATTTTTTAATGTCTTTCATTGTAAATTTGAAACTCTAATCTTTTTGCATTTTTATATTGTAATTTGTAGGTGTTGGAGCCCTTGGTTAGAGTGCTCTGCTTGGTGGATGGGGATAAAATCCCAATGGGATATCTTTATGAGGCCATGGACAGGGCCAAGGAGGCTATAAAAAATTATTATAAAGGGGACAACCTCAAATTTGATCCCATTTTAAAGATTATTGATAGGAGGTGGAAACATCAACTCCACCAACCCCTCCATGCAGCAAGGTACTTCTTGAACCCTCATTTCTTCCATTCAAAAACATACTCAGATCCTACTGGAGTGGTTATGGAGGGCCTCATGAAGTGCATTCAGAGGATATCACCCACCCTTGAGGAGGGAGAACTCGTTGTTAATGAAATTCAAAGTTATAGAGAAAAAAGGGGTGCACTCTTTTCCTTGGAGCTAGCAAAGAAATCAATACACAATCAGCTACTAGGTATAAAATTTGAAATTTACAAGTTACAAATATTGATAATTTGATCAAATATGTTTTCAACTTTTGAGTTTTGACTTTCCTTTCTAAGTTTCTAAGTTCTTTTCTAACTCTTAATTTGTTTTTTGTAGATGTTTGGTGGTCAAATTTGGGTGGAAATACCCCACACCTCCAATAATTTTCCGTCTATGTCTTATCACAACCTTGTAGTTCGTCCAATTTTGAGTGCAATTGGAGCTTCTTTGAGGCCATCCACACAAAGAAAAGGAACAAACTAGCTCAAAAATGCATGAATTACCTTGTATACGTGCAATATAATCTTCGGCTATGCAAAAAATAGGTTAAGGAAATATCAGATGATCCAATTGATTTGGATGGGATAGATCCATACAATGATTGGATAGGGTGAGATGAGCAACCTCCATTGTTTCCCGAGAATGAGATCTATGACTTAGAGCGACAGGCAATGGAGGGGGGAGGTGGATTTTCATTCTCATTAGATGACATTGAGGATGATCTTGAGGAGGAGTCATTGGCAATGCCAGAGCCAGCAGTAGTAGGTTCTACATCTAGGATAGAGGTTGAGCAGCCACATCAGATGCCTATGACTCAAGCAACAACTGTACCCTCTCCCATAGTACTGAGAAGTACAAGACATGGGAAGAGGAAGATGTGAATTTGAAAAAGCTGAAATATTTTTAAATGTTGTATTTACTTTTAGTTTTAGAAAATAATTTGTTGTATTCATTTTGTTTCAGACTATCAGTATTAGTGTATTGAGCATTCCACATGGGGATGCGATTTTGTATCTAATTTCTTTCAAATCAATAAAATATAACTAGAATCATCTTGTTTCTTCTATGTACTCATTTTCTTGACTCATTGGATGCTTCTTATCATTGATTTTTGCAAAAAAAATGTGTTTTTAATGAAGCTTAAGCAATTTTTTAAGTTGCCAAGTTTTTGCCGAGTTTGTTTCGAATTTTTTCCGTACCATATTTTTCGGGCTCGGAAATTTTTTCAGCTATGCTCCTAATCATACTACTATCTATATTTTTGACTACACAGAGTTTGATTGAATTTGTGTATATTGGGTGAGTAGTGCTAATATGTTCTTTCATTCATTGTTCTGTATCTTATCTTAATCTACATTTCTTTAAGATTCGATGATTCCAATAGACACTAGTCCATCTTCGGTAGAGTTTACAACTTCTACATGCTTCAGGAGTTCTTCATCATCATGTTCCTATCATTCAAGGGACATCTTTTTCGAAGGTCTTAAATCATTCTAATTCTCTACTTTGGAGAGGATTTTTTTTTCATTAGGTTTTAACCTTTTTCTCCATTTGTGAGAGAATGAATTGTACATGGGTACTTAACATGGCCTCTAGCCTGGACCTGGATTTATATCTATTTGTAATTTTGTGATATACCCAAGTATCACTTAAGGAGGGTGTTAGAGTGAATAATTTATGTATTCGTTGTACTTAAGTGTACTTAGGTTGATGAGGTTAGGAAACATTTTGTCGAACTGAATGTGCAACCTTTAATCCTTTAGAGTTTACTAGGTTTTTGGTAAACCTCATGTGCTACATTTTTGAGGTTGGAAGACTTTCCATCTCACCTCAAAGCTCATGCAACACTTGGCATCAAGGTTGATGACTTTGTCAAATAGGTTGTTGGTTTACACATTCCAAGTGATCCTAAGGTTGACACCTATAGGAAACTTGTCTACTCATGTGTGCCACTTCATGGGGAACATGACAATCAACATCATATGTGGATTTCCTATTCCTTGCCTATATATGCAAGGGGATTCTTCCATAATAATGGGTTACACTTTCTCAGACATCTTGATTTTTTTTGAAATTGCATATTCTTAGAAAATATGATGATTTAAACCTTGAAATGTTCCATTTAAAAGATTTTAATTGAAGAGGGTTTGATCAAACCCTCTTAGACCAAACCCCCTTGGATAGAACCCTGCTAGTTTTAAATTGAAATGATGGAAATAGGGGAAGGGGATTTCTATCTTTGAGGAGATAAGGTTCCTATTTCACACTCTTATTTCACTCAACGAAACCCTAGAGATCTCAATCCAAGGATGGAGAGAAGGAAAGAGATCTAATAAATCTTGTCCTAGGGTATGATTCGAGACTAAAATGCGGTTCACCACAAAGCTAGGGCTTAGAAAGGCAGCTAAGATGAAATACCTAATTATGAAACTCAGTGATATGCAAGACTTTACTACATGACCTAGAAATGAATGTAAAACATTATAGATAATTGGAAAAGTACAAAGGTGCACCTAGAAACTTGTAGCAAATTGATTGAATACATGTAATGATGAATTTAATTCTTACTAAGACTCATATGCTAGACTGGGTAATTTAGTCTCAGATTAGGGTTTCTGGGCAGGAACATAAATCTGGCAAAGACAAGTCTAGAACTCTTGAAAACTTCAAATTTCACTATAGTGGGACTCATATGCTAGAAGTGGCATATTGGTCTTGCTTTGATTTTTAAGAGGATCAAGATCTCAATCTTCTCTTCAACCTCTTCTTTGTCTTCTCAACCTGATTTTTGGATCCAAATTGCTAAATTATGCTTTCTAGATTTATTTTAGTGATCTTGTAAACAGGGTGGCAACTTGGATAGCTTTGCAACTTTGACAACTTCTTTCCAATATTTCTCTTCAGTATGTCTTCAACCTAGATCTAAAAATGACACACTAAAGAGAGGGAAAAGTTTTGATTTTTTAGTGGAAAGGGGTTTGCCTTGGTCAAAACCCATTTTGGTAATCAAACCTTATAATGAAATCAAATGGAAAGGAGGAATGATGATTGAACAAAATGATGTGTTGCAACTCACCCAGCCTAATGTGAATTTGTTAAACACATTACGACACTAAATCAAGGTAGCCTTATGCTTAATTTAACGAGGGCCTAAACAAGCCTGAAAATGTAGAGGGATACATTTTTCATTGCCACCTTTAGCCAACACTTTAGTTAGAGGAGGAACTTGCTTCAAACTCACACTAAAGTAGACAAATTTGCATCAAGAGGGGTTCGAGTGTACCAGTGCATGTAAGATAGGATAAAAATGATCAAGAGAGATGATCAAGCCCCTAGGATCTAGATCCTATGGAAAACCAAGATAGGCACAAAAGAACAAACACTAAAATATAATGTAAGGAGAAACAACAAGACACAAGCATGCACTCCCAAAGAAAAAGAGAAGAAAACATAAAGAAAAGGGGTGGATCAAGCTTCAACCATTTGTCCCACATGTTGTGGATTAGATCTAAGTTGTTTGTCCAAAAATGCGCAGTCACTCTACGACAACGAAACTTTAGGTTGTACACTAGGTGAGTATCCTCAGAGGTGAGATACATACACACACAACCGGTATGCACTCACACACACAAGCAAGTGGCTATAGAAAATTCATGCCTAAGTTTTGCTTCCTATTCAACTAGACCAAATCTATACCTCCTCATAACTTTTATAAGGTGCCACACAACAATGAACTTTGAGCTTCATGAGGAAAGAAAAGCTCCATATGCTTCAAACTCATGAATAAACAATATGGCTCCACAGTCCACAAGCAAGCAAAGTGTGTTATGCAAGGTGGCCATATAACCAAAATTTGCAACATAGTGTAAGGGATGTTCAAAGGAGTTTTTATTAGTTCATGTAAGGTCTTAACTTAGGGAACATTGTGCCTAATGTCTCCAACAAAGTACCAATCGAATAATATAAGATTCACAACTTAGGGGATGTAGTGTGTCACATCAAGCCACTAAGAGGAATATAATATTCTAAGAGAGATCATGCTCTTGAAGGACATCACACCCAATGTAACCACAAAGTGAAAGATGCATGACATGAAGTAATAATACTACACAATGAAACTTGAATTGCAAAAGAATAATGCTAATAAATGCTCCCACTTTAAAGAAATTGCTAAACACCATACTATAAGCAATTGCATTAAAGTAGCAAACGCTAAATGCTAACAATAAAGAATTGTCAAGTCATATGTTTCCAAATGAATCTACGTCATGAAAGAAAAGAAGGGGTTGCCCCCAACAATAAAATTCCAAACACATGAGTGATCCATCAATTTGGGGTCAGTATGTTCTTGCTACAATGTTTTTAGAGAGCTAAGAATTGTCATCATTCCCCAAATACTCATGGAGCAAGAAGAATGAAACATAGAGAGTGAAAAAAAAGAAAAACCGTTCAGGTCAACATGGGAGAGACATGAATGTCTATGCCTTGTGTCATCCCAAAAAGGAAAACACAAGACAAATGAAAAAGATAAATAGAAAGATTTTGAGTCAACATGGAAGAGACATGAATGTCTCAATGCCTTGCATCATCCCCAAAATGTGAACACAAGACAAATGAAAAAGATAAAGAAAGAGGTAAAATATTTTATGACATAGAGAAGAATATAGGTACAAATAGAGGAATGTCACAAAGAGAGAGATACATCAAACATAATAGTACAGGGGATCACATTATGCACATGCAATAACATAAAAGAAAAATAAATAATGTAAAAGAATAGTAAGGCACATACGAGTCAACCTATTAGAAGGTTGTTTGCATCCCAATCGTGTTCATCATATAAAAAAGGCACATAACTAGCCAAGGGGACAATGACAAGTGAACTACTAGGATAAGGATATCCAATTCTTGCGCCCATTGTGTGCAAGACAAGAATGATCCATAGTAGGTGATGAGGGAGAGCTCCTTGCATCTTGAAATGATTTGCGATAAATGTAAATCATGTAATAGTGAGAATATGATGATTCTACAAATATTGCATGGCAAGGAGTGAAAAGAGTCCTTCCTTAAGGGACTATTTCTATGATATCAAACTTTTTAAATATTTCTTTTAAAGCACAACACTCATCGGTACTATGTCCAAGGACTCTAGGGTATCGACAATGTGATGTGTTTGTTTTCTTACGATTTGTAGATCAATCTTCTCTTATGGGTGCTAATGTAATCGGTCCTTGGTTTGAAAGTATTTATAAAGTTCTTTTAGTGGTAGTTGGTGGAAAAGGGAATTTTAGCTTCTTTACTTTGTAAGGCCTTCGTCATTTTCTAGGTTCACCAACTTCTCTAGTTGAATATTGAGGAGGAGGACCTAATATGATCCTATCATCCCTATCACTATTATGAGGCATTGGTTGTTCTTTAGGAAGGAGGATACCTATATCAGGAGGAGGATCTTGATATCCTAACCCTTTAGTATCTTTAGTTGAAATTTTCTCTAAGAGTTGATGAATTTCATGTTCACTTGTTGTAGCACATCCTTCTTTTTTTAAGATCATGAATCATTTTCCATAGGTCTCTTCTAGATTGATGAGAGTGTTTGTCACTTTGTTAACATAGAATGGTTGAATGTTTGCTTGACTAGAGGAACTAGGTTCACCTATTGTAGGGAACATAGGTTTGGTTTTTGTTTCAATTTCAGGGTGTAGGTAACCAAACATCTCAAGTGGTGGTATTATAGGGGTGTTGGTTGTTTGATGGAGGGATAAAAGGATGCATTAGTCTCAAGGTTATTAAGGAAATAATTTAGGAATTTATTCATGTTGTCATCATCTTCTCCAATGATTTCAATATCACAAGGAGGAGATGCATTAGGAGTCAACTGAGGATGAGTAAGTTCAATTTCATTAGGTTCATTTCCAAAAGAACAATTTGATACATCAACAAGGGATTTCAGGGACATATACAACTTACCAAAAAACATATCCATGATGAAATGTAATGCAAGAACACAGAATTAAAGGTATAAATACAAATTTGAGATTATGCAATGTATGTAATGAACCAAGTGAAGGTAGATGCAATGAAATGAATGAAACAAAAACTCTAGAAACTAAAATAGATAAATAACAACAACAATCTGAAACATAGAAACAAAGTTTTTAATGATGGAAAATGTAGTTTAAAATTTGAAATGAGACTAAATATCCTAGAGGAGTGTATGAATTCTGATCAAGTTTTTTCAAGGATTTGAATGTTAAATCACGATCACCATAGAATACCCAAAAATCAAGAAAAATCACCTATACTGGGACTAAATTGCCTAGAGGGGCGTATGAGTCCTAGTTTAGGATTTTTGCAAAGATTTTAGAAAATTCTAAGTAAAATTTATGCTTTTTGGTTTGGATGATGTTTAGGCTAAGTACAAATAAATTTTTTAGATAAAATGCAATGATGCAAGATGCAAAAATTAAACCTATATGCAGTTTCATTAATGCAAAATTTAGAAACCTTAGATACAATTTAACTAATGCAAAACCTAATGCAATGTTAATGCAAGATAGATTTTGGATGATGATGCACTCCAAATCAGAATTAAGAGGTTCTAGATGCAAGTTCACCAAAATGAAAAGACAAAAATAGGAGAAGGGGCACTCTATCTTTGAGGAGATAGGGTTCCTATTTCACACTCTTGTTTCAATCAAGGAAACCCTAGAAATCTCAATCCAAGGATGGAATGAAGGAAAGATATATGCTATAGGTTTTCCTAGGGTATGATTAGAGACTAGAAGGGGTTTCACCACCAAGCTAGGGCTTGGAAAGACAAGTAAGATGAAAGACCTAATTATGAAACTCAATGATATTAAAGACTTTCCTAAATGACCTAGAAATGAATGCAAAACAAAAGAGAAAATTGGATAATATGTGCACAGTGTCATTCAAGGATTTTTTGAGTGGTAGCATAGCTTTGTTCATTCTTCATTACCTATTTCATTTCAAAGTTTGATAACCAAAACAAGGTTTGACCAATGAAAACCCCTATTCACTTGGAAACAAACATTTTTCTCTCTTGTGTGCATGATTGTAGATTTAGGTTGACGACCTTTTGAAGAGAAAGATTGAAAAGTCATCAAAAGATGTCAAAGTTGTCAAAGTTATTTTCAAATAATGGAATCTAACCTAAAGATTTGATTGTGAAATTTTGGACACTAAAACCTAGAAAAATCAGAAGCCACAGATTTGTGTTAAAGGATCCTAAAAGTTGTAGAAAAACCTTAAGCAAAGACCCATTTTCCCATGGATGAATGAGTCCCAATTAGCCTTTAGAAACTACCTCTTGGTGACCGGTAAACATATTACTACCCTTCTAAGACCTATAGTCTAATTTTTGGTTCTATAATTATTGAGTTTAATCTTGTTGTTTCAATTGTTAGATTGCATTTTAGATTTGATTTTTTATTTTGAGTTTTTCTCCCCAAAGTGTTTTTTGAGCTTAACCCCTATCCTTCGAGAATAACAAAATCTGAATATTTTCATGTTGACTTGATTCAGCTAAGGGTTGTTAGTCAATTCATTATGGGGATCTCATTTTCTAATGAAATAGAGGGAAATAGGTCTATCTATTATTATTTTGGCAAACCCCATTCTCATAACATAAAAATACCTATTTTTTAAATGTTTTAGTGTGTTATTTTTCCTTGGGTCAATATCAAATTTAGCACAACTAAAGATGGTGCTATGTTTTGTTGATCCTGACATAGCCTTTTCATAATTTCCACATGTGGGAATCATCCTAAAGTTTAAAATTCATCAACCTAGACTAACATCAGAATCATTGTAGGAGTCTTATCCCATGTTTGAAGGTGAAAGCATAATATCTAGATTAGTGCTCATGAAGTAGCAAGCGCTTCCCTCATCTCTAAATTGATAAACGGTTTGTTGTGAAAGGTTGAACAATAGAGTTTGGAAACTACAGTCGAAGAGAAGCTATGGGAAGCCCCATATGCCTAACTAGTGAGAAGATTCAACTGGCCTTCTTGGGCCCAATAATGGACCAACATTTAAAAATGTTCCTTACTTAAGGATAATGATATCATGACGATAAAGATAGTAAAGTTGATTTTGGGAAAGTTGTTCCTAATTTTAGAGGAAAGGTACATGGTTAATACAGGGTATTAGCACAAAGCTATGTCACACTTTTAGCCAACTTATCAGCATAAGTGATTTTAAGTATTTTTAACTAAAAATCAATTTTGGTCAAACATATGATCTTGTAAGATTCATTCTAGGTAATTTATATATTTCCACAACTTTTCTAACTAAAATTGTTGGCTAAATGCATATTTAACAACTTTGAGTCCAATTTTCCAGAAAATAAAATTATTTGAAGAACTTGATGTTTCAACAACTTCTACTCATGTAATAAATATTATTTTAAAAATATAAAAAATACCCTTCCGTAGATCCATAAGTTTAGTTTTAAAAAATGTATATATTTTAATAGTTTAATTATTATTTATATTTTCCATTTTATTTTTACTAATTATCAACACAAAACATTAGGTTGATCACCATGTCAAGGAAAAATATTAAAGGTTATGAGAAATTTTTGAAAAAATATGATGCTCTAGACACAAGAATCTATATCAAGATAGTATAATTTTTTTTCCATTTTAGAGAAATAATTAATATGAAAGTTGACATCGACTGGAAACAACTAAGTTTTAATACTCGCACATTTTAATATTTTTTTAAAAATATATATTTATCAAAGTTGGAAACAAATTTATCCATGCCCTAAATTTTTTAGTTATAAATACACAGAAAATAATTAAAAGGAAAAGAAATTACTATATAAAGATTGATGTCTCATGTAACTTCATTTTTCAACATTTTATCAGCAACTAAATTATACTATTAATTTGTAAAATATTAATGTTCAAACAATTTTTAATTTAAAAATAAAAATAAAAACATAAAATATACTAAAAAATAAATAGTTTATTAGTTTACATCATTTTAAAATTCAAAACATTTATATCACTTTTTAGTGATTCAAGTTTAAAAGTTGGATCAGTGTTCGCTGATTCCTTTATAAAAGTGTGACACAACTTTGTACTTTTACCCTACAAACATGTCTTCTCATTTTGTTGTGGCCCTATTGGATTTACATCTATCAAAAGAGGTAGTAGTGGAAATGAAAAAAGTGATTTTTAATCCTAACCTGCTAGGTGGTTTGGAAGAGTGGGTTGAAGCTATACAATTGGGTGGTGAAGTTCCTTGCTTGAAGGACTTGAATTGGCACATGGTTTCTCTTTACTCCCATCCCTTTAGAGTTTCACTATTGATGCTCTTAGATAACTATCTATAAGTGTGAATAAGGTGTAAAGCACAAAAGACACTTCTTAATACGACATTATATCAAAGACAAACCTAATTGAACTAATTCAAAACAATAATCTACTAAAAGCATCATATTGTTCTATATCTCCAAAGATTTATTAAATCACTGTGGCTCTCAGATTGTGTAAGCAATGTGACTGTTAAAATGACTATCTGAAGAACAAGATGGATGCTAATAAAATGATATGGAGCTTAATATGATAATACTAGATGATAAAGAAACTAAACTAGCATGAATTAACATGGAAACAGATAAATGTAGCTACAAGAGGCAGTCATGATATGAAAACTTGATTGCTGGATGTTGGATGCTTGATGATTGGATTCCTGCAGAGTAAGAGTGCATAAGTTAGATTATCTGGATCCTTTTCTTGGTTCAACAAGGCTTTATTTATAGAATTTCCTGGCTGTAGAAATGCACAGGGATGGTATTGAGAGGAGTGAATGGTGAAAGATGGAGGAGATTGAGATAAATTTGGTGATTGTCTCTACCCATGAAAACACCAGGCAAGAGAAGAGGAAAGATTGATGGAGGAGGATTGAGAGAAGAATTTGGAATTTGTCTCCAAAACTTCCCGTGAAGTTTCAAAGCATTAATTTTGACATAATTTAGACATAAATTAGACATATGATATCTAATTCAATTTTGAAGAAATATAGATGGAATATTCTTTATGCCTTTATTTAAATACTTTTGATTTATTTAAATTAGGAAAAGAGGGATAAATAATTTAATAAAATGAACTATAGAAGTTGTTTAGTAAATTAAACAGAAGAATATGACAATTAATAAATAAAGTGTTTAATCTTTATTTAATTAATCTAAGATTGATGTGATATAATGAAATAGGAAAATGATAATTAAATCAAACAAAGTATTTAATTTTGTTTATTTAATTAATATGAATTTAAATGTGAAATATATAAATAAATATTTCTATTTATTTAAACAGTAGAGGAAATTAGGATAATTAATCGGATGTTCTAGACCATTTTTAGGTGTATACATTTTTCCCCTCTTCGAAGTGATGTGTTTATGCGTTGCTTCGAAGAAAATTTTGCTACTACTGCTAGGATTGATGATAAAAAAATAATTCTATATTCCCCCAGACATGCCCCAAACATTGATTTTCAGATGATTGTCGATAGTATGCCCCCTCGGGAGATAATTTAATGATTTGATGATTTTTAGATTTTTTTTTAATTTTTTATGATTTTTTGATGATTCTATGATGATTTGATGATGAAATAATTTATCTCCCAACAAATGATGAAGAAAAATACAGCCCACAGATGAATTTCAATTAATATCATGGGTAAAATAAATCAAAATATAATAAAACCCACCAAAAATCCCTTTTCAAAAGTTATATATAGTCCAAAAGGTCATTTTCAAAGTCATTTGTACTTTTTGAGTTTAAAAATCTTGTGATAGAGACATTTCAGCCAGTTGGAGCATGATTCCAAACCCTTACCACACTCACCGTTTTGAGCGCATTTGACATCACCGACGGCTGACCGCGTATGGCCCTCTGGTATGTACCCATTATCCTCCTCATTTTTTGTGCAATTCTATTTTTTATGCTTTTTATGGCTTTTGGCATTTTTTACCTAGATTAGCGCTTCCAAGTCGCATTGTAGCGCTTTCACTTTGGTGTAGCGCTTTTAGTAGGTGGTTCAGTGCTTTGATATTTAGCACATGCATTAATTTCTCTAGCACTTTCGTAGGATAGTGTAGCGCTTTCGATGATTTAGCACTTAGATAATGGCTTTTAGTGCTTTGATGTCGGATTTTAGCACCTAGAGAGTTCTAGCGCTTTGATTTGGTAGATTAGTGCTTTCATGGTCTATTCTAGCGCTTTTGGTAAAGTGGCGCTTTGATGGACTATTTTAGCGCTTCGATGTGGTAAACTAGCGCTTAGGGTAAAATAGCGCTTTGGATGCCTGTTATAGTGCATTGGAGTGCTGAAGTAGTGCTTTCGAGATTTAGCGCTTTGGGTGCCTGTTTTAGCGCCTTTGACTGATAAAGTAGCGCTTTTGGGATTTAGCGCTTTGGATGCCTGTTTTAGCGCATGCATGTTAGAATTACACATTTTGACTTAGTTAACCTTGATTTTGTCAATTTTGCTCATGTCCATTCTTCGGATTGGTATGATTGATAATCCAAATTCTTGATGTTGGATTTTGATGATTTAAATAAGACTTACTCTCATGATAGGCAAGAAGAAATCCTATTTGTGATGATCCTCATGATAGGTGAGGAAATGATTCAATATAGATGATAAATCTCATGATAGGCGAGATTAGATAATGTTTGATGAACCTCATGATAGGTGAGGTTTTGTTGATGTTCGCCCATGAATTTTGATCAAGAATTCATACCAAATTTTTGGAATAGACTTGATAGTAGAATGACTTTTGATTTCTAGACATAGTGCACTGATTGTGGATTTTTCATTATGATGATAGGAGGATTTGGGTACCCTCCAGATGTGAGAGATGTTTCCTTGGACTACTGACTTGATACCTCATCTGACACCAGATGAGATTTAGATTATAGGTCAATGCGGCCTGACCAGTTTACTTGACATGCCCCAAATTAGGATTAATCGGGGTCTTTTGACTGCTTTGGCTGAGAGGTGGCATAGTGACCACAACACATTTCACTTAACCACTGGCGAGATGACGGTCACACCCAAGGATGTGTGGCAGATTCTACACATTCCATTTATGGGGGAGATTGTAGTGTATGATTCTCATGAGGCTAGTGGGAGAGATGCTCTCCGCAAAGTATTTTAGGATCGGGATATTGCAGGTTCAATCGTCCAATGGAGGAGGATTGTTGATTCATACGCTAAACTACCAACAATACTTGTTGGATTTATTGGAGGTTTCCTTTGCCTTGATCGTAGGTCAAAGGGATTGCTCATGGGTTGGGGCAGGACTCTAGAGAGCATGATCGTACATGGTACGAGATATGCATGGGGGATGTTCATGCTGGCACATCTCTATCATGATCTTCATTCAGTGGTGTACCTTGGGGCACGCAGCTTATCAAAAGGGATGACCCTATTACAGGTGTGGGCATGGGAGCACTTTTCTATTGCACGACCATTTCCAATGGAAAATAGACCAACAAGTAGATCGTATGTGTTTAGATATAGAGGTCGGCTTACCCAGGCTTAGATGGGTAAGTTGGAGCATTGGAGGTGAGTTTTTGATGATATAGAGACTGTTACCTAGTGGCCATATCTAGACTGCGAGGAGTGGGATGAGGATGATGCAGTGTTGGGGTATCTCTGTGATTCCATGTACCTGATTGGTTGGACACCCTTTGTTTTGGAGAGATTTTGCTACACTAAGTGTACAGGCAGTATGGCATCGTTCAGTGCATGCCACAAGGGGTAGCCCACTATGCTAGGCGGTGGAGTGATATACCTGATTGGGGGCCTTGTTTGTCATATGAGGTTCTAGTAGAGGGATACAGGGCAATGCAGCCACCACCCTAGGATATGCACTAAGACATTACAAAGGCACCTGTTATAGAGGAGTACGCTACATTTTTGGCTTTGGTTCCACATCCTTGCATCACCATTCCAGACAAGCTAGCACCATTACCTATAAAGGAGGATGTGGCTGAGGGTTCTGCAGATAGTGAGGGTGATACTCCGTCAGGAAGTAGCACAAAGAATGGTGGAGATGGCAGTGATATCGATGACAATGATGGTGGCAACGAAGGTGGTATAGGGGTAGGGCCAGTCAGTAGTGGTCATTCATCTAGCAGGCCTCGCAAGAGGCGAGCAGTGGCAGTACCATCAGTGGACCACCAGAGACATATTGCAGGTCTTCAGACACAGGTTTAGGCGTTGCAAGGACAGTTGGTATAGGCTCGGGGTTTTCTTGTTCAGACACAGACTCAGATGCAGGCTCAGGCTCTAGCCCATGCTTAGGCACTAGTGCAGGTTCAGGGATAGTTGGCCGCTGTGTAGACTCAGGTTGCCACATTGACAGTCGAGCAAGACAGTGCACGTCAGATTGCTGAGAGGGCACAAGAGATAGCTGAGACCCTATAGAGAGTGGCCAATGGTACCTCGGTGGGAGATTACATGAGAGAGATTCTGCAGGTTGGCCGAGAGGCTGAGTTTTATCAGGGTAGATATCATGATGCAGTGCCTGTTGATTGTAGAGTCAGCTATGCTCTGTCGAGATCCGGGCAAATGCATAGTTGGACAGTGAGTGAGGGTGTGACACAACCTCCACGTAGAGATCCCAGAGATCCTGGTTCTTCTAGGGGTGTTGGTGGTACTGGTCTTGTTGGGCCCACAGATTCCGACAGTAGTAGATCATAGATGCTATTGTGATTCAAAAATTTTCCTTTTTGAGACATGATGTATACTACGATTTACCTCATTTTTGATGATGTATCTTTATTTCAGACTTCATTGTATACTTGACACTGATGATATATATATATATATATATATATATATATATATATGAGATGCAGTTGATGTGATTTTATGATGGTTTATGATATATGTGTGATGGATGTATTTATTATGTGATGTTCTATATGAATGATTTTATTTCAAATGTGATGATGTAATGATAAATGTTTTTATTTTATGTAATGATTCTATGATAAATGCATTTTGTAGAATATATGATATATATGGATGTATGATGTGATGTATGAATCTCTAAATGAGGATCGATATATCAATGAATGTTTAAATGTGATAAAGATGAATGGATGGATGGATAAATGCTTTTTATTTTAAATGTGATAATGATAAAAATGATGATCTTATGATGAATGATAATGGATGGATGATGTAATGATAATAATGACATGACTTGCATGTATTTTAAATGTGATAAATTCTATAGATGACAAATGATGTATTTATGGTACAATTTAATGCATAATTTATTTGATGTACCATATAAATGTATGATTGATGAAACGATGAAACTTAATGATGAGATGATGACTCCTACATGTTTTTGATGATTTTTGGATTTATGTCAAGTATACTCAGTCCTATTTGTAGATAAGATAATCATTGATTAGAAATCTTTATGCAACAAATACTCTGTAGATAATGAATTATGATTTATGCAATCTCATTTTATCATGCAACTATATGCAAAACCATTGTCACTTTAACAATACTTTTCTACTTTTTGTCATCATAGAGCTTTTATTGGATGTTGAAAGTGAGTACAAGCATCAATGGTATGTGTTAGACCAATGACGACTTGAGTACTTCTTTCATGATTTTTGGTATTGCAAGTGAACACAAGAATCTAGGTATAATTGAATCGAGATGACCTTAGCATTCATTGCGTAAACAAGTAGTGATTAATCATTTCAATGTGTGAATTCTGAATGTCATCGGTGATAAATTTGCATAGCACATCCCCTAACAATTCATACATTTATATGATTAACATACAGACAACAGATAATAAAAACATCATTCTTCTTCCTTGTTTCTCTAGTTCAATACATCATTGAGTTACTCCAAAGAAATGATAATAAAAAATACAATGTATCTATTTTTTTTTTTACTTAGAATGTTTCAATCATTATTCAGATTTTAGATCATCCATCCTGATTTTGTGATGTTTTTTGGATTTTTGAGATTTTTGACCAAAGACCTAACCTAATAACTTATCCTAGGGGTCTCGGGGGCTGATAAAAGATTAGCCTTGCCTACATTACACATGCAGAGACCACATAGTTCGACTGACACATACCTAATTTTTTTGGATTTTGCTTTTTCAGACTAACTTTTTGACATGTTTTTGGATTTTCGATATGATACCGATGTTGGATTCCTCTCTGATGGTGATTGATTTTTCACTTTTATCTTTTTTTTCATTGTTCTAGCCATACTGTTGTTCACCCTCTGGTGAAATCGATGCTTTTGTTGCCCCTAGTGATATCTAGATGTTGCCTCCAAGCTTTGGAGTGAGACTTGACTATCGGAAAATAATTTTGATATGGATGTAAAGATGGCAAGACTACTAACATGATATGAAATGGTATGGACTGCCAGACTAAGTGATCTTGATATGTTTCAAAATAGATCGGAAAGCTGACCTTAGAATCACATACGACTCCTGTTTCTAGGTTTTCACCATATGTTTTGATTACACTCTTTGTTTTGTGTATTTTTCTATTTTTCTCTTTTGCGTTCTTTTTGTATTTTGTATATATATATATATATATCATTTTTGAATTTTTATTTTGTATTTTTGTGTTGCCAAGATGCCTGTTTGCCAAGTTTTCATCAAGGAAACCATTTTCAGAAGTTTGACCCGTGCACTAGGAGAATCAA
The DNA here is from genome assembly GCA_007115665.2 of Sequoiadendron giganteum. Lineage (NCBI taxonomy): Eukaryota > Viridiplantae > Streptophyta > Pinopsida > Cupressales > Cupressaceae > Sequoiadendron > Sequoiadendron giganteum. The sequence continues at coordinate 121,828,050 of CM021101.1, read as the reverse complement.
GTATAGAACTTTCTGAGATGAATGTTGTTGATAGGTTCGTCAAAAAAATCCCCTTCTGACGTTGATAGATGATATGCCCCTGATCCATATACTGATATGACGACAAAAGGACCAAGCCGGTTAGGCTCAAATTTCCCTTTCTTCTCCCTATCCTGCTGATTCCTAGGGTTTTCCTTCAGTACCAAGTCACCAACCTAAAACACCCTTGGTTTTACTCTGTGGTTGTAACTCCTTGACATTCTTTGTTGATAAGCTGTTAGATGATTAATAGCTTGTTGATGACACTCATCCAATAATTCCAGTTCCTGTAGTCTAGATACCCTATAGTCTTCATCTGAAATGATCCCTCTGAGTGATACATGAAGGGATGGAATCTCTACTTCGATGGGAAATATGGCTTCTGATCCATATACCAAGGCATATGGTGTAGCTCCTATTGGTTTTTTGATACTTGTTTTGTAGGCCCATAGTGAAGGATTGAGTTGAACATGCCAATCACGTCCAACATTGTTAACCGTCTTTTTGAGAATTTTTAGAATTGTTCTGTTCAAGGCCTCTGCTTGGCCATTCCCTTGAGGATAGTATGGTGTTGAAAAATGATGTTGGATATGGAACTTTTCACATAGTTCATGGACATCTTGATTCTTGAAAGGTCGTCCATTATCAGTGATAATGGATTGAGGGATTCCATACCGACATACTATGTAATTCAAAATGAAAGAGGAGATCTACTTGCCAGTGATGGTTGTAAGAAGCGCTACTTTTATCCATTTTTTGAAATATTCTATATTTGTGATAATGAAGTTGTGTCCATTGGATGAAGATGGATTTATTTTTCCTACTAGATCTAGGCCCCATTGATAGAAAGGCCATGTTGATGTGAAGGGAGGAATTTTTGTACCGGTGGATGAATCAAATTGCTGTGAATTTGACACTTTTGACATTTCTTGACAAACTAATAGGATTCTTTCTCCATGCATGGCCAATCATGTCCCAAACAAAGGAGTTTCTTGGATAGAGTTATCCCACTCGAATGAGTGCCACAAATACCCTCGTGAACCTCTCATAGGGCCGTTTCAGATTCGTCATGTTCTAGACATCAGAGTAAGGTACCATCAAGCCCTCGACGATAAACTATGTCGGCGATTAAAGTATGTCGTGCGGATCGGCAGATGAAGTTTCATTTTGGTTCCTAGAAAAATCAGGAGGAAGGATATTGTCTTTTAGGTAAGAATAGGTATTTTCATAGATGGAGGTTTCAATGGTTTCTAGATGGTAGATGGTAGTGGATTCTGAATTATAATGGGAAGGACATGATACTTGTTCTACCATAAACTCATAACAAACACGCTTTTTCGGCAATTGTAATAATGAAGCAATTGTGGCCATAACATTTGCAGCCTTGTTCTCTGCCCTTGGAATTTGATCAAACTTAATACTAACAAAGAACTGTTTCAGATCATCTATTTGTTGCTTGTAGGGCATCGAATTTTCATCTTTTGTTTGATACTCGTCATTCACTTGATAAATGACTAGTTGAGAGTCCCCATATACCTATAAGTCCATGATCTTCCATTGAATTGCTATTTTGACCCCAATGATCAATGCTTCATATTTTCCCACATTATTTATACATTGAAACATCAAACTATATGATTTTGGAATGGTGTGTCCTTGTGGAGAGATGAAAAAAATCCCTTCTCCAGATCCGTGTTGTGTGTATGATCCATCAAAATATAATACCCATTGTTGGGGCATCACTGTCATAATGTCTGCATCTAGAAACTCCATTGTCATTGGTTGATCATCTGTTAGAGGAGCCTCAACTAATTGTTCAGCGATTGCCTGACCCTTGATTTCTTTTCTCTCTAGATATTGAATGTCAAATTCACTTAATAGCATGACCCACTTTGCTAGTCTACCTATTAAGGCAGCTTTACTGAGTAGATATTTTAAAGGATCGATCTTTGCTATTAGCTTGATTGTATGAGTTAGCATATAGTGTCTCAACTGTTGAGTAGAAAACACCACCGTCAAGCAAGATTTCTCTATGAAAATGTAATTTATTTCATATCCATTTAATGTCCTGCTGATATAGTAGATGGCATGTTCTTTTCCTTCATAATCTTCTTGCGCTAATAGTGTCCCTAAAGAGATATTTGTTGTGGCAATATACAATATGAGAGGCCTTCCTTCTATTGGTGGTATGAGAATATGTGGTGACATTAGATACTATTTTATTTGATTGAACATTGTTTCGCACCCATTATCCCATTTGAAAACCACATTCTTATGCAATAGATAATTAAAAGGATGAATTTTGTTGCTAGCTGGGAGATAAATCTTCTGATCGATTGGAACCTTCCCTGTAGTGATCTGAGTTGACTAATATTCTTAGGAGGTGGAATCTCCATTATCACTTTTACTTTCACTGGATCCACTTCAATGCCTTTTTCTGAGACAATGTACCCCAACAGTTTTGCTGATGTGACCTCGAAGACACACTTCTTGGGGTTTACCCTGACATTGAATTTCTCTAGCCGTGTAAATATTTTGTCTAGGATATGTAGATGTCCTTCCCTAGTACCAGATTTTTCCAAGATGTCATCCATGTAATCCTCCATGAAGGTGTGCATCATATCATGGAAGATTGTCATCATTGCTCTTTGATAGGTGGCTCCTGCATTCTTAAGACCAAATGGCATGACATTCCAGTAGAAGGTTCCCCATGGACATGTAAAAGCCGTCTTTTCCTAATCTTCTGGAGCTATTTTTATTTGATTGTACCCAGAGAAACCGTCCATGATCGACAACATGGCATGCCCTGCCGTCAAGTCCACGATGATGTTTATATTTGGTAATGGAAAATCATCCTTCGAGCATGCTTTATTTAGGTTCCTAAAATATGTACATATCCTGATGCTATTGTCTGGTTTTGAAATAGGTACAATGTTTGATATCCACTCAACATAGTCTATAGACCTTATGAATCTAGCATCCAACAATTTGTTTAGCTCTGCCTTTACCATTAATGCGATATGGGGATGCATTTTTCTCAATTTTTGCTTGACAGGCTTGATTCCTATGAGCAAAGACAAATGATGCATGAGTAGATTTGGATCTAATCCTGGCATATCGGAATATGACCAAGTGAAGTTGATGCTTCTTTCTTTAAAGAATTTGATGAATTCCAGTCTTTCTTGATCTGTCATGGATTCCGCTGGATGTAGGATTTTTGTCTTTTCTCCAGTGCCGATGTTAACAGACTGTGTGGGTTCTACCAGAACTGATGACCTCCCATGATAATTTTTTGGAAGAGTGTCAAATATTCCATCCTTCAGTGCCTCGGAAAGGTTTTCACCGTTAGATGCATTCTCTATTTTTTCTTTTTCCAGATCTAATGCTGCCATAGAGTGGTTTTCACCATTAGATCTATTTTCCTTGTTTTCGCATTTGCAACTAGAAGATTTGACACCCTCCTATCGAGCCGTGTTGTTATGAGTATTACAGATAGAACTTGTACCAGGTTCTCTATGACATAAGAAATTTATGATTGCATCATCGTCTGTAAATATTGGTATAGGCAAAGGTTCGATAGGTTCCCAATCAATGAGTTCTGGATGGATTAATGGCATGAGGTCATTGGATTCATTTGGGTTGATGGATGTAAGGGTTTCGACAACCATTTGGTCATAGTTGTTTATTGGAATATTGAGGTCAATGATGGCACCCTCTTCAAGATCGTCTAGCTCACTCGAGGTCTGTTCGTCCCCACTCGAATCATCGATATTTAGTGACCCTGCCATGAATGGTCTAGACCAAAGCCTTGGCCCTCCTCACGCATAGGTGTATATTGTTGGATGACATCAATATGAATATCAGTGAAAGATATATCGGAACATGAATCCCATTCATATTCATTTGAATCTATCTCAAAGTTGTTTCTAAGTTGAAGGATTCTTTCTACAACCTTCTTTGTCATCTCCTGTTTTTCTTCCTCAGAGTATCCTAGTCCTGGTTTCTCTTTTGAATGTAGAGTGAGGGGTTGAATAGGCTCTATGATTCCATCCTTTCTTAATCCAATAGGTCCTTGTCCCTCATATCCCATTTTTTTGAGGATCGCTTTCCCTTTGCCATATTTGTCGGTGTTGATGTTGACATTTTTGATATTGGTATTTGATGTAGAGGGTTCCTCATCGTTGTAGAGACAATCCAAGATTTCTTTGTTGTCTGAATCATCCTCTATGGTACCTATTCTAACAAACCTTTCATCAAGAACTGTGACTGGTAATGATGTTTGAGATTTGATCATAGATGGTTGCCCATATGTCTTAGGAGATGGCATTAACTGTGATAGCTTAAGTGATTGCTCCATAGAATATGTTCCCATTCCCTTGTCTGTCAGTTGGAATTTCTCTTAAAATTTTGTGATAAAGAAGTTTGTGGATCTGTATTATTTGTTGATTGAGTTTCAACAGGACTTGTTTCTTTTTATTTACCCTTTTTCTCTACCCACTTGGTGGTGATACTTGGACGTTGTTCTTCATTGGATGATCTTGAACTAGATGCTTCCCTGTTGTGAGGCACCAAGGTATCTTGGGAGATTCTAATTATGTCACAATGTTGAGGATGATTATAATCAACGGATATAGTCACCTCCTGTCCATTTATTGGAAACTTCAAACAATGATGATATGTTGAAGGTACAACCTGCATTTAATGGATCCATGGTCGTCCTAATAGTATGTTGTATGTTAACTCTTTTTCCAACACTTGACATGCTATGTGTTTCATCATTGGTCCCACTTGAATGGGTAACACAATTAATCCCTTAAATGATATTTCTTCCTCATAATATGCTTTTATAGTCATTTTTCTTCGAGCATCAATAGCATCATCTGAATACCCTAGTGCACAAATTAACTTGAGAGTGCAAATGTTCAAACCAGCTCCCCCATCTATTAAGACTCTCTTGACGTGATGATTATGGATTAAGACTTCGATATGGAGTGTGGTATTATGGGGATGGTTTAGTGAGACATCATCCTATTCAGAGAATGATAGACAATGTGGGGTAGTCAAATGCCCCACCATAGCTTGGAACTGGAAAACATCTAGAGTCTTTGGTACCGTAGTGGCTACTAGTGCTTGTTCTAGAACCTCCTTATTTGATGGTGATAATTTAAGGAGTTCTAGTATCGATATATGTGCAGGAATGTTTTGCAGTTGATCGACAATGTTATAATGAGATGGAGGTGGAACTGCATGTGTAGACCCAACTCCCTTTAACACTACCTTGGATTGCCCCCTAGTCATTACATTTTTTGGTTAATGTTCTTGACAGTCTCTAATTTTTAAGACATTGATTTGATTTTCAGATTTTTGTATACTTGGGAGCAAATCCAAAGGAGTAGTGTTGTTGATTTTGCATTCATCAATGTTATGACCAACTGTATGATCACTCTCTACTTTCAGATAAACAAAGGATTGTTTTGTCATATAGACATGATTGATGTTCGTACCTTTGTTGTTCAAAGATGATGATGCTCCTTTGTCATAGTTTGGCAAAGGGTCCTTGAAGGCAGAATGATCCTTATTGTTTTGAGGTCCCTCCACATATATTTTGTTGTTGTCGATCAAATCTTGTACTGCGTGTTTCAACTCCATACAATTGTTGGTTTTGTGGCCTTTGTTATTATGGAAGTTGAAGTAATCTATGTCATTCCACCATGGTGGTTTGACCTTTGCATCCTAGAATCGGGCTTCTCGTGCAGTGATAAGGCCACTAGTGACTAATTCTTTCATTGTTGATTCTATCATTTGGCCTAAAGGTTTCAACCTACGCCGATTTGATGGCTTCCTTTATAACTGTGTTTTTACGATCTCATTGCTTTGTATGATATTTGACTTGACAATTTGATCATTGTTTTGATTCTTTGATGTAGATGCTATCAAGTTAAAAATCGGTTTGACATTTTGGGAATCACTTGTTGTTTCATTGGTAGTTGTGTTTTGATTCTTTTGCCAAAATTTTGGCTTATCACTGCTTGAGTATTGATTGGAGGAGTTATTTGTGTTATTCGTTTTATCGTTGAAATGCTTGATAACTCCTCTTTTGACTAGTGCTTCCTCAATTTTAAGATCGTTTTCTATTACTTTTTCGAATGTAGGAGGACATTGCAATTCAAGCCTATAACTCATTTCCTCCATCAAGTTTTCAATGAATAACTCCATCTTTTTTTCCTCAGGAATGGATCGAGGATATCTAGCGAATAGTCATCGCCATCTTTGTAGAAAAGATAAGAACGTCTCCCCTTTGTTTTGTTTTAGGTTACAAAGATCCTTTATTGTAACATCATGTTGGATGTTAAATGAATACTGGGAGATGAACTTGTTGACAAGTTCCTCAAAAGTCCTGATACCTGGTTGTAATTTTGAGAACCATTCCATACATGCACCTCCCAAGCTCCTTGGGAATAATCTCATTAAGTAGGTTTCCTCTTGGGAAAACTCAAGGCTCATTGTTTTTAATTCTCGGATATGATCTATCGGATCCGTTCTTCCATTGTACTTATCATACTTTGGGAATTCACAGTGTCTTGGAAAAGGTATCAGGCTGACTGTTGTGTCAAAAGGATAAGGACAAATGTCTTGTATCGCATATCTTTTGGTATTCCCTTTCATCATATCCTATATTTGTTGTTGTAACACTTGCATTTGGGATGTCAAAGTAGCAACAGGATCTATTTTTTGTGTGGTTTGCAGTATTTCAGTCTCACTTGTTCCAGGTGCTTCCTTCAGACGATTCACATCAAAATCCTTGGAAAGTTTGGAACCTGATTCAGCCAACATCAAAAGATACTTCTCCATATCTTGTTCTAAAATCTTTTCAATAAATTTATGGAATTTGGGATCTTGTTGAGCTATTTGAATATCCTCTAGAGTTATTTCATTCTTATCGTTTTGGTTTAGATTGTTCCAAGGATTTTCGTCTACCATTGTTTGGGATGTTTCAATTTCTTGCTCTAAGAGTCTATGTTTTTGGGACCTAATGAAGATTGGAATACAAACTTTTATTCTTTCTTCCAAAATGTTGATCTTCTATGCTGGAAAAATGTCAATTGAACTTTTAACAAAGTCAAATAAGATGACTGATCTTATTGATGAGACTACATTAAAAAATTTGACTACTATACTTGGTTTCGTGATAAAGGATGATAGTATCCTGATGATGAAACCTCATTGTAGTAATCGATTGTGTATTTTGTTTTGACACTTCTGATTTGCAAGATCCTGTTTCAGTTGATAAGATTGGAAATTTGTATAAACCTATTTGTTTTCGGTCTCTAGACAGTGATTCTGATAAAAAGAAACTTGGTTCTGATAAAAATTGTGGAGAAAATGACAGACTGACTGATTGGTAAGATTTTTGAACTCTCTGTTTTGAAAGCGCTAAAAGAGAGTAGAGAATCCTGAAGGGCTAAAATAGGTGACAAAAGCACAATCTTGACAGAAGCACTAAAATAGTGCTCGAAAGCGCTGCAAAAAGTGATGGAAGCACTATCTTGACAAAAGCGCTGAAACATTGCCCGAAAGTGCTGAAATAGATGATAAAATCACCGTTCTAATGAAAGCGCTAAAATAAAGACCGTAAGCACTAAAATAGTGCTCGAAAACGCTATTTCACAGAAGCCCTAAAACAGTGACCCAAAGCGCTGAAACAGGTTTCCAGAGTGCTAAAAATGGGAATTTTAAGACTCTCTATTGTAAGATCTAATCTGGCCTTGTGGCATACTGTATCATAGATTGTGGAAGATAAGAACAATGTATGCGCTGACTATGGTTGTGACACTCTGTGAGAGCTCTCCTTTGGAAGAAGGCTCATGAATAGAGTGGTTCTACTATGTAATCTAAAGTGTGACCCCTAGCAAAATTGTGATATTTGTGGATGAAGGTTCTATGTTGTAAAAATATCTTTCGATTTTGATATAGAAAACGCCTTCTTCTTAAATTATCTCGACAACTAAGAGGTTTCTCAGGTTTCGTGATTTTAATTTTTCTATTGACAAACGTGGTGGACTTCCAGTTTCAAAGCATGGATTTTCTGACCTAACTTGACTTTGTTTGTTTTCACGATGATCTTTAATCTGATTTTAATGAATTTGTAACACAACAAGCAATTGTGAGATAATTGTTTTAATTTGAAATAGATTGTGTATGTTCAAGAACCACGAATGGTCCTTATTGATTTTCACGGCTTGCTTTGACAATTGTACACAAATCAAACAGACTCACACAAAAGGACAAATAGGTCATCATTATACTCATAGCCCACATCTTGAATTGCGTTGACGCACACAACTGTGTCACCCCCTAGAGGGCGCCCGTGTTTTTATCATTTCCAGGCACGTATTTAGAGTTGGATTTCTCATCCTCTAAGCAAATGTTTCTTGGCAATTATATGGTGAGTGTCTTGGGGGCAGATTCTTCCCTCCCCTTGCACTGTGAGTATGACAATGTATGGATACTAACTCGGTGGGATACTACTCTATGGTTTGTAGATAGAGCTTCCATGCGGTGCGCCAATTGATAAACTCCCTCAAGAGACCTCCCAATCTTTAGAACACATATTTTTGGGATGGTTATCTTGCTCACTACCGTCAAGTTGGATTTTCATCAACAACTTGCATTTTGATTATAGTGGGTTGGAATCCTCGGCTTTAGGCATTCCCACTTAGGTCGTTGTTATAGGGTGAGTACTTTTTCCCACTACGATAGGCCTTCTAAAGGATTTAATAAAGCGTAAATAATCTATCAATAAGGCCTTCTTAGTACTTAATCTATCAAATGTCTAACTTGTCCCAAATTAGACACTATTGATCATGTATTTGGGGGTCGCAATTAAACTTAGCAAATTTTGCACACAATTACGATTTCTCTTCCTACTACAATCACTAAAAATTAAGTTAGAAATTTTCTCTTTTTAGGATTGCATTGCTCAGAGAAAAATATTTCATAATATTTTTGTCAATATATATTATTGTAAATTTGGATAGCTCAACATAAAGCTATCTTTTGAAAATGCCTTTATAACTATGAAAGTTATATGCATGGTCTTTTCTCCAATATTATTTTGTAGTTGTCAACTTTTATCAAAAACTTGAAAAAAAAAACTTCAAAACAATGTGAAACTCAAAACAAAAATAAACCACTAGTTAATTTGAATTGAAAGCTTTTACAAAAACATACAAAATATATAATATAAAAGTTAGTTCAATATTATTATGAAAAAACATATACTATTTAAATTTGAAAAAATTGAAATTAGAACTATTCATTTCTATTATCATAAATTAATTTAATCTATTTAATCATATTATAATATTATATTATATATCTAATCAACTTTAAAACTTTTAGATTTCAAAGTGTTCCTTTAAACTTCTAAAAATTCTTAATACAATTATTGTATATTAACATTGTACCAATTAGTAAATGATCATTTTCATACCCCATTATTCGAGACATTAGATAATACACATAGGAAATTAATTGAATTTAGGTGTCCATTCAATTCCGTAACATCTAGATGAGGTTGAAGATAAGAAATTTTGTACGAGTGGAATTATTTTGTTTAAGAACTGTGAATAAGTCAAGTCTTCCGTTCCGTGCCGTGCCGTTTGAGATTAAGTCTTTTACGTCGATTCTCGCGTTGAACTGTAGTTCGTTTTATAGTTTTTAAATATTAGTTTTGATGAGATATTTAGTTTAATTATAATATATACCTCAACTAATTAAAAGATGAAAAGAAGGCATGCACATTCAAATGAGTGATAGAGAATATAAAGAAGTTGATGTCAACTTTTCTTTTAAAATATGAAATTTAATATTTGAGGTTTGAATATACAAACTATCATACGTGGAAGATAAAGAGTGATGAAAAGGGAATATACATTAAAGATTTTAAATCAATATTATTTTAAAAAATATTTTAAAGTGTATAATTTTATTTCTTTATATTTATTTTAGTATATTTAAATATAAAATGTTATAGAATTAAGTTCAAATAATATTTAAATGAAAAAATAAAAAAAATTATAAAATTCATAGAGATGTAATTTTAAAATATCTTTAAAAATAATATTTAGATTTTAATGATTTTAATTTATTTTTAATAAAGGAAAAAAGTGTATAGGGAAGAGGGTCTAATTGTTATCCACCATAGTTTTGTACATCTTAATTTTTTAAACGATGTATCAATTTTTTTCAAAAAAAAATTGGTTTATTTGTATGTGATTGAAGAGATTGAAGCTATTGTTTCAACCTGTGGCTACTTATGACAATCATGGGATGAGTTGTTGCATGGTCAAATGTCCAAAAGTGGTCATTTGGGGGTGTTGATTGAGACCTATGTATAGATGCCCCAATAACTGTGGGCTATGGCCACCAAAAATGTTGCACAACTACTCTAACTAATAATCCTCTAAAAATGACATCAATCAATATCTACAAATAGATGACCCAGTAATCATACACTATGGCCACCAAAAACTTATGTCTTCAGAGTGCACTTGAAGACTATGAGTTTAAAGACTCATTGGAGAAAATAATTTTGTATCTAATTAAGATAGAAGAAGAAAGGGAGTTTGTGGTGGACAAGATCAAAGAACATGAAACTCAAGTAAAGCATTTTTTTGACAAAAAGGGTAGACAAAGATAGTTCAAAGTCAACGATCTTGTGTTACTCTAGGATAAGTGAAAATAACCAAAATGAAGCCATGGTGAGTTTGATTCCTTATGGAAAGGGTAATTCTAGATTAGGAAGGCCTATGGGAAAGATTCATTCTACATCACCTATTTGGATGGCACTTATTTGCCCCTTCCTTACAACAAGCAATATTTGAAGACTTTTAATTAGTGAAACAAGTCATTCCTCCTCTTTGCACATAGGTTAACTAGGATTTTTTGATCTGTTTCATATTTGGTTTTATTCATGTTTTTGTCACTTGTTGTTCCTCTCTTGCACCTTTCCTTTGTAGTTTTACTTTCTTATCATGTGACTCTATGCCCAACAGATAACACACTGATCCTTTGTAAAGATTATGGGTTCATCACACATCATTTACAGTCCTTGTCCCTAATTAGAGCTAGCTATTACCCTCATTTCTAAATAGCCTATTTTAAAAAAAAAAAATGCATCAAATTTACTATTAGTATAATGTCAAATGCATACTTTGCAATTGCTTCTAGGTCAAAAGATGAACGCATAGTAAATTATCACCATTTACAAGCCTTATCCTTAGTAGGTTGAGTTGTGTTCCCTTGTCGTACTATGTCAAACCAATCTCAAAGTATCATAGTCCAATTGATTGGAACACATTTTTTCATGTGAAACTCTATGTCTACTACCAAATCAAAAATTTATTATGTGTTGTTTGACTTGTACTCGAAATTTAACTTGTGGGTTGGCAAAAATTGTAAAAACAATTAAATTTCAAAAATTGTGAAAGTTTATGCAAAATAGTTTTATGTTAATGTTTTTAAACAAACCCACGTCCTAGTTTACAAGATATTAAAGCTTTGATTTATGTTTGTCAAATTACAAAAAATATTAAATTCAAGGTTTGATTTAGTAGAAATGGAATTACATTTATGGGTTTTCATCGCAATGCTTTTATTAATAATTTGGCAAGGTTTTGCAAGAAAATATTGATGCAATAAAAATTTATGACTATTTTCTCCTTGATTGCATTGATAGGCTTGACAAACAAGTTTTAGAAATTATAGGTTGTGAAAGCCATTTGAGACATTGATCGAGGAAATACATAACCACACTAAAGATGATGACCAAATGCAAAGTTTTTAACTTTTTAAATTCACCAAAAGGAAGAGAAGCCTTAAAAAACATAAGTAGGCTATAATAATAGCTCTAGCGCTAAGAAATCAAGATTTTTCAAAATAGTTTATTATTAGTCCTTACTCAAAAGGATGATGAAGGATAGATTAAATATCTATTTTATTTTACTTCAAATAATTTGAAGGAATATGAAGAAAAATATAATTTGCATGTATTAGAAAGTTTTCATTATTTTTTCAACCTTTTCATAATAGAATGATTATTTCCTTAAATACACAATTTTACAATGAGTAGCTTCATGGGTGTATGATACATAACATACCAGGATCATATGATGAGTCAATTAATAACTATTACATAATAAAACATGTGAAAACACATGGAGATATATTTAAGGTCAATTACAATACATTTACCAAGAATTAGTTGGAACTAAGAATAGACTATAAATTACTCACTATAAGAAAAGTTTGCATGTTGGAAATTATAACAATGTAGAATAAAATTGAAGAATTCTCATATTTTTTGAAACTACCAAATCAAATAGTCATTGAAAATTGTTAGAGTGAATAATTTATCTATTCATTATACTTAAGTGTACTTAGGTTGATGAGGTTAGACAACATCTTGTCTAACTGAATGTGCAACCTTTAAGCCTCTAGAGGTTACCAAGTTATTTGGCAAACCTCATTTGCTACCTTTTTGAGGTTGGAAGACTTCCCCTCTCACCCCAAAGGTCACTCAACACTTGACATCAAGGTTGATGACTTGGTCAAATAGATTGTTTGTTTGCACCTTCCATGTGATCCTAAGATTGACACCTATAAGACACTTGTCTACTCATTTGTGCCACTTCATCGAGCACTTGTCAATCCACATATGTGGATTTCCTCTTCCTTGCCTATATATTCAAGACTTTGTACTCATTAAAATTTACATCGTCTAAATACAATATTGAACATTGTTCATTATGCTTGTTTCTCGTCTCCATAATTTCCTATTTCTAATATGGTATCATAACACAGAAGGAGATATTTATAAACCATTAGTTGTAACAATTCAATTTGTTTTGGTTTCATTGTTGTGTACAATCGCTAATTATTTGCAGGAAAGTAAAAGCATTATTTCCAAACCATTTGTGGTAACCACATTCCAGTCTTTGGATGTGACCTGTAGATATTGGAGGCCCCAGATTTGTTGTTCGCAGGTGATTTGGGGTGGCCATATCTGAATAGTAATATGAGGCGAGAGAAAGGCTATGCAAATTTTTTTCTCTTGTAGGCCCCACATATTGCGAGGGCTCAGGAGGTGTAATTTGCAGACCACAACCTCCACTCATCCACTACCCTTGCCCAATTAGCTCGACCCTCGGGCCCATCTCCAGGAAGTCAAGCACTACATTTTATCTTTACATGTAATCTCTGCTCATATTTCCTCCTTCCATCTCCAATGACCTACACATTACATGAACTCAATGGTAGTCAAAGTCCAAATCAATGATATCATTGTTCGCAAATTTCCAGTGAAGCACCCGTCCAAAATTGGAAATTCAATTCAATGTGGATTAAATCTGTGCCATTATAATAAGGCGTGGTTTTCTTTGTTTGGGAGTGCGGTTAAGGAGAACTTTGATCTGATCCAGAGCAGGGCATGGAGAAATCAGAAAGGGAACAGGCATTAGCTGAAAATATTCTCGAAAATCTTAAGGATTTCAAGCTTTTGTTTTTTGCAAATAGAAAAGTGATTGCAGGCAGGCATCGCCCAACATTAGGTGGATTTGGTGTTCATAGGAGCATTCCACAAAGGAAGGCGTCATACTTATTTTAGGCACCACAACTACACACCAATTGCCATAATTTTCTTCATTAAAAGGTGAAGGTGTATAGTGTCCCATTGTGGATCTGCAACCCATTCACAATCAAATTCTCTCTTCGTAGTCATTAGGCCGTGAATTTAACCACAGCCATCAACTCTACCCTCAGATTTAACGTGGTGTGGAGTTTGGAAAAATTGGCACTAGAAATCGCCCATGTATTGGGGTTTGAATTCGCCAAGTTGGCGTTTGCATTGGTGTTGCAAGTCGCCATTTTCAAATTTGGACAGGCTCGATTTCCTTCTACACAGGTGATTTAGCTTTTGCAGGCCAGAAGACTTGATTTGGAGGCAGCAAGGAGAGGAAGACAACAATCACACGTGGAAAGAACTCTTCATTCTGCATTGTGCGCATTTCATGGGGGTTCTCTACACATGTAGGATTCCTACATACCTATGCCCACACAGGCCACGGAGACTTCTGCTAGGAGTCTATTGCCTCTTTCAAAACAATTTCTTTAATTTTCCCTCTTTGTATGGCAAAAAGCATAACAATTAAACTCCTTTTTGCTCTTTAATAGTGGGGTATTTTTTCGGTTTTGTTGTAATTTCTAAAAGGGGGAGGTGAATTTCTTTTTGTCACAGTTAAAAATTTGTAAAAGAGTAGTCAATTTTTTCATTTGCAATGAATTTGGAAAAGGGAAAGTGTTTAAAGGGGTCGGGGTGAGGGGGGGGAGGAGGGTAATTGTTTTTGCCATAGTTAAAATTTTTAGAAGAGGAGTCAATTTTTCTTTTGTAGTGAATTTTGTAAAGGGGGCCTTTCCCTTCATTTTGCAATAACTTGCAAATGGAAAGGGAGTCATTTTTTGAATCAAACGGGTTGTCATTTTAAGTTTTCATCATTTATCAAGGTTTGAAAGACATAAATGATCTATGTCTTTTTAATCCACCTCATGGCATAACCTTGTAAGAACTCAATAGAAAATAAGTTTGTAAATGCACTCACATAAAGTGCCACAATCATTGAATGTGTGTTCCATCTGGAGGGAATTTGGGAAATTTTGTATTTACACTAAATTATAAAGCGTAATGGGGGTTGTGCCATCACAAAAAAATATCCTCGTGATTCTCACCTCATTCATGTGTGTCTTGATGCACACCCTTTCTTAGTTTCTTGTGCATCTCTAAATTCCTTGCACACTTTGATTTCAATTGGTCTTCTTATTCTCTTAGTATTAATGGGGGATTCTGACAATGATGTCTTATGCTAATGCTTCTTTCAATGAAAAACTAGAGGAATCTTCCTTTTGGGAGGCCTCATGAACCTTCTATCTTGATCTCTTGTACGAGGTATTTTTTTAGTGAATCACATTTTGAGATTCTAGTACTCCTAATCATAGTACTATCTATATTTTTGACTATGCAGAGTTTGATTGAATTTGTGTATATTGGGTGAGTAGTGTTAATATGTTCTCTCATTCATTGTTTTGTATCTCTTATATCTTAATCTACATTTCTTGAAGATTCAATGATTCCAGTAGACACTAGTCCATCTTGGGTAGAGTTTACAACTTCTACATGCTTCAAGAGTTCTTCATCATCATGTTCCTATCATTCAAGGGACATATTTTTAGGTCTTAAATCATTCTAATTCTCTACTTTGGAGAGGATTTTTTTTTCATTCAATTTTAACCCTTTTCTCCATTTGTGAGAGAATGAATTGTGCATGGGTACTTAACATGGCCTCTAGCCCGAACCTGGATTTTTTATCTATTTGTACTTTTGTGATTTACCCAATTATCACTTAAGGAGGGTGTTAGAGTGAATAATTTATCTATTTGTTGTACTTGAGTGTACTTAGGTTGATGAGGCTAGGAAACATTTTGTCAAACTAAATGTGCAACCTTTAATCCTTTAGAGGTTACCAGGTTTTTGGTAAACCTCATTTGCTACCTTTTTGAGGTTGGAAGACTTTCCATCTCACCTCAAAGATCATGCAACACTTGGCATCAAGGTTGATGACTTTGTCAAATAGGTTGTTGGTTTGCACATTCCAAGTGATCCTAAGATTGACACCTATAGGAAACTTGTCTACTCATGTGTGCCACTTCAAGGGGAACTTGTCAATCCACATCATATGTGGATTTCCTATTCCTTTCATATATATGCAAGGGGGTGTTGCCACAATAATGGGTTACACTTTCTAAGACATCTTGATTTTTGTTGAAATCGCATATTTTTTAGAAATATGATGATTTAAGCCTTGAAAGGTTCCATTTAAAATGTTTTAATTGAAGAGGGTTTGATCAAATCCTCTTAGAGCAAACCCCCTTGGATAGAACCCTACTAGTTTTAAATTGAAATGATGGAAATAGGGGAAGGGGATTTCTATCTTTGAGGAGATAAGGCTCCTATTTCACACTCTTATTTCACTCAAGGAAACCCTAGACATCTCAATCCAAGGATGGAATGAAGGAAAGAGATGTGATAAAGCTTGTCCTAGGGTATCATTAGAGACTAAAAGGGGGTTCACCACAAAGCTAGGGCTTGGAAACACAACTAATATGAAAGACCTAATTATGAAAATCAATGATCTGCAAGACTTTACTAAATGACATAGAAATGAATGTACAATAGAATAGATAATTGGAAAAGTATAGAGGTGCACCTGGAAACTTGTAGCAACTTGATTGAAGACAAGTAATGCTGAAAATAATGAATTTAATGCTTACTAAGACTCGTATGCTAGATTGGGAAATTTAGTCTCAAATTAGGGTTTCTAGGTAGGAACATAAATCTGGCAAAGACAAGTCTAGAACTCTTGAAAACTACAAATTTCACTATAATGGGACCCAGATGCTAGAAGTGGCATATTAGTCCTACTTGGATTTTTAATAGGATCAAGATTTGAATCTTCTCTTCAACCTCTTCTTTGTCTTCTTGAAACCTAATTTTTGGATCCAAATTGCTAAATTATGCTTTGTAGATTTCTTTTAGTGATCTTCTAAACAAGGTGGCAACTTGGATAGCTTTGCAACTTTGACAACTTCTTTCCAATATTTCTCTTCAATATGTCTTCAACCTAGATCTAAAAATAACACACTAAAGAGAGGGGAAAATGTTGGTTTTTTAGTGGAAAGGGGTTTGCCTTGGTCAAAACCCATTTTGATAATCAAACCTTAGAATGAAATAAAATGGAAAGGAGTAATGATGAATGAACAAAATGATGTGTTGCAACTCATCCAACCCTAGATATAAAGTGTTGCAAACATGTATGAAGTGGCTTCAATGGATGTAGATCTTGAATATTGCTTCAATGTAATCGATCTTGACTTGAATGCTTGCTTGAATCATAAAACCCTACATCACAATTGTTAGCTAAAAAATAAACATGATGCATGATGAATTTGACATGGTCCACTCAAAACTTGAATAATGCTCCAAAAATACTTGATAAACAACTCTTGAATGCTCTTGTAAAATTTTGAATTCTCTTTTGAACTCTAATTTTATATAAGGAATACTCTCATGAAAGTCTTGGGTGAAAATGAGTGAAATAACCTTGTATTTATACTTTTTAATGCAAAATTTCTCAAAATTAAAATAGTACAAGCCGACATTAGATCTAGGAGAATAAAATCCTACCAAGAATTTGAATTTTATTTTATTTTAAGCCACACAAGACTCATCCTCTAGAAGTGGTGTAGGTGTCCCATTAGGCTAGGCTATGGGACACATTTTTCAAGAAAAGATTAGATTCATGTGAAATCCAGACCAGGGCCCCAAAACATGGGTGGGATCCATACACCCAAGGTGGTGTATAATTCCTTGATCACTAAATTTGGTCCATACAATCCAAAAACACCTAAACTATGATTAGATGCTAGTTTATATCAAGATTATCCTAGGAAAGATGCATTAATTAAGGCTTGTGGATGCAAAATAAGGCTAATTAAGGCATAAAGAAGCCCAATTAATAATGAAAACTCTAGATTAGTGTGAAATTTTAATACAACACTTTGCAATACCCTAAATAAGGCACAATTAGGTTCATTTAGTTTATGAGGGACCAAGACCTAATGTGAATTTGTTAAACACATTACGACACTAAATCAAGGTAGCCTTATGCTTAATTTAACAAGGAGGGCCTAAACAAGCACAAAAATGTAGAGGGACACATTTTTCATTGCCACATTTAGCCCCCACTTTAGTGAGAGGAGGAACTTGCTTCAAACTCACACTAAAGTAGACAAAATTGCATCAAGAGGGGTCTAAGTGTACTAGTGCATGTAAGATAGGATAAAAATGATCAAGAGAGATAATCAAGTCCCTAGGATCTAGATCCTATGGCAAACCAAGATAGGAAAAAAAGAACACACATGAAAATATAATGTAAGGAGAAACAACAAGGCACAAGCATGCACTCCCAAAGACAAAGAGAAAAAAAACTAAAGAAAAGGGGTGGATCAAGCTTCAACCATTTTTCCCATGTATGTTATCGATTAGATCTAAGTTGTTTGTCCAAAAATGCACACTCACTCTATAGTAATGAAAATTTAAGTTGTATGCTATGTGAGCATCCAAAGAGGTGAGACACATACACACACAACCAATATGCACTCACACACACAAGCAAGTGGCTATGGGAAATTCATGCCTAAGTTTGGTTTCCTATTCAACCAGACCAAATCTATACCTCTTGATAACTTTGATAAGGTGCCACACAACAATGACCTTTAAGGCTCATGAGGCAAGCAAATCTTCATATGCTTGAAACTCATGAACAAACAATATGGCTCCATAGTCCACAAGCAAGAAAAGTGTGTTATGCAAGGTGGCCATATAACGAAAATTTGCAACATAGTGTAAGGGATGTTCAAAGGAGTTTTTATTAGTTCATGTAAGGTCTTAACTTAGGGAACATTGTGCCTAATGTCTCCAACAAAGCACCAATCGAAGAATATAAGATTCACAACTTATGGGAAGTAGTTTATCACATCAAGCCACTAAGAGGAATATAATATGCTAAGAGAGATCATGATCTTGGAGGACATCACACCCAAGGCCACCACAAAGAAAAAGTTGAATCACATGAAGTAAGAAGACTACACAAGGAAAAATGAATTGCAAAAGAATAATGCTAATGTATGCTCCCACTTTAAATAAATTTCTAAACACCATACTATAAGCAATCGCATTAAATTAGAAAATGATAAATGCTAACAATAAAGAATTTTCAAGTCACATGTTTCCAAATGAAGCTATGTCATGAAAGAAAAGAAGGGGTTGCCCACAAAAATAAAATTCCAAACACATGAGGGATCCATGGATTTGGGGTCAGTATGTTCTTGCTACATTTTTTTTAGAGAGCTCAGAACTGTCATCATTCTTCAAATACTCATGGAGCAATAATGACACATAGAGAGTGAAAAAAAAAAAACCTTTCAATTCAACATGGAAGAGACATGAATGTCTATGCCTTGCATCATCCAAAAAAGGAAAAGACAAGACAAATGAAAAAGATAAATAGAAAGATTTTGAGTCAACATCGAAGAGACATGAATGTCTCGACACCTTGCATCATCCCCAAAAGGAGAACACAAGACACATGAAAAAGATAAAGAAAAAGGTAAAATATTTTAAAACATAGAGAAGAATGTAGGTACAAATAGAGCAATGTCACAAAGAGATAGATACATCAAACATAATAGTATAGGGGATCACATTATGCACATGAAATCACATAAAATAAAAAGAAATAATGTAAAAGAATAGTAAGGCACATGTGAGTCAACCTATTAGAAGGTTGTCTACATCCCAATCGTGTTCATCATATACAAAAGGCACATAAATAGCCAAGGGGACAGTGAAAAATGCACTACTAGGACAAGGCTATCCAATTCTTGCCCCCATTGTGTGTAATACAATAATGAGCCAAGGTAGGTGATGAGGGAGATCTCCTTGCATCTTGAAATGATTTGCAATAAATGTAAAGAATGTAATAGTGAGAATATGACGATTCTACAAATATTACATGGCAAGGAGTTAAAAGGGTCTTGCTTTAAGGGACTATTTCTATGATATCAAACTTTTTAAATATTTGTTTTAAAGCAAAACACTCATCGGTACTATGTCCAAGAACTCCATGGTATTGACAATGTGATGTGTTTTTATTCTTAGGTTTTGCAAATCAATCTTTTCTTATGGGTGGTAATGTAATCAGTCCTTGGTTTGAAAGTATTTGTAAGGTTATTTTAGTGGCAGTTGGTGGATAAGGGAATTTTAGCTTCTTTAGTTTGTAAGGCCTTCTTCATTTTCTAGGTTCATCAACTTCTCTAGTTGAATATTGAGGAGGATGACCTAATATGATCATATCATCCCTATCATTATTATGAGGCATTGGTTGTTCTTTAGGAAGGAGGATGCCTATATCAGGAGGAGGATCTTGATATCCTAACCCTTTAGTATCTTCAATTGTAATTTTCTCTAAGAGTTGATGAATTTCATGTTCACTTGTTTTAGCACATCCTTGTTTTCTTAAGATCATGAATCCTTTTCCATATACATCTCTTCTAGTTTGATGGGAGTGTTTGTCACTTTTTTAACATAGAATGGTTGAATATTTTCTTGACTAGAGGAACTAGGCTCACCTATTGTAGGGAACATAGGTTTGGTTTTTGTTTCAATTTTAGGATGTAGGTAGCCAAACATCTCAAGTGGTGGTATTATAGGGGGTGTTGGTTGTTTCATGGAGGGATAAAAGGATGCATTTGTCTCAAGTTTATTAAGGAAATCATTTAGGAATTTATTCATGTAATCATCATCTTCTCCAATGATGTCAATATCACAACGAGGACATGCATTAGGAGTCAAGTGAGGATGAGTAAGTTCAATTTCATTGGGGTCATTTCCAAAAGCACAATTTGATACATCAACAAGGGATTTCAAGGACATCTACAACTTACCAAAAATCATATCCATGATGAAATGTAATGAAAGAACATAGAATTAAAGGTCTAAATACAAATTTGAGATAATGTAATGTATGTAATGAACCAAGTGAAGGTAGATGAAATGAAATGAATGAAACAAAAACTATGCAAACTAAAATAGATAAATAACAACAACAATCTGAAACATAGAAACAAAGTTTATAATGCTGGAAAATGTAGTTTAAAATTTGAAACAAGACCAAATAGCCTAGAGGGGTGTATGAGTCCTAATCAAGTTTTTTCAAGGATTTGAATTTTAAATAACAATCACAATAGAATACCCATAAATCAAGAAAAATCACCCAGAGGGGCATATGAGTCCTAGTTTAGGATTTTTGCAAATATTTTAGAAAATTATAAGTAAAAGTTATGATTTTTGGTTTGGATGATGATTAGGATAAGTACAAATGAAAATTTTAGATAAAATTCAATGATGCAAGATGCAAAAATTGAACCTATATGCACATTCACTATTGCAAAATTTAGAAACCCTATATGCAATTTAACTAATGCAAAACCTAATGCAATGTTAATGCAGGCTAGATTTACGATGATGATGCACTCCAAATCAGAATTAAGATGTTCTAAATGAAAGTTCACCAAAATGAAAAGAGAAAAATAAGGGAAGGGGATTTCTATGTTTTAGGAGATAGTGTTCCTATTTCACACTCTTGTTTCAATCAAGGAAACCCTAGAGATCTCAATCCAAGGATGGAATGAAGGAAAGAGATCTGCTAAAGGTTTTCCTAGGGTATGATTAGAGAATAAAAGGGGGTTCACCACCAAGCTAGGGCTTGGAAAGACAAGTAAGATGAAAGACCTAATTATGAAACTCAATGATATGCAAGACTTTCCTAAATGACCTAGAAATGAATGCAAAACAAAAGAGAAAATTGGAAAAGTACAAAGGTGCTCCTGGAAACCTATAACAACTTGATTGAAGACCTGAACCGTTGAAAATTCTGAATTTAATGCCTATTGGGACTCATACGCCAAACTGGGTGAATTAGTCACGGATTAGGGTTTTTGGGAAGGAATAAAAATCTGGTAGAGACAAGTCTGGAACTTGTGTAGATTACAAATTTCACTATACTGGGACTCATATGCTTGAAGTGGCATATTAATCCTACTTGGATTTTTCAAAGGATTAGGATCTTAATCTTCTCTTCAATCTCTGGTCTGTCTTCTCAACCTGATTTCTTGATCTAAACTGTTAAATTCTGCTTAGTAGATGTCGTCTAGTGATGTTCTAAACAAGGTGGAAACTTGGACAAATTTGAAACTTTGACAACTATTCTCCAATCTTGCTCTTCAATATTCCTTCAACCTAGATCTACAAACACACACTAAAGAGGGGAAAAAAATTGTTAGTGGAAATGGGTTTGCCTTGGTCAAGCCCCATTTTGGTAATCAAACCTTGTAATGAGATCAAATTTAAATGAGGAATGATGAAAGAACAAAATGATATATTGCAACTCACCAAACCCTAGAAATAAAGTGGTAAAAACATGTATGAAGTGGATCCAATGGATGTAGATCTTGACACCTACTTGAATTTAATAGATCTTGACTTGAATGCTTACTTGAATCATTAAACCCTACATCACAATTGTTAGCTCAAAAATAAACATGATGCATGATGAATTTGACATTATGCTTGATGCTTGAATAATGCTCCAAAATACTTGATAATCAAATCTTGAATTCTCTTTTAAACTCTTGAATAATATTTTGAACTCTAATTTTATATAAGGAATGCTCTCATGAAAGTCTCGGGTGGGAATGAGTGAAATAACCTTATATTTATACTTATTTATGTCAAATTTTTCAAAATTACAACAATGCAAGCCAACATCAGATCTAGGATAGTAAAATCTCGCCAAGAATTTGAATTTAATTTAATTTTAAGCCACATGGAACTTATATGCCATAAGTCACATATGAGTCCCATTAGCGTAGGCTATGGGACACATTTGTCAAGAAATTATTAGATTCACGTGAAATCTAGATTAAAGCACCAAAAATTAGGTGGGACCCATATGCCCAAGGTGGCATATGAGTCCCAAATCAGTAAATCTAGGCCATACAATCCAAAAACACTCGAATTATGATTGGATGTGGGTTTATTTTAGGATTATCCTTATAAAGACACATTAATTAAGGCTTGTGGATTCAAAATAAGACCAATTAAGGCATAAAGAATCCCAATTAATAATGAAAACCCTAGATTAGTGTGAAAGTGTAATACAAAACTTTATAACACCCTAAATAAGGAACAATTAGGTTCATTTAGTTTACAAGGGCCCAAGACCTAATGTGAATGTGTTAAACACATTACAACACTAAATCAAGGCAGCCTTAAGCTTAATTTAACAAGGAGGGCCTAAACAAGCATGAAAAATGTAGAGGGATACATTTTTTGTTGCCACATAAACCATACTTATAATGGAGTCTCCTCTACACCTATCAAAATACTGATAAAAACCCACCTTTGATTTATCTTTTGGGGGACCAAATGAATTCATTTATTATTTATATTTTGTAAGTATGTATTTCTGATTATTATCTTCCCAAAAAGTATAATTTTAAATATATTTAATTTGATTATTATATTTATTTTTATTTCTTGTGAATGTAGGTTTGTCACTGAAATCAAGCTCTTTGTTTTCCACATGCGGAAAAATAGTAGATTACCAAAAGAAATTCTGAAAAAAATATCTATACTTTTGGTATTGATGTCCATGATCCAACAAAAAATAATTTTAATTTCGATACATACAAAACAACTTATGTGTTATAGTAAAAATATGTCTAACTTTTAATTGGTTTGATTTCAAAACTTAATTAAAAAAATATTCAATAAAACACTATGAAACCAAATTAAGGAGCTAGATATCATAGTTACAAATCTAAATTTGGAAAAATTAGAATTTTATCCTTCATATTAAAAAAGTTCCAAAATCTAGTATCACCAAAGGAAAAGGGAAGCACTTCAAAGTTCCAAAACAACACTTTCTACAACTACCAAATCAATTTTATTACTTGAAGCTAATCCTACAGTTTATCTAATCCCCCTTAGTTTTTTTTGCTAGGTTTTGTTCTCCTAAGGATAGAAAAGAAGTTTTAGATTATGGTTTATGGGAATTAGGGATTCTCACCCTTTGTCCATCGGGCCTTGGGTTCATTCCTTTAAACCTTTTAAGGAACCCATTGATGTTGTGCATGTTTGGGTAACATTGCCATATCTTCCCTTACAACACTAGTGCCCCTCTACTAATGAGGGAATTGGTAATGCTCTTGGCAGGTTCTTGAAAGTGGATATTGTTTCCAAAAAAATTACACACACTTGCTTTTCTCATATTTTGATGGAGGTAGATTTCTCCAAGGATTTACTTGGTGAGGTAGTCCTCAAGTTAATGGATGGTCTTGATCCCAAATGGTGGATTAAAAAGACATTCCTTTTTGTTGTAGACATTTTTTTGCTACTAGACACTTGGCTTATGATTGTTCTCATGGCTCATGTCCTATTTATTCGTCTACCTAGTTGAAGAATTATCTCCATGAAAATTTAATGGTATACCCTACTATAGACTCTTCTTCTTATGGAAATTATTCAAGGTATCCCTCCCCTTCTACGTTGATGAATATTCTTGTTCTTATGGGAAATACTTCTCCTATGGCTTTCATTGTGCTATCTCTGGACAAGGCTACTCATAGTTTAGTGTATGTTTCCTCACTTGTGACTCTTATTTCCCCTTCTTTGGATAAATTTGTCTTAACTATGAAGACTAGTGCTTCGATCTTGGTTATGAATGCTTCACCTAAAGTATCTTTAATTCCACTAGTCAATTACTCCAAATGGGATTCATCCCCTTCTAATCAATATTTTCTAATTCGAGTTTTTGATTATTCTTGGACAATTATGCAATGTAAGAAGAGACATAATTCTAAGAAGGTCACTATTTTGTGTAACATGCCCTTGCAGGAAAAGTCACTAAGTCTTAGCTCTATTGCTTGAACTATTCCTCTTTGGGTTTCTATTTATGTTTTTTGTTTTTCTAGTGGCTCTTTTCTTGCTACCTATCTATATTTTGATTTTGCTCTTTCCTTACTATTCCTGACTAGTTTTCTATGTTTGCTTATTCTTCTTTATTGAGTAATTTTTATTTTTTTTCTTTGTATGGGATCAGGGCCCTTCCTTGCTTATCTAAACAAAAACATCCAATTCGTCTTCAAATCCCAAGATATAATTAGCAAGAGAGATTGTAGTGCCTCTTGTGTTACTATTACTCTTACAATACTTTTATGTGTATGATTGATATTGTTTGAATACTGCTTATGTTTGTTGCATGCATGCGACTACAATGGTGATTGTTTCACCTATTTTTTTGGTCTGTTTTCTTTGGATGATCATGATAATAATTTTATGATGTGGATGATATAATGGTGCATTGTGTTTTTCCTTATTTGGTTATGCGATACTGTGTAGTTACGTAAATTGATTAATCTTCGCTTCATGATATTTATGAGGAGGTGTTATTGTTTGAGAGTCGGGTAAGAGGGATAGTGTTGCATCAATCATCCATGAGCACCCTGCTACATTACAATTCTCTCTCATGATGTGTTTAGCATTAAATTTATGTGTTGTTTCAACACTTGGTTTTATGTAGGACTACAAGTATCGGGCACTGATTCCACCCACATTGTCAAGTCTAAGTGTGCCCAACATACCCAATGGACATGACGTGGTTTAGGCATTTGATAGGAAAGTATCCTCATCTATGTTTGTTGTCTCGTTATTGTTTGACGATGTCATCTGTCAGTACCCCATTTTGTCTTATGTTATTTGTTTTAAGCATTAATTTTAATATGTTAATTGTTTGATTCTGATGTGTTATCATTATTTAGTGATGGTTATTATTAGTGTTGGAATTAATTTAATTCAACGTTAAATTTAATTAGAAAAGTGATTTTTGAAATTACCAAGAATTTAATTAAATATTAAATTAGTTTGAAAATTTTAAATTATGTTTGTAGAATTAAAAGAATATTATTTTAACTGTTGATATTTAATTTTCTCTAAATTATAAATAGAAAAAATATTTTAATTGCAGCTTTGTTAACTTTTCAATTAGCAATCAAATAATATTTTGTTTATTTAATTAAATAATATTATTATTTAATTTTTATTAATAATTAATTCAAAAAAAAAAAAATTTGTTAATTACTTCATTTAATAAATTTTAAAATATATATAAGTATATTTATATTTAAAATAATTCTTGGGATCCAAATGGTTGATATAATTTAATAATGTGATGTTATGTTTACCCAATAAAGTATTAAAAAAATAAAATGAAGATGAAATTAACTACAACAATTAAAAAATTATTAAATTTAAAAGGTTGGTGGTGGTAGGTTTATGTTTTTTCTAAACATAAAAAATTAACAAATAGGTGGTTAAATGGGAGAACGGAGAATTCATCGGTGGAACATGAATTTTGGTGTATTGCCCATCTATCCCTTAGTTTCCCGAAAATCAATAGAGACTTTTCCTTGATTTATTTTGGGTGATTTGGGTAAAAATGCATCATTCAGAGAAGAAAATCAAAGATTTGGAGCTCAGAAAATTTATTCTCGTATTTCATTTTAATCATGATTCCCTATATTTAAATTTCACAGTTGTTTTTATTTAATAATATATATATATATATATATATATATATATATATATATATATATATATATATATATATATACGATCACTACTTGCACAACTATTCATTGCATAATAAATACATTTGTTTATTTATATGTATATTTGAATACCTCTATGTAAATTTAAATAGAGTTATATTTTAACTAATATCAAAATATATATATGTATTTACCTCACCTCATTTAATCATCTAGAATTGTATTTCAAATTTGCATGGTTTAATCAGGTTTATAGTCTAAATAGATAAAGATTTAAAATAGTTGTATTTATTTCCGAGTAAGGTAAAATCTCTATTCTGTCATTTAAAAGTAGAGTATTAAGTAAGGGAAAATCAGAATTATACATATATGTGTGTGTGTGTGTGTGTATTTAAGTTGGGTTTTTGGTCAATTATCATAAAATAATGAAATCTAACTTAATTTAGTATTTATAGGCTTAATTTCTTTTGAGAGTTATTGTATCATCATGTAATGAATATGTGTATTTATGTATGTTTTTATCCAGATGGGTTAATTATCATATTGGATATGGGGGTATAAATTAGTATTGTGAATATTGGTCCGGGGTATTTAAAATTATATTTATTAGATATGGGTAATTTCATGGCTAATTTCATTATCTAATAAGTTACTATAATCAGCAATTTATTTTAAAGTATATTTAAAACTAGATTTATTTAAAATTTGATTTATTAGATATGGGCAATTTCAATATCTTGTACGTTAATCAATAATTTATTTTTAAAGTATATTTAAAATTAGATTAGATTTATTTAAAATTTGATTTATTAGATATGGGTAATTTCATTATCTTGTAAGTTACCTTAATCAGTAATTTATTTAAAATTTGTTTTATTAGATATGGGTAATTTCATTATCTTGTAAGTTACTCTAATCAATAATTTTTTTTTTTTAAGTATATTTAAAATTAAAGATTTATTTAAATTTGATTTATTTTCAAATATATTTAAAACTAGATTTATTCTCGAGTTCATTTAAAATTAGAATTATTTTCAAGTGCATTCAAAATTTAAATTAGATTTAAATAGAAGTTTATTTAACAATTAAATTTATTTACAAATTCCTTTAATATTAGATTTGTGATTGTGTATAAATCATATATGTCAGATTCTAATTAAATTTATTTAGTTTGAAGTCAACAAAGGTAACTGTTATATTTTAATTAAATTTATTTACCTAAAGTAAACAAATGAATAATATTATAGTTTAATTATATTTATTTATTTTGAAGTAAACATATGCATATGTATAAAGGAATCATAAATTAAGAGAAGTTTGATGGTTTACATGTGGTATGTTTTCATAGTTCTCTATTTAATTAAATAATTTCAATATAAAGGTGTAAAATAGATGTAAGGATTAAGAACTTATAATTAGGAGCTTTAAATTGGGAAAGGACTTAAATCAGATATCATAAATTGTAATTACATAGTTCTTATCTATTTAAAAGATATTATGATGGAAATGCATTTAATTATAGTCCATGTTTAATTTACTCTTTACATTATCATTAGTAAGATTGGATTATGTTTGCGTTTAAGTGAACGGAAATTTATAGTTGACCTTGAATATGTTAGATAGTTATTTATTTATTTTGAATACTCCTTGGAATTGATTCCTTATGCATGCTAGTGGTTCCATGATTGATCATGTTCTTCTCTTGTTTATTTCACCATTGAGGTAATTTTTATGAATAGAAATGTTCTGGATATGTTGGGAAACCATAATTCTTAAGTTACTTTCTTTTAATAGTTATGGGTGGTAGGTTGCTAGGTCTCTAGAGGCAATGGGAAACCTATTTTGTGTTGAATTTTCCATGATTAGACCTTTGTGTTTCCATTTATCATACCCCTATTTTGAGCTCTCGTGGGTGTACCTTGTTATATGATTTTAGCCTTTAGTTATGAATACAAGCAAGAAGGTTCATGCCTCGCATATGTTCTGGGTTCATTATGGTTTTAGTACATTTGTGATTTGGTACACCCCTTAAGGTTGAGAAGTTTTTTTTTCAGTGCTACTAGGGAGGGTGGCTCTTCATGGGGGCCAATGCATAAAAGGGGAAGTCAGGATAACCCATGGAAGAGTTGGTTAAACAAGTGAAAACCTAATAAAAAAAACTAGTGGGTTTGGGGTAGGAACACATTAATTAAGATAGTAAGATACCGCATCCACTCTGTTAGTGCTTTCTCAAACTAAGGGTGGGCTAAGAAGCCTGTGGTTCGAAAGATCGCTACCTCGTCCTCATGAGAGGCTAGTGATCCCACACAATTCACCCTATGAGGCCGAAACTTAGTGAGAGGTAATTAGGATAACCATAGATGTGGGTTGACACCAAGTGAGAGGCAGTCAGGATAACCCATGATATGACCGTACGATGACACTGTCCCATAGTATCCCTTGCTTTATGGATGAAGGCTAATGCCTAGTGAGAGGGAATCAAGATAACCCATTATAGAACCGTGCAATGACACTATCCCATAGTATCCCTTGATTTTCTTTTGTATGCCTTTGGAAGCAGTCATTTTCTAAGTAGTCATTGAGATTATTGTATGTTATTTTTTAGAACTGATCTTGTAGTTTGGTCTTGTGATCATTTTGTTTGTCTGTCTTGGTCGTGGGTCTTTCTTGTGAACTCCTAGCACATGGGATGGGCCTTCGGGTGCACATGATCAGGTGGAACATGCTATGCACCCCATTGGGTTCCTAGGTTGTGTTTGTGATATAGAAGTAGATGTAGAGTTTCAAGAACTTCACCTGGTTGAAGATTGTTCCTCATTTTGTACCTTATTCTTCATTGATGTATCATTCTTGTACTTAATGTACTCTTCGTGTTGTTATAAGGGAAGCACTTTGTCATGTACTATTGTAACCATGATGTGTTGTATCTCTGGAAACATGCTCCACAATTTTATTATGGAACTATGGATTGAATTGTAATTAAATGATATATCATTTCCCTCTCTTTTGATCATTAATGGTTGTATGTCACCATTATGTAATTTTGGTTTTCATTCAATTTTGTTTTGGTAAAATTTTAGGTATCATAATGTCGGTCAGTGTACCCCAAATGATGTAGATGACTTTTTACATGCATAATTTATTTTCTTATGGGGTGTGAACATAATCATTTTATGTAATGTTCATTTAAATTTTTTATTTTTATTTATTAGTGTGGTGTTTTGTTGTCCTTTGGGGTTCACATGGAGGGGCATTACAACATTGGTATTAGAGCAAAGGTTTTCAACTCTAGGTACTCTGGTTTTATCAAGCCCATTATGTTAATATTGTGTTTAGACTCTTTAGTTTAGGTTTACACCCTCTTGTCAACCTCGCTTAGCAATTCAAGTTTGTCCCTAGGTGGTGTTGGTTCAGTGGTGCAAAAAATTAGTGGAAAGGATAGGACCCTCGATGTAGCACACAATGCACCGATATTCTTCCTACTAGGAATGCATTACGAAACTTTATGTTGTATTATGATGTGACTTCTGATGATGTAATTTTTTTTGTGTGTATTTGGAAAATGTGCGTTTTAACCTAGACTTTTGTGCTTATGATGTGTTAAATTGTGTTTTTTGTTATGAAAAGGTGTAAAATTATCGTATATTTTAAATCTTTAACTTTTTTTGTTTGCTTTCTATCACCCTCACATAATTGTTGTGACCTTTTTTTTTTCCCTTGGTGGTGTGTGTAGGATGCTTAGGGGTCAAGGCCGAGGTTGATATAGAGGTCGTGGTGGTTTCCACAAAGCTAACTGCCAGAGTACTTCATCTCCAAGTTCCCACGAGTCTGAACGCAAGGAATAACGAGGTTCCTAGAACAACCCAGGAGGTGGAGGCTTGAAACCGGATCAACTGGGATTAGAGGGAGCACAATTGTGGCAGTTGCCAGAGGAGCTTCCTAGCCTCTTAGACCTTAGTCAATTAGATAATCGGTGGGTGGCTAGAGAAAGGAAAATTTGGATTACCTATAAGAGGAGAAATAAAATAAGCCCAAGAAATCCCATGAGTATTAAGAGTGAATAGGTAGCTCCTAGGAAAATTTTTGTTCCAACTCCCAGTTATATGCTCATTCCCTCTAACTTTAGTGATTAGGAGGAACCTATCACCGGTAGTGATAGTGATTCTGGAAATCATTTTTTTTTTTAACTTGTCATTGGCAGTTATGGCTTCCTTGTAAACAATGTTGATTGTTGTTGTATGGCTTACTCTAGACCGATGCTCACTATGATATGTTAAGTATTTTGAGACCCTATTGGTGGTTGTTTCACCATTTTTCTTTGGGTTAGATGACATGCTATCTAACTTGAGGACTTTGACACTCATTATTGATGCCTACGTTATATTGATGTAGGGAGATTGAAGTTGTGTTTGGATTAAATTGGTTATGTTTATCATATGGACTTGTACAATGCTCGTTATGTATTTGATTAGTAATGGATTTTTGGATGTTGCTTGTAATGTGATTAGTATGTTCAAATTATTGGATTTTGAGTAAAAATTCAGGATGCAATTTAGGAAATTTTAAGTGTGAGTGGGTACAAAAATCCAGATAATTATATCTTTTATTTTATTTTATTTTATTTTGGATTCTTTAAATCAGAGAAAGGATTCAGGGCATAGATTTGTTTGTCGAAAGGTATTGAAGCTCCTTGATGAGATTATATAATCAAATATTTTATTTTAGGTTGAAATTTTCTTTTGAGGAACATCGAAATATATATTTTCTTTATTGAGATCGTTTAGGTTTAAGTTATTCTTTTACATTATTTATTTCTTAAATGATAATATGCAATCAAATCTTTCAAAATATTTTGTTTTGTTAATAGTAAAATACTAAGGGTAATTTTAAAATCTAAATATCAACTAGATGCAATAAAGATAAAGTGTATTATTAATCATTTAGATTAAAAAAATACCAAGTATATAACTATGTATATAAGAGACAAGTTTCTTGAACCAATATTCAAAGAAAAAAATAACATAAATTCATTAGAATGGTGTCTAATAATTGTAATGCTACTGTAAGTTTATATTGAAACCAAGTTTAATTGTCTCATCTCACACCTTGATAGTTTTGTTATAGGATTTATTACTGTTTCTAATAGTTGCAAAAGGGGATAAGAATGAGTTTATTTACTCAATTAATATGATATGGAATGATTATATTGTTATTAATAAAGCTCTAATTTTAGTTATCCTTTTCAAGAACTAGAATTCCTAGATTATTGTTGTAAATTTATCGAATTGTTTTCTTTGATATGGGTTATCATAGTAGGGTTTCCTTGTTCATCATTATGGAAAATTATTAGCATTGTGAAAGAATTGGCTAATATTTTGTTATCTAGTTCATCTTTGAATTACTTGTTAGCCTTATTGATGGATTTATAATATTAATAACTTTTAGAATATTTATTTGTTCATATTGTTTTACCCTAGTTGTCAAATATTTAAGAGGTATATTCAAATAAGTATGTTTATAGAATCCTTTATATATGATAGCTAGTAACTCTTAACTATAATGTTAATTGTAGATCAATATTATTATTTTTTAAAGATCATGATTAAATAAATAGTGTAGATGATAATTATGATTATGAGTCATCAACAACATGGGAGGATGCATCTAGTATTCGAGAGTCTTATCCCTTTTTGTTTTCCATATTCCAAGAGTAAGCCTAGTTCTAGGGGGGAGGATGTAGTGCATCTCATGTTACTACTACTCTTATGAAACTTTTTTGTGTATGGTTGATACTGTTTGGATGTTGCTTATGTTTGTTGCATGCTCAAGACTACAATTGTGATTGTTTCACCTATTTTATTGGTGTGTTTTATTCGGATGCTCATGAAACTATTTTTTTGATGTGGATTATATTATGGTACATCTTGTTCATCCTTATTTGGTTATGCGATATTGTGTGATTAAGTAAATTGATTAATATTCACTTCATGATATTTATGAGGAGATGTTATTTTTTGAGAGTCACGTGAGAGGGACGGTGTTGCATCACTAATCCGTGAGCACCCTGTTACATTATATTTCTCTCTCATGATGTGTTTAGCATTAAATTTATATTTTGTTTCAACACTTGGTTTTATGTAGGACTGCAAGTACTGAGCATCGACTCCACCTGCACCATCAAGTCTGAGCGTGCCCACTATACCCAATGGATATGATGTGGTTTAGGGATTTGACAAGAAAGTATCATCGTTCATGTTCGTCCTCCCATTGTTGTTTCATGATGTCATCCATCAATACCCCATTTTGTTTGGTATCATTTTATCTTACGTCGTTCATTTTAAGCATTAATTTTTATATGTTAATTGTTTGATTATGATGTGTTATCATTATTTAGTGATGGTTATTATTAATGTTGGAATTAATTTAATTAAGCATTAAATTTAATTAGTAAAGTGATTTATGAAATTACTAAGAATTTAATTAAATATTAAATAAGTTTGAAAATTTTAAATTATGTTTGTAGAATTAAAAGAATATTATTTTAATTGTCGATATTTAATTTTCTTAATTATAAATAGAAAAAATATTTTAATTGTAGCTTTGATAAATTTTCAATTAGCAGTTAAATAATATTGTTTATTTAATTAAATAATATTATTTATTTAATTAAATAATATTGTTTATTTAATTAAATAATTTTATTTATATAATTCAATAATATTATTTATTTAATTGTTATTAAGGATTAATTCAAAAAATAGATATTTTATTAATTACTTCATTCAGTAAATTTTAAAATATATATAAATATATTTATATTTAAAATAATTCTTGGGATCCAAATGGTTGATATAATTTAATAATGTGATGATATCTTTACCTGATAAAGTATTAAAAACATAAAACAAAGGTGAAATTAACTACAACAATTAAAAAATTATTAAATCTAAAAGCCTAGTGGTGGTAGGTTTATGTTTTTTCTAAACACAAAAATTACCCAAAAGGTGGTTAAACATGAGAATGGGGAATTGATAGGTGGAAAATGAATTTTGGTGTATTACCCATCTATCCCTTAGTTTCCCAAAAATCAATAGAGACTCTTCCTTGATTTATTTTGGGTGATTTGGGTAAAAATGCATCATTTAGAGAAGAAAAACAAAGATTTGGAGCTTAGAAAATTTACCTTGGTAAAAGGTGAAAGGAATATTACTGTTGGAAGAAATTTTGAAATGGTGCTCGCCAATTTTTGTTGCCATAAGAAGATCTTTAGGTTGGTGGATTTTTTTATTTTTAAAATTTTAATTATTCCATTGATTTGCATGATAATATCTTGTGTAAACAATTTTGTTTTATATGCATTTGAGGATTTCATTTTTTGTGTTGCACCCACTTAATTCCCTTGTGGCCTGAGTTTTCAATTTCATTTCAATCATGAGTGATTGTATTTAGATTTCACAATTATTTTTATTTAACAATATATGTATACGATCATTACTTGCGCAACTATTCATTGCATAAGGGTGCTGCCACAATAGTGGTTTACACTTTCTGAAAGATCCTCATTTTTGCTGAAATCACATATTTTTAGAAAATATAATGATTTAAGCCTTGAAAATTTCTATTTAAAGGATTCCAATTGAAGAGGGTTTGATCAAACCACCTTAGACCAAGCCCCCTTGGATAAAACCCCGCTAGTTTTAAACCATACCTATAATGTAGTCTCCTTTACACCTATCAAAATGCTGAGAAAAAACTATTTTTGATTTACCTTTTGGGGGATCAAATGAATTCATTGAATTTTTATTTTGAATATGTAGTACTTATTATAAGCTTCCAAAAAAGTATAATTTTAATTAAATTAAATTTTATTATTATATTTATTTTTTATTTCTTATGAATGTAGGTTTTTCTCCAAAAATCAAGCTCTTTGTTCTGCACATGTGGAAAAATAGTAGATTAAAAAAATAAAATTTAAAAAAATATGTTCAGACTGGGTATTGAAGGCCTTGATCCATGAATAAAATAATTTGAATTTTGATACATACAGAAAAAGTTATGTTGTATATAGTCTTCCTATGTCTGAATTGTAGTTAGTTTGACTTCAAAACT
This sequence comes from Sequoiadendron giganteum, assembly GCA_007115665.2. Taxonomy (NCBI): domain Eukaryota; kingdom Viridiplantae; phylum Streptophyta; class Pinopsida; order Cupressales; family Cupressaceae; genus Sequoiadendron; species Sequoiadendron giganteum. Next base: position 121,793,583 of record CM021101.1, on the reverse strand, counting down.
TGATTAAGTTAAAAATCGTTAATAAAACACTATGAAACCAAATGAATTGGTTATATATCATAGTCACAAATCTAAATTTAAAAAAATTATAATTTAATCCTTCATACAAAAAATGTTATGTTGTATATGGTGAGCATCACTCTTTAAAAATGTTGTTTACTAATAAAAACTAGTTTTTGAAGGAGATGAAAAAAATGTCCAATCTGATTCCAAATTTTTTGAAAAAATATATTTAGAATCTATAGACAAAACTTCACAAATCACTAGTTTGCATCATCTCCAAATTCCTCACAATTTAGCCGCTATAGGAGCCTGGAAGTGAAGATTTAGTTTAAAAAAATCAATTCAGTGTCTAGTTTGCCCAAAAATTGTAAACCAGGATTATGGGATCACCCATAATAAATACATTTGTTTATTTATATGTATATTTGAATACTTTTATGTAAATTTAAACAAAGTTATATTTAAATGAATATCAATATATATATATGTATTTACCTCGCCTCATTTAATCATATAGAATCATATTTCAAATTTGCATGGTATAATCAGGTTTATAATGTAAATAGATAAAGATTTAAAATAGTTGTATTTATTTCCATGTAAGGTAACATCTCTATTGTGTCTTTTAAAATTAGAATATTAATTAAGGGAAAATCAGAACTATATATGTGTGTGTGTGTGTGTGTGTATTTGAGTTGGGATTTTGGTCAATTATCATAAAATAATGAAATCTAGCTTAATTTAGTATATTTATAGGGTTAGTTGCTTTCAAGAGTTACTGTATGATGTAATGAATCTATGTATCTATGTATGTTTTTATCTAGATAGTTTAATTATCATATTGGATATGGGGGTATAAATCAGTATTGTGAATATTGATAAGGGGTATTTAAAATTAGATTTATAAGATATGGGTAATTTCATTATCTTATAAGTTATTGTAATCAACAATTTATTTTTAAAGTATATTTAAAATTAGATTAGATTTATTTAAAATTTGATTTATTAGATATGGGTAATTTCATTATCTTGTAAGTTACTATAATTAGTAATTTATTTTTAAAGTATATTTAAAATTAGATTAGATTTATTTAAAATTTTATTTATTAGATATGGGTAATTTCATTATCTTGTAAGTTACTATAATCAGTGAATTATTTTTAAAGTATATTTAAAATTAGATTAGATTTATTTAAAATTTGATTTATTAGATATGGGTAGTTTCATAATTATCTTGTAAGTTACCGTAATCAGTAATTTTATAAAAAAATTGTTTTATTAGATATGAGTAATTTCATTATCTTGTAAGTTACTGTAAACAATAATTATTTTTTTAAGTATATTTAAAATTTGATTTATTTTCAAATGTATTTAAAACTAGATTTATTCTCAAGTGCATTTAAAATTAGAATTATTTTCAAGCGCATTCAAAATTTAAATTAGATTTAAATACAAGCTTATTTAACAACTACATTTATCTACAAATTCCTTTACTATTAGATTTTTGATTGCATCTAAATCATATATGTTAGATTCTAATTAATTTTTTTTAGTTTGAAGTCAATAAAGGTAAATGTTATATTTTAATTAAATTTATTTATTTGAAGTAAACGAATGAATAATGTTATACTTTAATTAAATTTATTTATTTTGAAATAAACATATGCATATGTATATAGGAATCATAAATTAAGAGAAATTTGATGGCTTACATGTGGTAGGTTTTCATAGTTCTCTATTTAATTAAATAATTTCAATATAAAGGTGTAAAATAGATGTAAGAATTAAGAACTTACAATTAGGAGCTTTAAAATGGGAAAGAACTTAAACTACATATCGTAGATCATAATTACATAGTTCTTATCTATTTAAAATACATTATGATTGAAATGCATTTAATTATAGTTGATGATTTGATTACTCTTTACATTATCATTAGTAAGATTGGATTATGTTTTTGTTTAAGAAAAATGAAAATGTATACTTGACCTTGAACATGTTAGGTAGTTATTTATTTGCTCTGAATACTCCTTGGAATTGATTCCTTATGCATGCTAGTGGTTCCATGATTGATCATGTTCTTCTCCTGTTTATTTCCCCATTGAGGTAATTTTTATGAATAGACATGTTTTGGATATGTTGGGAAACTGTAATGCTTAAGTTACTTTCTTTTAATAGTTATGGGTGGTAGGTTTCTAGGTCTCTAGAGGCAATGAGAAACCTGTTTTGTGTTGAATTTCCCATGATTAGACCTTTGTGTTTCCATTGATCATACCCCTATTCTGAGCTCTCATGGGTGTACCTTGTTCTATGAATTTTTCCTTTGGTTATGACTACGAGTGGGAAGGTCCATACCTCACATCTGTTCTAGGTTCATTATGGTTTTAGTATGTTTGTGATTTGGTACACCCCTTGAGGTTCAGAATTTTTGTTTTTGGTGCTACTAGGGATAGTGGTTCTTCATGGGGGCCGATGCACAAAGGGGCAGTTAGGATAACCCATGGAAGAGTTGGTTAAACAAGTGAAAACCTAATAAAAAAACTAGTGGGTTTTGGGTAGGAACACATTAATTAAGATAGTAAGATGCCTTGTCCATGTCGTTAGTGCTTTCACAAACTAAGGGTGGGCTGAGAAGGCCATGGTTGGCAAGATCACTACGTCGTCCTCATGAGAGGCTAGTGGTCTCACACTTGTCACCCTATAGGGCTAGTGCCTAGTGAGAGGTAGTCAAGATAACCATAGATGGGGGTTGACACCTAGTGAGAGGAAATCAAGATAATGCATGATAGGACCGTCCAATGATACTCTCCTATAGTATCCCTTTCTTCATAGATGGGGGCTGAGGCCTAGTGAGAGGCATTCAGGATAACCCATGATATGACCATGTGATGGCACTCTCCCATAGTATCCCTTACTTTTCTTTTGTATGCCTCTAGAAGCATTAAATTCTATAAGTAGTCGTTGAGATCGTTGTATGTTATGTTTTGGTTGATCTTATAGTTTGGTCTTGTGATCGTTCTACTTGTCTATCTTGGTCATGGGTCTTTCTTGCCACCTGCTAGCATGGGGAGTTGGCCTTTGGGTCCACATGGTCAAGTGGAATCTTCTATGTACCCCACTGGGTTCCTAGGTTGTGTTCACGATGCAAAAGCGGGTGTAGAGTTTCCAGAACTTCACTTTGTTGAAGATTGTTCCTCATTTTCTACCTTATTCTTCATTGGTTTATCATTCTTGTACTCAATGTACTCTTCCTTTTGTTATAAGGGAAGCACTTTGTGATGTACTATTGTAACCATGATGTGTTGTATCTATGGAAATATGCTCCACAATTGTATTATGGAACTATGAATTGAATTGTAATTAAATGATGTATCGTTTCCCTCTCTTTTGATCATTAATGGTTGTATGTCATAATTATGTAATTTTGGTTTTCATTCGCTTTCATTTTGGTATAATTTTAGGTATCCTAATGTCATTCAGTGTACCCTAGAGGATGAAGATGACTTTATACATGCATAATTGCTTTTCTTATGGGGTGTGAACATAATCATTTTATGTAATGTTCATTTAAAAATAAAAATTATTAGTGCGGTGTTTTGTTGTCCTTTGGGGTTCACATGATGGGGTTTTACAAAGATAGCAAACATTAGAGTTTCATATGATAATCAAGATGAGGGATTGAAAAATGCAGTCCCTTTTAATGATTATGTCATGCAGATGCAAAGCATAATGACTATAAGGGGTTACAAAAATCACCAAGATTCTAGTGGAGGGGAACTCAAGAGAAAAATTAATAAACTCTTCGCTTCTACCTATGATGGAACTAATAGAATCTCAGCCAAAGCATGGTTATAGAAGTTGCAGAGGGTAAATGTAAGAAGATGAGTCCATGAAATGTGGAATTTTTTTCCTTAGATAAAAACTTGAAATCAACTTCAAGAAAATGGGATCCTGTTTTTTAATAAGAAGGATCTCGTTTAGGCTTAGGATCCTGAGCCTAAAATCTAAATGGGATCTCATTTTTTTTTAAAATGGGATCCTATTTAGTAATGGTATCTCAAGCCGGCCTTCGGGAAATGGGATCTTGATTTGTAAAAATTAGGATCTTGTTTTATAATAATAGGATCTCATTTTGTTGTGGTATTTATTTAAAAAACACAAAACAAAAATCATTTTCACCTGCATGCATGGGATCTCAATTGAGGAAGAGCAAACAACGACCTCTAGGTGCAAGCCCAACCCCAATTTTTTGCATTTTTTAATTTTTAATTTTTTTTTTTTAATTCAAATCTAGGTTTTAGTATGGATTTTTTCAGTTTCTATAGAGTTTTTTGTATTTTTATTTACTTGTAATAAAAGGAATGGAAATTTGTATAAATCAAAAGAAAACATGAAATGAAATCCTCAAATATTGAAAAGAAACACAAAATCCAACCTTAAATTGTAACCAAAGAAAAAAATTTACCTTTGGAAACCCTAAATTGAAATTTAAAACAAAAAATGCATTTGAAAACCTTGATTTCTTTTGAAATGCTAAATTAAAATCAAACACAAAAATCCATTTAAAAACCGTAAATTGAAACTAAACAAAAAAATTTGCATTTGGAAACCCTAATTGGTTTTTGAATCCCTAAATTGCATTTTTTCTATTGGAATATGCAAGGAACGTTTCAAAACCAAATCCAAATGACCGGTGATCTTGATTGTATCAAGACAACTATGTCGGCACGACTATGGAAGAAATTATTCCATAGATTTAGGTTGAAGCATTGTAGATTAGGGTCCTTGATATTGACAATGAAATAGGATTTGATAAATATTACACATTTAAATGTCTATTCATTAAGTTAGAGACATCTCGAGACACAATCAATTAAAGGTTATGAACATATATATAATTAGATTAGAAAACAATATCTTAAACCTTACTTGTGGGACTAGTGGATAATTAGAATTGATATAAATTATATGTTTCTATTATGGATTAAGCTCAATTATTTTATGTATTTATTACCACATGATAAATAAATAGATCTAAATGTATGCATAATTTATGATGCTTCATTATGTTCTATTGAGATGTTAAATTGTTATTTTTACCTTACAATAAAAAATATTTAGCATGTAATTTGTTGTTCTATATTGTTTTTTAATGGCCAATTAAAGGGTAATTGTATGTGGTACCTAAATTGAGTTAATAATACATGGGCCTTATGCATCTATTATGATTCATAATATCTCACAACATGATACTATGCCATAATATGTTACAATTTAAAGCATGATTGCTAAACTGACTAGATTTAGTTAAATTTCCTCACTAGAAGATTAAACACCTCAAAATAATTTTATGATCACTGATATACTTATATGGTAGTAATATATTCTATTTTTATGGATCTTCAATGAGTAAACATATGTGTGAATCCTAGGCTCAAACCCATGTTTGCAATGTATCTAGTTAGAGAATTATAAAACTTGGCCTTCAAGTTAAAGATAATTACTCAATAATTATATGGGAAAATACTCTTAAAATAAATCTACATTGACTCACCTCTTAAAGGTTTTGTTGAACTTGTTCCCAAGAATAATGTAGCTAGTTTAGAATCAATGAATCATTTTTTGCTACACTTGAATGCTTAACAATCCTCAAATTTACTACGGATGATTTCCTTGACCTAGATAGAAAATCAATCCAAATATGCTCATAGGTTATATTTCCACTCATTTAATTCATATAATTCGAAGATGATTAGGGAAGGAATAGAAATTACCAATACTAATAAAGGATTCAATAGCCAAATTTTAAGATCTAGCTCCAAAAACTTATCAAGACACATTTTGATTTTCTCTAAATATACGTATTTCTATAAATTCAAGGGTAGACCTTAAAGACTATCCTAAATTGTCAAAAGTGGGCTAATTTATAGTTTTTTTCATAATTCCTTGATCATAGAGGTAATATATAGAGGTAATCTAAGGAAATAGTTATCCTATCCATAAATTCAAAAATATTCATAAACTAATGTTCTTGCATATATGTTATGAATAAAAAATATTAACCCCCTTACTTTCATTCCTATTACCCTAAACCCTAAACCGATTTCTTAAGGGGTCCTAATATGACATTTCTTAAGGGGATCAAAGAAGTTATCAAAATTTGGTGAAGTTTCCCAAGGAATCCAAATATAACAATATTATACATTCAATATCTAGTGATTAAACTATAGCCTCGAGCCTTCCCACCTTTCTCCTGTTAGGGGTGTTAAGGCCTCAAACATTTCAAGAGAGGAAAAATCATGGAAGGGGAGTATGAAGGATTATAGTATGAATGAGATTTAATGAGAGGTTGGTTAGTCAAAACAAGATCTATCCCCTTAATCCATCCTATTACCCTAAACCCTAAACCCTAAAATATTCATTTTTTTCTAGGACCTTAATGAAATTTTGTTGCCTTGGGCAACTTCACCAAATTTTATTCCCTTAATCCATGTCATTTTGACCTATGATATTACTTCATAGATCCCCTTAAGCCATCCTATTACCCTAAACCCTAAATCCATCATTTTGTCCTAGGACCTTGATTCATAGACCCCCTTAAGCCATCCAATTACCCTAAACACTAGACCCTAAAATCTAAGCCCTAGACCCTAAAGCCATCATTTTGTCCTAGGAACTTAATGAAATTTGGTTTCCTTGGGAAACTTCACCAAATTTTATTCCCTTAAGCCATGTCATTTTGTCCTAGGACCTTACTTCATAGATCCCCTTAACCCATCCTACGAGGACCCCTTTAAAAGCCAACATAATTTCTCCTACTTTAGTATAAATTTTAATGAGATTTCACATCACAGTAATAGTTAACTATTTTCCATTCAAGTAACAATTTCTTAGACATAAATGATGCTTACACATTTTATCATTTGTATTTAATTAGGCCATTTATATTGAATGGTTTAAGGGTCCAGTTTTAAACATGTATCTTACATTTTGAAATTACAAATATAATGTAGGTTCATTTATATCTTAAAGATCATGGATGAATTCAATAATGATGATATCTATAATCCACCTCCATACCCTCCATATTCACCACCTTCACCTCCACCTCCACCAAATCCACCTCATAACCTACCATCTCTACCACCTGAATCTGATGGTGCTCACTTGCAAGCACAAAGCGATGCAAATGTTAGACCCATTAAGGAATAAATAAGTTCTATTTAGAATGAAGAATGCATTGCACCACCTTTGAGGCATTTTGCATCTAAGATAAAAAAAGTCTTGTTGATGTTGTTAGGTCCATGGATGTGGTATTAGATGAGCATCGATGATGGCTAGAGGAGAGGAGAAAGTCTAATTCTAAAAAGGAAAACACAAAGAAATGAATAGATGTAGTAGAGAGCCACAAAACTTTACTAAGACAATGATCTTATATTTATGAATTTGGTTGGATGGATATTTTTAGTGATAAATTTATGATATTTTTTGGATGCATATTTTCATTGATGAATTTATGAATTTGGTTGGATGTTATTTTTAGTGATGAATTTATGAATTTGGTTGGATGGATATTTCTAGTGATTGTTTTTTTCATTTGGTTGGATGAATATTTTTTAGTGATGAATTTATGAATATAATGTAGTATTTAATGATGAATTTTTAATAGTATAATTAATGACTACTATCATAATTTCTCCTATTGGAAAAATGTAATCTGCATGCCTTAGACATAAATCAGATATTTTGTGAATGTTTTAAGTTTATTTTTTAGTATGTACATGTATTAAAATTAGATAGTTCTAGATCTTAAATTTTGAAATTTGTATATACATGCTCAAGTTGAATCAATGTGTGTATGTGTATATATATGTATGTACATCCTATTTTAAAAAAAAATCATGTATACTTAAAATTTAACTATTTCTTGTAATTTTGTAAGTTTGTTTGTTAATTTTGTATAATTTAATGAAATTTCACTTATATATATATCATGGATCAATTTAATATTGATGATATCATTAATCCACCTCCTCAACAACCTCTACCTCCACCCCATCCACCTCGACCTCCCCCTCCACCCCTCCACCTCATAACATTCCACCTCCACCACTTACATGATCCGATGAGGTATTCTTATGAGCACAGTTCAATGAAAATGGTGCATCCATTTAGAATCAAATCAATGCTATTCAAAATGAAGCATTGATTCCACCACATGTGAGGTGTTTTGTATATGCAATGCAAAACATTGTTGATGCCATCGGGTCTATTGATTGTGACTTAAATAGGAACCAACGAGATAGGGAGGATATGGGATGATTTAATTCAAATGGTCTCTCCTATAAACAAATTTTTGACTTAAAAATAACATAATCCCATTTAGCACCTCTTTTTATCGACCCTAACAATTAGCAACTCATTCCTACAACTAAATCTAGAATATATATGAGGTGATGCATTCTTCCATAAATGACTACAATTTTTTGGGAGTGATTGTGGATGGTATTAGACCATCTACCACATGCTAATCTGGAGGTCCCTTTATACTTTTTGAGAAAACTGTATGTATATTTTTTTCTTAGGAAAATTCCTAATTATTTTGATTTTCAATCATTTCAATGTGTTGGTGGTAGCATGCCACAAAAAAGGTTAGGGTAATAGGTTGGTCCTCAATGCTCCATGTATTGCACAACCTCTCATTTCTTCTCTTTCTCCTGCCATTCCTACACCTGTACATCAATGTGTGGTGATATCCACATTAGGATCTTTGAGTACGCTCATAAGAAACCTTGATGAGCTTACTTCTACATTGGTGGTTGGGGATCTTGGAGACTACGATAATGGGGGATAATTCTATGGATTTGGTCCTAGTACCACTCCATGAGTGTCAACACCCCATGTATGTACTAGTTCTCATCAGCTATGCTATGGACCTAATCAAGCTACACCTAGTTTGGGTGGAGATGGAGATTCTGGTGGATCATCGGCTCACATCAATTCATTTGTAGAATTTATTATTGTAGAGCATCACCCTGTAGACAATGTGACACATGCATAAATATGCATCTATGTGTTGAATTTATAAGAATTTTAATAAAAATATATATCAAAATAAAATTGTAATATTTTAATAATCAAACTATTTGGTGTAGATGACACTCAACATAGGGGAATCATTGGCTCCTCGAGTACATATGTTGGCACCAGTGCTAGTTGAAAAACCTTATGGGGTATTCTGATTTCAATTTTTTAAATTATATATGATTTTTTTTTTTAACTTGACTTTCTTATTTTTAATTCAATCATGAACATGGTATGTGTAGGATCATGATGGGCCAAAAAGTGGCGATATGTAAGTGATATGATGGCCCATGTGGCTGACGATTTTTTTTTACCCAAAATTAATGAAATGAAAAGGGTTTTTAAAGGAGATCAGAGATTTCCACCAGTATAAATTATGCTTTACTTTGAATTTAATAAATAATTATTAATCATTTTCTATTTTAATTACGACTAAAGTCCTGATTGATAGGCTGATTAAAAAAAATCCATAGCTTTCAAATGGTATCAGATCTTTTGAATCCAAAACATGTGTCACATTCTATGCTTCACATACTATAGGATTAAAAAAAGAAAAATTGAATTTCATGATTTTTAACCAAGTTAAGGTGCTTAGACATATGAGTTTTTATATTTCTAAAAATTTTAATAAAAAATTCATAATTAATTATTTACTTGGAAACAAATTACAAAAAAATGTGCATCACATCGTGACATGAGTCCTCTACTTATATCTAAAATCTTATAAAATAATATTATCATTTTATTGTGGTTAGGGTGGTCAAACAGACACCTACTTCTTATTTTTTTCCTCAAATTTAAGTACTACTGCATTGAAATTTCAAATTTTCACCAAATAGATTTAAAAAATAAAATAAACATAGTAGTTTAGAAACTACATTCAATTTGCTACAAATTTTATTCTTACATATTTTTGAAATAATATAGATAACTTATTCAAATTTTTACATCAAGTTGCCTAACTTTGATTTTCTGAATTTTTATCGCCACTTAAGGGCTTATTTTTTCCATGATGATCTTGCACATACCCAACATATGTTTTAAATATTTAAGCTATTTCAGGGGACTCAATCAACTTCCACATCAATTCCACTTGAGGGCTTGTCAAGTGCTCATCCATTATCGAGTGACTCACATCAGGTGTAGGTACATTTATATTGTAAACTATTTAAATTGTTACTATACTTACAATCATGAATTTTGAATTCACTATATATAAAATGTTCATGTAAAAGAAATATTATAAGCATATGCCTATATGTATGTCTAGATTGAGACAAAAATGAGAATGGGGATTGGACAAACATGTGATTTGGTAGCAACTTAGGAGGCATCTAAATTTTAGGTTATTTAAAAAAGTTTTTACATAATGTGTGCACACTTGAATATATATTTTAAACTAATTCAAGTATGTGTGACCTTGTAGGACTTTGTTAGTGTCACTTTCTACCTTGATGAGGTCACCTCACCTCAACTAGGACATGTAGAGTAGCTAGATATCATTGTAATTTGAATTTTTGATTATATTTAAAGTCAATTACATTATGAATAACTTATTATTTATTTAAAATTAAATATATATATATATATATATGCTCATACATGTTAAACATTTTTTCTTTTATAACATGAGACACATCTTGTAGTTGAGCATGTAGAGACAGGTCTTCGAACAGAGGGCGCACAACCTCTTATGGTACAATTTAAATATGATAAATTATAAATTAAATTAAATTAAATCATTTTTAATCATAGACTTACATAAAAATTTATTTCTCTTGTATATGTAGATTGATTCAGAGAATTTAGATATAGGTCCAAGTACACCAAAGCATGAAGAGCCATATACCATGGTAATTTAATTTTATGATCAATTTTATAAATTAAATTGTAATTAAATCTTTTTTAATTGTCTTACATCTGATTTCATCTTTCTTTCTCTTATATAGAGTGGTTTAGGTCATCTAGGTAGTCCACATGGTGTGAATAGGTCTCTTGATTATAGAGACGCTATGAGTTAGATGATTTCATGGGTTGTATTTTATTATTTCATGGACTACATATTTGGTTTCTCATGGACTTAATATATTATTTCATGGACTTAATATATTATAAATCATGGACTTTATTATTGTTTAATTTTAATTTACACATGTACATTTATGCATTTTATGTGAAATTTTAATATTTAATTGATAGGACATATTTGTACTTTACGAAAGATTCCTAGTGAAGACATTTATAGGACATTAATACGAAATTAAAGTTGAAATTAAAAGGACATTTTGAAATATTTGTACTTTATAAATTTAGTGATCCATAGTTAAATCAATAACTTATCAAAGAAGTATAAATGATATTATTAAGTATAATTAAGTATAATTAAGGCGATGAAATACTTCAAAGTACATGTCTCACATTTAATTGCAATTGATATAATTAAGTAACTCAGAATTCAAGATGACTCATCATAACAATCACATTCTATACAATTTAAATAGTGTCAACATTTATTTAATTCATGTTGTAATAGGATGTCCTAAGGGGTCCTAATATGATATCTTAAGCAGATCAAAGAAGAATATAATTAAGTATAAATATTAAGTGATATAAATAAGTATTAAACTTTAGGGTGACTCATCATAACAAATGATATGATTAAGTTTAAATATTTAGGATATGTCCTAATAGGATGTCTTAAGGGGATGCAATACTTCAAACAAAATGTCTTATATTTAATCGCAAGTGATATAATTAACTTAGAATTTAGGATGACTCATCATAATAATCATATTCTATACATTTAAATAGTGTCAATGTTTATTTAATTCATGTCATAATATGATGTCTTAAGTGGTCCTAATAGGATGTCTTAAGGGGTTGTAATACAACGTCTTAAGGGGATCAAAGAAGTTCTCAAAATTTGGTGAATTTTCCCAAGGAAACCAAATTTAACAATAATATACATGATATTTAGTGATTATACAATAAAATTTAAAGTTTGAAAGTAGGAAAAAATGCACATTTAACAAACAAAATATATAGAATATATTGATTTTGATATATAAAGGTGTAAAGTATAATTTTGTATGTACATGTATACAAATTTATACAAAATTTGTAATTCTGAAATTATATATATGTACATATATGTCAACTCAAAACAATGTTTACAAAATTTGGGTATGCCATCTCAAGAAAATATAAAACTTGTGCCTGGAATGTAATAGGTCTTCTCACCACTGAATATAAAAATGATACAAGAAATATCAATGAAATCATCAAAGCATGTGTTTTAATTTATATTAAACTATCTATATGTACACAACTCAAATACCTGTATTTAAAAGTATTAAACAAATGTGTGTAAGTTCAATTTGCATCCCCTCCTTTTTGTTTAAAAGTATGAGATCAATGTGATGTTGGCTTAAGAATAAAAAAAGGATAATAAATAAATTTTAACTATTAATGTACAAGAAATATCAATATATAATAAAAACATGTATTTACATATAATTTAACTAATAATTACTTGAATTTACCAAGTATTCCATGTTGTCTAGGTTGAATATGCATGGAATCTCCTTTTTGTTTCAAATTATGTGATGAATTTGTGAAGATGGATTAAGGATATGAAAGGACAAATTAAATCAATTTCAACTAATAACACAAGCAATATCAAAGCATGTATTTAATCTATTTAAAAGGACAATATAAAACTAAAACTATATTTACCTGTATTTAGTTATTCCACTGTACCATTTGCATCCTCTCTTTTTTTAACACATCTATGATTGTCTCATGCTCTTCCATAAAAATTGTCCATAGCTCTTTATTTGTAGGTCTTCCACAATACCTCGCTAGTTTGATCTTTGTTTCCACAACCAAATGTGAGTAGTGTATAATCTTCTTATGTGCTTCATAATCTTGAAATGCAGGAAGACCATTCCTCCTTATTAAGTATTTTTCATAGCCAAGTACCAACAACCACCACCAAACCTATTGGATAACATGATAGCCATCATGAAAGAAGTTCTCAAATTTTGCTTAAGGGGATCAAAGACTAGTTATCAAAATGTGGTTAAGGGTATCACTATAACTGTTGGATAATCATACCCATCATCATCTTCTCAAGGTGATATTAACTTATGTTTAGTCTCCACACAATAAGCCAACAAATATTTTGTTTCCTCTTCATTCCCTTCAGGTGCAACAATAACATACACATGTCCTACAAATAAAATTTGATTCAATAACTTGTATGTGTTTATATAATTTAACCAATCTACATACATCCATTCATATGTATATAAATAAATAAAGTTAAAAATAGTAATAAAGTGAAATAAAATTAAATAAATTAAATTAAATTACCTTCTTGTACAAGGTCTAAAACACGGTCATAGTCGTTTGATGCAAACACTTGATAATTTTCTTCAATTGTTCTTTCATATTGATCATGTGCTTGTGTAGGTGTCAAAAATATTTGCTTCCACTCTTCAACCCATTTTGTATTTTCAAATTCTTCCCAATCTCCTAAAATGAAGAACTAACCAAAACATTCATGCTCTCTTGTCTGTATAGTCCATGTGGTTGCATTCAAAATCTTAAATGAATGTCATTTAGTAGATCCACTGATTGTCTTGCAATCAAGTCTATGTAGAATGTTCTCTTCTTCAACCAACTAAAATAATTGGTAAAATGTAGAGTACTCACTTGAACCAAGTGTAGATAATCTTGTATTGCACCAATCCATAATCCCACGTACATCTTTAAATTTTACTACATCCTCATATTTGAATTGCTCTCTAGCAATAATTCTTTTAACACACACACCATCTCCGTCATGTTCTCCTTTACCATGTCCAGCTTCAAAAAAATCCACATATGTTGGCCATCATGTTCCTTGTGAACCCTACTTAACCAATAGAGCATTCAAGAATTCTTGAACTTTTATTTGACCATATGAGATGTTTTTCCATCTAGATTCCTCTTTCTCTTAAATTTGTATAAAATATATTGAAACAGTATTGAACAAACTTTGAAAAGTTTAATGGTTTTTCACTGAAATAGTAATGATATTCCCTAAAAAAAAATCTATCATCCTTTGTGCTATCATCTGCATGTCTACAAACAATATGAACAAACATAGCCACTTGCACTGAATTGTAATATTGTGATTGGATTTCCTATTGTGGAGCTAGAGTATAGTTTTCCACAAAATCAACCACTGATAGTATAGTACCAACTAGAATGTGTTTATACATGTGTGAAATTCACCATCAATCCATCAAGCATGTTAAGAGTTCTTGACATATTTTGGTATAATCTTACTCTTGAATTCTTATATGAATGCATGTACACTAAATTTTTCGGTAACTAAATCACAATGCTCTCAAAATTTTCCACCTTTAAAAGAATAATTAGCATTCTTAAATATTTTAACATCCACTAATTATTGTCCAAACCCGTTATCAACACTTCCATGCATGTAAACTCTTAGGAATGAAATATTGTCACAACTAGTGCATTGTCCATAAATAAAAGTACTTAAATAAAATAATTTCCCATTAGATTTTTCACAAAACAAACTTTATATAAACTCCCTTATTGTTTCAGGTGGCATATTAATACCACAAATTTCCTGCATAATCATGTAAAATACACCATATATATCAAAAAACATCATAAAAGTAATGAAATTGAACATGCATTTTACAACAATATATTCATTGCTTATTAATTTTAAAAACCAAGGTTTACATTTTTCAAAAGACCTTTGAATTATTTTAATATTACTAGGTAACACTAAATCACTACAAAATTTATTTTTTGTTGTATCTAAAAGGATTTTTGGATGAGGATTGAAAACTTTGGACCCCACTCTTAATTTTAAAACATCTCTAGCATTAGATGATACCCTAGTATTATCATGCCAATTTTTTTCAATCAAAGATTTGATTTCAACATTCAATTTCATGTTAGACCTCAAGAGTCGGCCACTAAAAATCCAACATTGGTCGATTGGATCATTTTCTATACTTTCTCTTCTTTTTGCCCCTCTTAGAAATTTTTTAGGATGTATTTTTAGAATTTCATTAGTATTTCTTACCATTAATTTATTGAAAGATGCTTTATTAACTATAGAAGTTATTATAGCTCTTCTCATTGCATTCTTATCTTTAGATTGACGATTTTTTCCAATAGACTCAATGGAATTAGCAACATTTGACATAGCATGTTTTATGTTGGGAAAATGTGTCTCAACCTTGTAATTATATAATGATTTATTGTTGATAGGATGTATACATATTTATATATATTTCCTAGTTACAGTGATAGGTGCATACAATGGCATAAGGGGGGGAGAGTGGGATGCATGTAAACAATTTTTTGTTAATTATTTTAAGAAACTCTTAAAATGGCTGACATACATTACACAAAAGATACATTATAAATCTAGACCATTAATTATTAGGTTTTAGATCTAATGGTGGATATGTTCTTGGCCTGTCTTTCCCTATAATGTAACTCTATTTTATGAGGGTATTGTATTATGACTATGGGAGAGAGACATCGATGTATTCTGAGAGTCTATTAGGAGTCATGTTGTCTCTCAATCTCTTTGTGGTGATACTCATGTGAGAATCTTTCTTTGCAAGTATACTGTGATCTTTGTGATTTAGTAAATAATATATTGGGTGGGTTTTGGAGTGTCCAGGGTTTTTCTCTCGAAAGGGTATTCCCCACATAAATCACTGTGTCATGGTATGCATGATATTTGTGTTTATTTTTGTTTATGTTTTTGTAACTGTTAAAGATCTATAAAATTTTTACATTATTCTCCTCTCAAGATTAGTGTAGGATGTTGTTTCACTACCTTACCTTCCTTACAAGTGGTATTAGATCTTCATCACCTTTGGTTTCAGTTGTGGGTTGGTTTTTTTGAACTAATCCAATTTTGAGTGGGAGCTTGTGTAGAAGATACTTTGTGATCTTGTTGTAGGAGTTTTCAGATGGAAAGTTCATTAGGGAGAATACAGATGGATATTTTTTTTGGAAATAATTTTAAAATCTGGAAGTTGAAAATGGAGGATCTATAAATAAATCAAGATATATGGGATGTTTTTGATGAGAATGCTTCAAGGCCTATAGATCCTACTCAAGATTCTCAATATGATGTTATGGATCATAAAGCTAAGGGTCTGATCAATTTTTTTTTGGAAAAATCTGTTTTAATTAATGTCCATGAGGAAACCTTTGCACATAAACTATGGAAGAAGCTTGGTGAGATGTATCAGGCCAAATATTTATTGAACAAGATTTTCTTGAGGAAGAAGTTGTATTCCTTGATAATGGAAGAATGTGGATGAGTCACAGACCACTTAGAAGCATTCAATATGCTGGTGGCTCAATTAGCATCCGTTGGTGTCAAAATGGATGAGGGTTGGAGAAATGTTAGATATTGCTTTGTTCTTTGCCCGATTCATGGGATTCTCTCTTTATGGATATTGGGAGTACTTTTGTTATTTTGAGGATTGAAGATGTGGTGGGTTCTTTTCTTTTTGAAGAGATGTGGAAGAAGGTATCCATCATTGCTAAGGAGGCCCTAAATGTTCATGGAAAACTTAAATAAAAAGGAAAGAAGAATGAGAAGCATGAAAAATCCAAGTCTAGGGGGAGATCTAAATCTCATGGAAAGTCCAAAGTTACTTGTTGGAACTGCGGTAAGCATGGACATGTTTATAAGGAATGCAAAGAAGAAAAGAAGAAGAAAAAGAAGAAATTTGATTCTAATTTTGAGTTTGAGAAGGAAGATGGCGAAACATTGATTGTAGCTTTGGCAACTCATGTAGGTAATGATGCATGGTTAATTGAATCTAGTGAATCTTTCCATATGACCTTTAATAGAGATTATTTTTATGAATATGAAGAATTTGATGGAAGTAAGGTGTACTTGGGTGATGATTCTCATTTAGACATTGTTGGTCGTGGTAAAGTTAAAATCAATTTTCCTGATGGTCGAATAAAAATGATTAATGGTGTGTTGCATATCCCTGGTTTAGCATAAAAAAATTTATCTATAAGAAAACTAATAGATATGGGTGTGCATGTAGTTATTTTTGATGCACGGTACAAGATGGTTAGAGGTGTTATGGTGATTGTTAGAGGTGTTAGATATGACATGTTGTATAAGCTTGATGTAAGTACTATTGAGTGCAATAGTACTTCTATGAAAAGAAAGTTTGTGGAAGAAGTGAGGGTTTCACCTTTAGTAGATGGTCATGGATTTTAGGTACCCAAGGGTGCTCTTTCTTCTAAGATAATGTTACTTACAAAGAAAACTATGTTATGGCACCAGAGACTTGGCTACATTGGAGAAAAGGGTCTAAGGACCTTGAAAAATAAAAACCTTGTTAAAAGTTTGTCTGATTGTAATCTTGAATTCAATTCCTATGAGAATTTCATTTATAGAAAACAAAACCACATTCAGTTTACTCAAGTTCTCATAAATCTTATGGTGTATTGGATCTTATTCATTCTGGTGTGTTTGGTCCTATAGATGTTCCTTTAAATTGGTAAATCCACATATTATGTTTCATTTATTGATGATTATAGTAGAAGGACATGGGTATATTTTCCAAAGAGTAAATCTGAATTTTTCAATTGATTGAAAGAATTTAAAGTAATGGTTAAGTTGCAAACTAGATAGAAAATAAAATGTTTGAGGGTTGATAATGGCAGTGAATTTTTCTCTAATGATTTTGATAGATTTTGCAAAAATTGTGGTATTTATAGACATAAGACAACTCTATATCCCCCACAAAAGAATGGAGTTTTAGAAAGAATACATAGGACACTGATGGGGGTTGATGCAAGAAGTTGGGTCACAAAAAGTTCAAAAAGTGGAAGTGTTTTTGTTGTTTTTCAGAATTTGTCATAGTTGGACTTAAAATTTGAGGCACTTACACAATGAATCTTTAAAAATTTAGTAATATGAAATATTGAATTTTGAATCTAGTTTCCAAAAATGTAATTTATTCAAATACCTAGATGATAGAAATTAAATTTTGATAGGGATGTATAAAAACCACTTTTTAAATGTCCCTATTTTTTTACCATACCATGCACGTGTATGGATACCACTTTTTGACCCAAATAAAAGTATTTTTCTATTTCCTTTTGAGGAAAAAGAGCTAACAACATGAAGATTGATGAGGAAATTTTTTTGTATTTTTTTTTTTTAAATATTTTTTTGAACTGATTTTTCATTGGCCTTAATTGTTGTTTTTAAAAATCAACATGTACGAACAACATAATTGGACCTAAACTAAAAATAAATTGAATCTTTTTTTTCATTGTGTAGATAATTGTCTGAAGATTGATGCAATCTAATTTTTTTGTTGTTGTTGTGTAGATAATGCTTCGAGGCTCATATAATGTTGGGTAAAATGGGATCAATGAAAATGACCCATGTCAAGATGTTTACCATAAACATGTGTGAAGTGTGTGCCAAATTTTTATCAAGATAATGCAAGTAGATGGTAATGGGTTGGATAAACGGTTCATGGATGAACGAATGATATGGCTAGGATGTTGGCTTTATTATGGATGTGATAAGATGCTTTCAACTGAATTAGCGTACGCAGATTCTCAATTCTACTCATGATGCCTATTTGCCAATTTTTCATCATGGTACTTGTTCAAAGCACCACCGAAGCGGTTTTTGCTGGAGGACGATTTTTTCCTTTACTGTTTTCAATCCTTTTTCTAATTTTTTTATTTTTATACTTTTTTATTTTTTTGTATTTTCTGAGAAATTTTAAGGTGATGCTAAACCACCTGGTACTATTGATGTTGATGTTTTTGTCATAACATGCCATTGGTATCCTTTTTGAAGAAGCTCCCTTGCCAAGATACATGCAGTTGAATGCAACTTTTGAGATTCCTGATCTTCTTTGTTGATACCAGAGTTAGCTTTGTCTTTGTGCGCACATCGCAATAGAGTGCCTTCAGAATCCTTATGATGAAGGGTCATTGCAAACACATGGTCAATGTCAGAATTGGATATCATGTGTGGAGGCATGGATGGAGTGTGTTTAGGAGTAAAAGATGGATTGGTTGACAGTTTGGAACTTTTGACTCTCCAAACTTGGGAAGATGAGAGATTATGGATGGATACAAAAGTGTGTGTGGAATTAGGACCAATTGCTCGATAAAATTTGTATGTCATTTGAGAAGCTTTCTTTTTCCTTTGTGGACATCTTTGATGGATACTTTTCCCTTTTTGATTTTTCCCTATAGCTTCTTTGACTAATGGAGTTTGATAGGGATAGTCTTTCTTTGTATTCTTTGGTATCCATATATATTTGACTTGTCCTTCATGCTTCCCTACTTCTTTTTCTTTGATGATGTTCTTCGTGCTTTTATTCAAATATTTCATTTGTTGATGTTCCCAATTCGTGGATGGGGTGATAGGTGGATGAAGATTTGTGACATGGCGGGTTGTAGTATTGGCATTGATTCCATCGTAAGGATTCTTCGTGCTCCCTATGTTGACATTTTCTTGAGACGAAGTTGCCTCCAGTTTTGTGGAAGTATCACTGATATGTTTATATCCTTTGGTTTTTGAATAACCAAGGCCTTGATGCTGAGGATTGCCAAAAATCTGCACTGGTTCCAGGATACCTTGTTCGTGTAGGCCTAATCCTCTACCTTGATAATTCATCTACTCAAAAAATTTATCTGCAATATGATATGATTTACCTTGGAAACAAAGTGCTAATCCTTTTGTGCTCTATCGTGGACCTTCAAAAGTGTCAGCTTCTTTATTGATGAGATAGCTTTCCCTAAGAAAGGTAAGTTATCCAAGTTTATAACTGATGGGATCCTCTATATGTGGGATGAATGCCTAAATGATATTTTTATCCCAATCTTGCAATGCTTCTTCAAGGAGTGTTGATGATTTACTGTACAACTCTTCCTCATGATTCAAATCACAATATGTTTCTGATTCACGACTTCTGTAGGAGCCTTCATTGTGATTTGTTTCTTCTATGTCTCCAAATTTTTCCACATCTTGATCTTGTGCACAAATGTTAAGAGTAGGAGACTCTTGTTTTGAATGAAGATCATCTACGTGTCCATCCAAAGAAAGCATCCTATGAGTAGGTGGAGGAATATGTGCTATATGGATATGATCATCATTTGGGGCATCCTGTATAGATAAAAGAGTGCCCATTAGATCATTGTAGTATCTTGGAGATACGAATTCTTGATCTTGAATGTTTTCAAAATTGCTTTCGACATGCTTTGGATCAAGTTCTTGACATGGGTCAATTTCAAAGGGTTAATTTCTTACAAAGGTTTCTTGGGTATCGTCCTTAGGCATGGGAAGTGGCTTAATATCCTCTTGATCTTTGAGCAGATTTGGATCATGTTTAGATTCAAAGATTCTTTCACTATTCACAACTATGAGGTCAAAGGATGTCAACCTGTCTTGGGTAGGACCATTGCTAGACCTTGATGGAATATTTTGATCATGCCTTGGAATATGTTCTTGACATATGTCCTCTAATTCATTAGGTAATGTAGATACATTTTCAATATGATCATTGGTCGAAGGATCTTGGTTTATGTCAATAGGAACAAATAACATCAATACCCCTTGAAATAGATCTTTGTAGGAGGGGTCTTGATCATGACTAAAAAATGGCTCTTGATGTATGTTGATTTGATCATCAAATGAGGTGGAAACATCTTCAAGGTGTTCATTAATGGATAGATCTTGATTATTGTTTTCAACAATTATGGTGGGAATCTGTTGCAAGCCTTGTTAAGTGAGTAATGCTTGTGTTTGTTGTTGAGCCAACAATGCTTGTTGTTGGTCATGTTGTTGTTGTTCCAACAAAGCTTGTTTTTGATCTTGTTGCTGTTGTTGCACCAACGAGGCTTCTTGTTGGTTGAACTGTTGTTGCACCAACAAGGCTTGTTGTTGGTCGAGTTGTTGTTGGTCAAGCTATTGTTGAGCCAACAAAGTCTGTTGTTGGTCGGGCTGTTGTTGAGCCAACGAATTCTATTTTTCGGTGAGCTATTGTTGAGCCAATGAAGTCTGTCATTGGGCAAGTTGTTGTGCCTGAGAATCTTGCAAGTATTTTTTGGTATGCTTTTGGATGGATTGCTTGCAATTGCGCTTGGTATTGTGCTTGTGCCTGTCGAGCCTGGTGTTGGGTTTGAGTTTGAGCCTGTGCTTGCTAGGCTACTTGAGCTGCTTGTGCATCTTGTTGGGTGGCCAATTCTGCTTGTGCTTGTTGGTTTTGGAGTGCCTTTTGGTGGGTAGCTTGCAACATGATAGAGAATTAATTTTCCATGTTGTTCTTTGGTGGTGGCGGTGGTGGTGGTGGTGGATTGGGAATGGTTTTGATTGTTGGGATTACTTGAATGGTTGCCATCAGTTGTTGCGATATCGATGGAAAAATGGGAGGATTTGATATGATGCTTTGATTTATGAAGGGGTTATTGCTTGGATTCGGTTGATTGACGACTAGTAAAGGGGGACAACTCATGCCTTGATTGTTTGGTTGATAGATTTGTAGATTTGGAATTGGATTTAAATATATCATCGAGAAAGGTACTCCAAAATTCAGATTGGTAATGCTCACATTCGTATCGTTGAATTTTGGAGAAGATAATGATGCTATGCATATGTCTGAGGTTCGATAATCAATTGGAATTATGAGACTTGGATCATTTGGTTGACTTGGATTACTCATGATGTGTGTATCAAGTTTATATTCCATGTCCCTCTTGTGTTGTGATCTTGTTTGGACCATAAAACAGAGATCGTTTGATCTTAATCTTAGGCACAAAAGAGAGGATAACTAGGAAGGTCTAATGATCAAAAGATAATGATGAGATAAATGGGGTATGGGTGGTGCAGATGAGTGAAATTCTTGGAGAAATTTTAGAGGTGATGCTAAACTTTTAAGGCTTGGATTGATTTTGATAGTTTGACCAGGTGCATTAAATCAAACAAGATGATGGTGAACTTGTAAGCCCTAGGAAGTTGTGTTATCCTAAAGGTAAATTTGTTCAAGAGGATTGATAATTTGACTAGGTGCGTTAAATCAAATAAGGTGATGTTGATTTTCCAAAAGTCTAGCATGAGCGATGTTTCAAAGTTCCAAAATTTGTTGGTGAGATGGAAATTTGATAAATATTTGGATGGGTGAAGTGTTTGATGTAATGCCCCACCAAGCAACCCTAAAGGAAGTTGTAATTAATAACTTAAAAGAACCTATTTTTTAAAAAAAATTTAATTAACATACACATTCAAACTCTAAGGCTACAAGGTTGGGATTACTTAAACCCACACATACATCTTACATACAACCATAGCATTAAATTACTTTAAGAAATAAGCATTTATACAACATACAAATACAACATACACTAATGAGATAGACAACCATGATATAAATTCATTATCATTAACATAATCAAATAGCTACATCTCTCATTCCTAGAATGAAGCAATAGTACGAATGTGTTACAATTACAAAATTACACCTCATAAACATAAGAGGGATAAAATAACTTAGTACAATTTGAAATGAAACAATGCTTGAAATAAAAACAAGAACCACGAGCTGTCCAACTAGATGTCTCACCACCAAGTACTGAACGTAACAGGGGGACCCAATGGTGTATGGTGCATGTTCCACCCAACCAAGTGGTACCTGAAAGCCCACCCCCCATGCTAGGAGATAGTAACAATGTAACATGGACAAATATCTACAACCACAAACCAAAGGCAAACTCATACTAACACAAACAAATGAACCAAACAAGAACAACTCTCACATTACTGACATAGGTCACATTGCTTCCAGACATAAAGTAGATCATGTAGGTTTAGAGAATCATACACATACAACAAGTAACAACTATTGTCTTAGATAGACTGTCATCGCATAGTTAGTCATGAGATCTCCTCTGGGAATTCTTCATAGGCTCTGGATTTCCTGGTGACCTCAACCGAACCCCAGCCCTCGTGCTCACTCATGTAGAATCAAATACCTCTCGTAAGGACAAGATAGATGACTATGCCATTTCAGGCCTTCTCACTCATCCCAATTCTAAATGAGCCCTTGTGTCTATGAGTGAGGCTAAATTATCTTGATTAGTGTGAAATGCATCATAATCATCTAAGTACATTAATTTAGTTATCACTTGATTAAACTACTTCTGAAGGTTACCCATTTTACCTCTTTGAGCTCCGATGCCTAACATAAGCAACTCTTCTAATGGAAAACACACTATACAATACCATACTCCAAGGGAATCACAAGTGCATACAACCTAGGTATCATAACCACTCCATCTCTAGGAGGAAAAATAATATAACTCACTCCAACATTTAGAGGCAACAAAACACATAGTCCACTCCTTCCAAAGGAGGCACAGAACAACCCCGTTCGTGGAAACTGAGTAAACTACTGAAAAGACACCATGCACTACCCAAGGAAAAACAACTAGTTGACATCAAGAAATGACAACCCTCATCCTTTATAATTCTTTGGAAGTCTTACAATTTTGGACTAACACTTAATCCCATATCCCAAAATGCAACTTGAAGAAAAAGTTACAAAAATAATTCAAGTCATTAATCAAATCTAATATTTGGATTTCTTAAATTCATCCTCAATTAATAGGTAACATTGACAAAGTCAAAGGCACGAAAATAAGGTTAACTCAAATAATCATATAACCCTATTTCCTCTTCCATTAATATAAATAGCATTCTCTATCTATTTAACCATGCACACTATTCATTTCATTTTAAATCACCATCTAGTAATAAATTGCATGCAACAAAATAACATAGGACAAAATATTAAATATATATACTTAACTATAAAAATAAAAGTATATTTACATTGAATATATATCTTCTATCTTTTAACAACTAGAATATCAAATTGATTTACCCAAAATAAAACCCAACCTTATTAACCTATTTCCAAAATATAAATATATATATTTATATTAACTTTAAATCACATATTATATAGAATTAAATCTCAAACTTTAATAAATTTAAATCATAAATAAATTCCACGTATCAGACAAAGTACCGGCATACGGGACAACTTTGTCAACGCATCAGGCCCAAGGACCACCGATTGTACAATAAGTACATCCAACTGCAAGGGTACGTGGAGGCAGCGCTGCCCCTAGAATAGTGCGTACCCCAATGGGGTGGGTGCACTACCTCATGGGCAGTACGTCCCTCCAAAGTCTTAGGTGGGTGGTGGGGATTGTGACTGCCCCCACTGACCACAGTACAACTAATTGGAAATAACATTTTTTTTTTTTAAGTTTTATTTAAAACAACAGTGCAGAATTCGTAAATTCAAAGAAAAACGCATTCCCAAAATGAAAAGCGCACAAATAAATTCGTCGTACGACGATTCTCAATTTCACAAAACAATAATATATATATATAAATGATAATCTCGTCATATAAGATAAATTGGGAAAAAAATTGCCAAAACAACCACCTATAGGTAAAATTATGCAATTTTTCCACAGAACAACCAAAATTCATAGAGGTTCAAAACTAAATATTTTAATCAATTTTTTCCCAATTCAAAGACAATAAAAGAACAAGAACTATGAGGAATCCATATTACAACCAGAAACTTTCAAATCCTCTAGATTTTTCCACCCAATTTCTATAGAGGTTTTTGGAAATAAATTCATTTTTCTACAATGAATGAAATCTTCTAAAACAAATCTAAGTGTTGTTTTACCCATAAGTTTGATTTAATAACAGCCTAACATTTTCTTCAAAGAAACTAAATTCAACAGAGGTTTCATAATCTCACTGAAGAAATTTCACGGGAATAACAAAAGCTTTAAATTTATTTATTTATTTTCTTTTTTCTAATAAAAAATTCTTTTCTAAAATAGATTTAACAACCAATTCTTTAATCACTACAATTTTGAAAGCAACAAAGAACAATACAAAAACCACAGAAGAAAACCTGAGTCAAGAAGCTTCAGGAAATGGAAATTTGATGCAGAGCCTTGTCCAAAGCTTCCACAACTTCTATCCAACAATCCAGTGATTCCAACAAAGAAGACAACCAAGAAACACAACAAGATTTACTAGAACAATTCCAATGTAACTCTACAGCCAAGAATTTCCCCAAAAACAATCCTCTGTGTAATTTTGAAGAAGATTTTCCTCTCCAAAATTCTCTACGTGAATGAATTTGCAACAAACTCTTCTAAATTAATTAAACTCACACATGTTGGAATAATTGAAAATATCTTCAACAACCAAATCTAATTTTGATTTCATTTAATAATTCCAAATAATAAATTAATTCCAAAAATTGAAAATTAATTTCCCAAATACAAATTCAATTCCAAATTCTAATTTAATTCCCACTAATTGAAATAAAATTTCAAAATGAATTAAATTATTTTCTTTCTTTTAATTTACTTAACAACCCGTTAATTAATTAATTTAATTATTTAATAACTAAATTCATCCCCACAGATTAAATTCAATTAATTAAATAAATTCAATTCAATTAATTAATTTAAATATAAAATCATATCCACAATTTCAATTTTAAATTAAATAACCATCAACATAATTTAATGCAATAATTCTAAATATTTATTTCCAAATCAAAAATCCCTTCAGAATTAAATAACACTAAAACATGGCAAACAATGACTCGACACACACGATTGACGATGCACTATGGCTAGGGTGTAGACTTGACACAAGTTACCTAGCTACAATATCCCGTTCAACTTAACAGTTGGATCGACAAGTCAAACCTGTGAAACTAGGTGGAGTCGATGTCATGTATCTGCAAACTTGAAAATTGAGTAAACAACAACATATAATATAAACATCATAAAATACACACTGTGAAGAGGAAATTACGGAATCACAGGGTGCTCACAAGCGAGTGATGCGAACTCGTCCCCTTCACCAATACACTCATCAAAATTGACACTTCCATCATAATCCGATAATCTCATATGCAATCACATGTTATATCAACTAACATCATTACACCAATTAAAGCATGTAAAATAAAACATCTGATAAACCACATCACATAATAGTTCGTCGCTCTATAAATAGTGATCAAATACACACACAAGATAAAGTATTTGACTAACCAAAAACATAAATCAAAACAAAACAAGGGTACACTATCCAATTCAGAAAGCAAAATGGAGGGGTGTTACATTCTCCACTCCAAGGGTTAAGCTTACTCCTAGAAGCCTGCAAACACCCTTAGTGAGAACTTCATACCATCATACACAACCAAGGGTCCCAAACTGAACCACTCGATACCTCAACATAAAAACAACATCAACCCATGCTATATACACTCAACCAAGTACACTGTCAATCTAAACGAGACAACATGGTGAAGAAACCACCAACCAAGTCTCCAAAAACATAACCATGGATTAACATACATAATACACATATGTACCCATACACAACACCAGAAACCATCACAAGACTACACCAGGGTCCAACTGGACACCAGAAAATGACATACCAATCCATGATAGAAGAATCCATGAACCAAGAACAACTAACCATCTCAAATAAATCTAACATCATACCAATGGATTGATGGTGTTAGGTCATACATAGAGTGAGACCATCTGAACAAGACCACAATGACCTGTCTCTTGTTGTGTAAGGTGATCAACCTCCAAGAGATAGTCATCACACATAGGTGAGTAGTGGGTCCTAGTTGCATAACAGCCTCACATACCCCATCCTCAATGTTTCCTGTGTCTATTTCCTTGTACACACTCACCAAGTCCATCTCATATGTCCTTGGATATGAATCACAATACCACACATAACCGACATTGAAAACAACAAAGATAACTAGCTTAGCCACCAAGTTCATAAAGAAGAGAAAATTAAGGTTCCATTTCAACCAAGCATCAGTACCCATGAATCTCCCATGACATAATTTTCATGTCTACAACATAACCGCATGTATACGTGGGTTGGCTTCAGAGGACATGACCTCTTGCACCAACAAATAGAAATGATTTTTTGGCTTCTAAACAAAATTTTGTAGTAAGGGCATCTAGTTTATGGGGTGCAATGATAGACTCCTTGTGAGACATCTCCCAACCCTTTGAACAAGGGATTTACGCATCATAAATATTTTGGGGGAGAGTTATCATGCGTCACTTCCCATTGTCCATGGATTTCACCGTGAACACAAATTTATATAGCGGTTTGGAAGAGCTTGGCTTTAGCCCATTACCGCTTGAGTCGTTCCCTTGGGGTGAGTACTTTTTCCCACCAAGGCAGGCTCTCTAAAGGTGCACAATAGAGATTAAGTGCATTCGTAGTTCAATCATCTTTGTTTGGGTGAACAAAGAGAGAACACTCGCAATGCATTTTTCTCACACTAAACAAGTTTGGTTCAATTTTAAAATGCCCCAATTGAAGTGTGAAGGCAATCTTTTTGACAACTTAATATCACAATAGGAATTTTGATTCTCAAGATCATTGTCAGGTGCAAGAGAAGCGCATACATCTTTTAGATGATATTACTTTGTGAAAAATATTACAAAACACCCAATGCATTTGTTCATTTTAATCTCCCAAGGTAAAATTGAGTTCATTTTAAGCACCAAAATCCAAGTGTGAAGTTGATTGTTCAGTTTTAGACCAAATTGAAATCTAATAAGTGTTTCTAAGGTTCAATTTTAAACCAATCTTGACAAAGCATGAATTGAGGGTTAATTTTAAGCCCAAAAGATGAAGTGATTTGGTTTAAAACAGAAAACGAGAGTAGAAAATGGAAGCTCTATAAGCATTAAAAAATTCTTTCTTCCAGTTTAAGTTCAATTTTTCCAACTCTGATTAGTTTGTCTTTGTTTAATTCTAACATTTTCCACCAATACCAACCTACAAATATTGCAAAGCTTTCAAAAATAAGATTTATCTCAATGTTAGAAAAACAAAAGGTTATGGCATTTGGTATTCATACTGCAAGATAATCAAAATAATAACAAGAAACTCCTTTTTTGTTTAGCTCTACCAAAAAAATTTACTTTACACATTCATATTCATTAGCTTTTAGCATAGTATGGTAAGTGCAGTTGGGTAATGAATCTGCAATTATGATAAGGTTCAACACCAAAGTAGTTATATTGGCTACTCAATGTGTCCAATAAAATTTAAGTAAATATCATTAGAAGTCAGCCTTGAGATTACTAGCACACCACAATAAAGCTTAAAATAGTCAAGTCATATTTATGCGAAAGCCTCTGACTTCTATCTTGACAAATAGATTTTCAAATACTTGCAGCAGAAAAATAAAAATAAAAATTTATGAGATAGCACCAACAAGTTAATTCTCAATCTTTGTCAGTATCTTCCCAGCCTGTAAGTTAATGCAACTGGCAACCTCTTTACTTGTGCCAAATGGAAGCATAGAGAATGGTATGTGAACTGCTTATAGAATAACATGATAGACATGGCTTTGGAAGAAAATAAATCATGGGCTAAACTTTAAGACAACGTAAGGATGAATAATATGATTTAGACACTTTGAAGTGATGTCGCTGGCAGAGTGATAGACTGAGAAAATGCCTAGGATTTGATAAATAAAGGATTTGGTTTGGAAGGCTAGATGTCAAATGGACAACTATGATAATAAATTATCGACAAAGATACATTGATATGCAGGTGCTAAATGGTCATATCCACAACAAACTAAACCTTGTGTAGCAGCGATTTAATGTGGGTATTGGAAATATTAGCTACTTCACTTGGTCAACCCACTTATTGAATAAATGCAACAGGTTAAAGAAACCCACAAAGCTTGAACACTTGTTAGATGAGGAAATTATCAAAGGAGCTACAAATGCTTTGGTGAGTTTCAGAGTCAGAGACAATCGATGATAGCAAAGAGAACTACAGTAACAAGGACATTAATAACACCGACAATTGTATATCAGCGTTTGAAGAAAGAAGATACATGGAGTATTCAAAAAGCAACCACTTGTATAGAATATATGTCAGATTGATAGGACTGATAGTATTGGTGAGTCAACAAATATGTGGGAGTTGATTTAAAAAGATATTTAAATACATCATAGACTGCATACTGTCAATGTGCAGTTAGCCGATCAGGTGAATCATTAAGAAGACCTAAGAACAAAAAGCGAACTACAAATAGTACTTATTGGTAGCTTAAAATGTAATGACTTTGAAAATGGCAGAAGATGTACTCACTGTTAGTCTGGAAAATAGAATGTTCTATTGTCTTCTGGTATCGAACCTTGTATCAAAAGTAAGAGATCAAGTCTAAACATAATAAAAGGATAGCTTAAGTGGGAAGGCGGTGGAAGCTGCGCTCTATCCACTATAAATCAGCAGTACAGTGTATCAAAGGACATAATACATAAAACAGTAAGGTATGCAACCTCAATTTAAACAGAAAAGAACCTGCCACAATGATAATTGATGAGAAAAGATAGCAGTCACAAATAGAATTGACTTAAACTATAGAAACTTGTTGTTGTTTACCTGAATTCTTCAACACGCATTGGGTTTTACATGGTGCTACATTGAATACTCACGCAATACACTATGATTTTCCAGTTATTGAGAGGGAAGTCGCTATGCCAACATACTACATAGAGAAATTTTGTCAGATGTTATAGTTGGAAATGTTGCGGCAGACATGTACGCCAAATGGGAAAATCCAAAACCCAATCCGGGCAAACACCCTCGACCTTCTCCTCTTCTTCCAAGGTGGGCTCCGAGCAGTACGTCCTTTCTCTATTATGGTGCTGAAAAACAAATTGGTGGGGCTTCTTACTTAAGAACAATGTTGCTATTTTCTCTACATTGACATTTAGTCATTTCAGCAAATCAATGCTATTAATTGATGTGAAATTGTTATGCAGGATCTCAATTAAATTCTATTAATACCAACTGCAAGCAAGCAAACTTATATGATGTGACTGCATAGACTAAAATCCTATCCGATAGAGAAATTCTGCCCAACTTTTAAAAAAAAAATCTATTAAAAATAGTAATAATTGATAGTGACTCAATCCTTGCCCACTGCTAGTGCAGAGTGAACCATTTGGTGAAATAGCGATAATGTTGGTGAATGGGTCTTCTTGAAACCTTTTCAGAGAAGCCACTTCAAATATTGGATCTTTTGACACTATTCTCACTGCCAGGAAATGTCATACAAATTGATTTAAAGGCTTTAGAAGCTTTTAAGCAAGTGTAATTGGCAGGTGTGAAAACCAAATTCCACACACTTTGACCAACATTCTTCTTGGCATCGAATCAGAGTTGGTCCTCGAGTCCTTTCACTGCATGTGCACCCATACATATTACGGGTTACACTACCATTGATTCAGAACCTGACCTCAACTTGACTCCATGATGTTGTTTTGTTATGGCTAGGGGGATTGTATTTACTCAAAGCATCATACCATCTATTTATGAATATGAGTTGATCCACCTTCAATCAGAAAGAGTATACTAGTGAAATGACTATAAGGATGAAGGTAAATGTATCTACCTAAATTTATTTACCTCGAAGTCATCATTAAAGGCACAAAGCTAAGGTGTATTTTATCAACATTGGTGTCAGTCTTTGTGAAGAAAAAACTGTAAATTTTGAAATAACAGTCTCATTCAGCACTGATTTACAATCATATTAATCAGAATTTGAAATAATTCTAGTGAGTTCAATGTGAGTCATAGATAGCCCCTCACCGACAGGGAAAAGGTCATCCATAAGAATAAATGCACTGTTGGATGTTACTTGAAGAATATATACTATTGGGGGGCCACTTGCAATAGCACCAATATGCAGATGGTAATGTGAATATCAATCACTAGAATATTTAAATGGCAACAATTTATGCAAATTAGTGAATGGTCACACCGTTATTGCTACAGGAAGACTATGGATTAGTCTTTTGTAATCTATTGCAGTGGATATTTAAGAGCTATAACTAAAATGATAAATGTAATAGCATAAAAGAAATGATACAGTATAAAACAGTAACATTCCCAGTTAGAAGTGATCTCCCATTCCTGATAAACAAAATGCAAGAAGCTACATATTAGTGATAGCTTGTTAATAAGAAAAAATGCCCATTAAGACGATAGTTTGCATGCACGAAAATGATGAATGTGGAAGACAAGCTTGAATTTCCCTCCTTCTAGTGTCATTTTGTGGATGCCTTTTCTGCATTTGCTAAAAAAAAACAAACATTAGTATTGTTAGTTAAATCAAGCAAACCAAATAGAGCATCCCTATGAAATATTTGATTATTCCTAAACCAACAAGATAAATTAGAACAAAAAAAACTAAGTAAAAGCATAAGAAATATCAAAATTTATTCCATAGTGGGAGTGGTGCCTCTTGAAATGTTGAAGGAAAGCCCTTTCCCACCCCCTGATAAGCAAGATTGCCAAAATGAGAGATGATGCAAATGCCAAGATTGTGCATCAAATTGTGTTGTTGTAAGTTGTTTTGGAGAAATGCTTTGCATTTTATAGATTCAAGGTTGGAAGAGAGAGATTTTGATGAATGTGGGATCATTCATAAGCCAATGACAAGATGCCACTTGTCAAGATTTGAGAGGATGAGGAATGTGCAAGTTTTGGCCAATGTGCCAATTTCAAATATGAATTTTGTTGAAATGACATGTTTAGGGGGGATGAAAAGTGAAATAAATGCTAAGTTGATTTGTGCAAGAGACATGTAAGAGCATTTAATGCTTTGTTGGAAGGGACAAGTACTTTGAAGGGAAGATTCAAATTGACAGAATATTCCATCTTGATGCCCTTTTGAAAGAAATTAGAAGAATTAATAAATCAAGGAAATGATTTATTGGTGCAAGTGGGTGGGTTAGTTGAGAGTTTAGATTTGACTCAAGTTGAGTCAAAAGCTGGAGAATGGGTGATTATGTTTAGAGGTTAATTAATTTAGATTAATTAACTTGGAGGATTTTAGGAGTTTGACATTTGATTTAAATCATTTTGATTTATTGAATCAAATGAGAAGAACTTAAGAACTTAATGAAATAATTTGATTTATTTAATTAAGTATGATGAAGCTAGGTAATTAATCAATAATTTTTTTTAATTGATTAATAGAAGAATTCAAAGTTAGTTAGGGGTATGTGCAGGATCATGATGGGCCAAAAATTGGCAATATGATGGGTATGTGGCTGATAACTTTTTTTTACCCAAAATTGATGAAACGAAAAGGGTTTTTAAAGGAGATTCTCAGTTTTAAACCAATATAAATTATTATTTACTTTGAATTTAATAAATTATTATTATTCATTTTCTATTGAATTACAATTAAAGTCCTAATTTTTAGGCTGATTGAAAAACATCTATAGCTTTCAAACAGTATCATGTTTTTTGAATCCAAAACATGTGTCACATTCTATGTTTTGCATAATATAAGATTAAAAACTAAAAAAATGAATTTCATGAAGTTTTGACCAAGTTAAGGTGGTCAGATATACGAGTGTTCATATTTTTTAAATTTGTCAAAAAAAAATTATAATTAATTATTTACTTGGAAAAAAATTACAAACAAATATGCATCACATCGAGAAATGAGTTGTATTCTTATATCTAAAATCTTATAAAACAATATTTTCATTTTAATGTGGTTAGGGTGGTCAGACAAACACCTACTTCTTATTTTTCCCTGAAATTTAAGTACTACTATATTGAAATTTCAAATTTTCAACAAATAGATTTTATTTTTTTTGTAAATAAAACTACTAATTTAGAAACTATATTCAGTTTTCTACAAATTATATTCTTAAATATTTTTAAAATAATATAAATAACTTATTCAAATTTTTATGTCAAGTTGCCTAACTCTAATTTTTCTGAATTTTTTGCCACTTAAGGGCCTGTTTTTTCCAGGATGATCCTACACATACCCTTAGAGTGAGATGTATGATGTCTATTTTATGTGTCTACAAAAATATATATATATAATCCAATCTTAATAAAAATTATATATTTAGAACTAATGGGTTTTAATTTTATAGATTGATTCAGAAAATAAAGTCCATCAACCATATTGCCAAAGTTGGACATTCTTCTCTAATCTGCCTTAGTTTTTTAGTTGTGGGTCAAAGGCTAAGGGATAGATTTCCAAGCCTTTCCTGAGCCTCAAACCAAGGGTACATGTGGGTTGGAGATTCAAATTTTTTAATAACATGTATATATTTTAAAAAATGTGTATGCATTACAAAACATATACACATTATTTATTTATTTGATTATTTAAAAAGTTGAAGTCTTTTTAGAAATGCGCATGCATTTCTAAAAGGTATTTATTTTTTAAAATAAATGAATTGTATGTGTTATAAAATGTGTACATTTTATATAACGCATACGCATTTTTTAGCGCATACACATTTTTTAGTCTCAGATACCCGATGCATAAGGAATACATGTTTTTAAATAATGCATACACATTTTTTAATAACATGTACACATTTTCTATGATTTATTTTTTTGCCGAAACTTCCCCTCTTTGTGGACCCAACTTCTTTCTTTTACCGATGGAGAAGGCTAGGACTATGTTGAGTGGTGCTAGCCTAGAACAAAGGTTTTAGGTTGAAGTTGTTGCCACTTCCTATCACCTGATTAACAGGTCTCCTACATCAACTGTTGTTGATAAGACACCTATAGAGCGATGGTGGGATCACAAGCCTTCAGTAAGAAATCTTAGATGTTTTGGCTGTGAGGCATATGTACATGTGCCAAAGGAGAAGCGGAAAAAGGTGGAGAACAAGGTTGTCAAATGTATCTTCATCAGATATAGTTATGGTGTGAAAAGATATAAGCTTTGGGAACATGTTGCACAAAAGGTAATATATAGTAGAAGTGTTATTTGTAGAGAAACTAAGCTTCTTCTATTGTATTGTAGCCAAAACAAACTAAATAAGAATATGTGATTCAATTTCCTTCTACACTTGAGAAAGTTGAATCGAGGCCCTAGGATAGACAAGAAGTTGAGGATAGCTCATCTAGCTCTGGATATTTTAAAGAGGAGGAAGAACCTCCAACTCAACTTGTTCATAGATCTACAAGGAATAGACAACCACTTGAAAGGTATACACCTGATGATTGGAGATGTATTTTTTCTTTGAATACTAACATGAATGAGCCCAAATCAATAGAAGAGGCATTAGGTATGAATGATGCAAAGTCTTGGAAGATTGATATGGATGAAGAAATGGCATCTTTGAAAAAGAATTATATGTGGGATCTTGTACTATTGCCTGAAGGGTAGAAACCTCTTGGTTGCAAATGGGTATTCAAGGAAAAGATTGGTTCAGATGGAGGTATTAAGAACTACAAGGCAAGGTTGGTTGTGAAAGGTTACTCTCAAGTTGAGGGTTTTGATTATGGTGAGATATTCTCTCCTATTACAAAAATGCCATTCATTAGATTTATGCTTGCCATTGATGTTGCTTATGATTTAGAGGTTGAGAAAATGGATGTGAAAACTACTTTCCTTCATGGTGATTCAGAGGAGGATATTAATATGACATAACTAGAGTACTACGTGGTGAAAGGTAAAAGTAAATTGGTTTGAAAATTGAAGAAATCTTTATATGGCTTAAAACAAAGTCCTAGGTAGAATGTGGTACCAAAAATTTGATACATATGTGGTTTTTGGGATTTTGAACATTCTAAATTAGATCATTGTGTTTATTATAAAATTGATGGTGATCATTTCTTGTTTATTGTATTATATGTTGATGATATGTTGTTTATTGGCCAAGGGAAAAGTATGATTTCATAACTAAAATATCAACTTGCTACTAAATTTGAAATGAAAGATCTTGGTGCAACTAGACATATTTTTGGGATGGAAATTAAAAGAGTGTTAGGAAACTTGCAGCCATCTAATGACAATTTCCACATAACCCACTATAGAGATCTATGCAAATAAGTGATCAAAATCAACATGCAAAAGAATAGACAACATACCCATCAAAGATGACACAAGATATATCCTGGGAAAACCCTTAAGAGGGAAAAAATCCAACCTCCAAAAGCATCCACACTACATGTATTATTCAACAACGAAAACCCATTACAATACATCTTTAGAGACTCCATGAACACTTCTAAAACAACAAGCATTCCATGTGACCAAGCATGAATCCACACATCCCATGCCATGCTTCAAACCCTCACACATGCACAATCTCAACCACCTGCAACAAAACTCTCCAACCCTAAACAACTACCCTTATGGTTGCTTTTATAGAAGCAAGCTCCCACAAAACCACCAAGTGGTATTACATAAACCATGTGCCCAAAACCATGAACTTACAAAATCATGTGACCCCACATTTAATATTGGGTACTTTATTATATTTTATTTTTCCCCAATATTAAATAATTACATTTTACAATTAAGTCCCAATGTCACATACAACATAAAGTGGCCCCAATATTATAAGAATTATGCAAGGTGTACAACACCTAATTCTAACAATCTCCCACTTGTTGTATACATTACATAAGAGGGTAAAAAGTAAGCTCAAACATCAAGATAATAAAATCCATAGGCAACATGTACCATCTTGGAATCCAAGTGCTCCATCAAGATACCTATAACAAGAACCAAGGTGACCACCATCTCATCCATGAATGCTCTCATCCTCCACCATGCCAATGCACTAAGATAAGAACACATCCAAAGAGAAGCCACACTAACTGTCACGAAGAAGCATAATCCTGCCTCAAAATGATATCTCAAATCACAAACACTCAATCCAAAAATAAAAGAATATGCACCAGTAGCTATCAAGAATAAATCACCATAGCTGAAATGACACCCATAACAAATGCCAAAACATCCAACTATCCATACCTCCAAGGTATACATAACATAGTAAAATCATGCCACCGATCATATCCACCCATAACCTACAATTACAAACTCCATGTGCAAACTTGTCAAAGAGTGACATACACATCCAGGAGCTCCCACTGCATGGGCAATGTCCAGATGAATGCAAACTTGGAATGAGCACATTCAACGCATCACTTCGTTAACATTCTAGAAACAAGGCACCAGCACAAGTGATCAAGGCACAACAAGTCTACTAAGAACATCACATAGAAGATGTAAACATGTAGTACCAAGGAACATACACAATGATATGTAAAACATGCAAACCAAACACCTGTAGCATGTCCTCCTACACATACCTCTAAATGCCAAATGTGTCAAGTATGATCCCCTCAATAATACCCCAATTGAAAAAACCTCAACAACATCCATAACACCCAATCTCATGGATCAAGTATGACATATGAATCAATGTAACAATGCTAGCATGGATGTAAGCCTCTCTAACAAGAAGATCACACTCAAAGTAACCATTCCCAAACCAAGGAAATCAGCCCAATAAACCATCTCCTAAACCCAACATGTACAAGGAGATAAA
This sequence comes from Sequoiadendron giganteum, assembly GCA_007115665.2. Lineage (NCBI taxonomy): Eukaryota > Viridiplantae > Streptophyta > Pinopsida > Cupressales > Cupressaceae > Sequoiadendron > Sequoiadendron giganteum. The sequence continues at coordinate 121,756,932 of CM021101.1, read as the reverse complement.
CATGCCAACACTCCTCAAATGAACCCTCTAGAAACCAAATATCCATGGCTTAAGATCCATATCCATGAGAAGAAAAATCATAAACATAATGCACCTGAAAGAAAATGGGCAATACCTCTCAAGTGAACCACCGAGTAGACCAAGAGTGGGGAATGAGAATGCTCCTCTAGGATATCCAAGTCATCATGAATCAACCAAGAACACTCTCCTCATAGGTCCATGTTGAACTCGCATCCAACCAAGGTGTAGGCTCCTCGGATTTCCTGCTGAAATCTCATCAAGAGTAACTGTCTCAAGCAAATTTCTCTAATCACAAGAGAACTCAAACCTCACCTACGTCTCCAAGTATCCATGAGCACCTGTAACCAATCAATCCATGCTAAACTCCAAGCAAATGATCAAAGTACTCAATACACCAACCAAGATCAAAATCATAGCTCCAACTAGAGAATCAAGAACATAAACATGACATTATGATCTCACATCTTCTCAAAAGAAGATCACATGCTCAAATCATCATAACATGTACCATGCCACAACTCTAAACCAGTAATCAAGAGTATACCATGACATAATAACAAAACCATCCTACAACTAAGGATCACCTTCCAAAACCAACAAGTCATAAACAATACCTCGACATCTCCAACACCTGATGTCAATGAACTCTCACTATAGCACACATAAACGAAGAGCTCCTCCATGACACCAATCAACTCCTACTAAAGACAACCATCCATAATCAACAATGGATCCACATCATTTCCAGATGCTCCCACTGAACTGTTATACCGAGTAGTCCCATGGCATCATGATGCACACAACCAACACCACATCACTGTCATAAGCTCACACCAAACCTATGAATCCAAGCTCTCAATGACAACATGATAACCATCCTCTAAAGCAAGAAGATACACTACCAAACCATCATAACCATCACCGCCAATCCATCACTGTCAAAAGATCCCACTAAACTGTGTAACCAAGCTATCCATGACATCGTGATACCAATCTCCTCAAACCAAGAAGATACACCACCACAACCTAAATCAGTATCCAATCCAACACCACCAACAATGCACCTGCATAAACCATCATGACATGCCAAAGTCTCTAATGCACAAGAAACATCCATGACACCATGATCACCACCAAATGTACCAACATCACCCAACCATGTCCACATATCTGCATAATCATAGTCAACTACATAGGTCTCATATCATGACTGTACCTAGTAATACCATCTCACCTTCTCAACATGACATCAAAACTAGAAAACCAAGTGACTAAACCAAGCCACCAAAATTGAACATGTATCAACACTTAAATATCAATGGGCAAAGACAACCCATATCCAAGTCATAAATGCAACATGTAAGTATAGACCGCCTACAACATTGCACAACTTGTAGATACAACAATACAACATACAAATCCAACCATACACTAGTAACCATGTCAAATGAGAGAATAATCTAAGATGTAAAACTGAGCATACAATGAATCCAACATCAAATCTCCCAAATCCGACAATCCATAAGCTCATAGTATCACCATAGTCAACATAACCCATAAATAGCTTAGATAACTAAAATAGCAAATAAACCATGCCAAAATAACTCCAAACCTGATCCATTGTGTAGTGCTCTGAACAAGATTTCCATCGACTATTCGAAGTCCAAAATCCGACTCCGTATGCACCCAATATGCCCTCTCGAAGCTCAAAAAAAAATCTGACTTTGACCAATCGAAACACTCTCAAAAATACAAAATCTGAAAAAAATTCTAATACCACAGTGAAGAGCTATGAGTCACATTTCCAATGAGTCCAAGAAATCAAAAAACGGGTGAAAGTTATGCCTCCTGGAATAAAATTGCTCCAATCTGACTATAAGGCAAATTCTAGTGGGTCCCACTCCAAAGCAAATATTAATTTATTTATTTTTTCAAAATTTAAAACTGGCGGATTTTTCATTTAATTTTTTAAAGCAAAACTTTATGAAGGGGTGATTAAATCATTTAGTTTAGCTTTTAAACTTTATGAAGGGCTCTTTATTTATTGTATTTTGTAACCATAAAAGAGTCGACCAAATAACTCATGCACTTGCTGGACAAAGTACGTTACGCTGAAGTGGTAGACTGACGCAAGATAGGTACGGATCTGCGGATCCAGCACCATTTCCAATATTTTTTAATTTTTTAAATTTATTTTCATCTTTTCAAACAGGGTTTTAACTTTTGATTTATTTTTTTTCATTTTTGTTTGTCATTTTTGCAGGATAAAAATTGTCAATGGGATTATTTTTTATTTTTTATTTTATTTTTAAATTCTGATGACTATACCATCAACGTCCATACGACCGAATAGGGATATAGACAATTTTTTTGAAATTTTTTCACAGTAACAAAAGTAGGTCGAGTTATATATCAATCTTCATCTCTCGACCAACCCAGATCCAACCATGAGGTCCATTTTGTTTTAGGAGGTCATCTGCATTTTTTCTCCCACAAAATCCTCAAATGAATGCACAACCAAGAAACCCTTTTTGCCCTAATTTTCTTACACCCCAAATCTGCAAACAACCCATCATAACAACAAACCCAAAACCCTGAGATCTGCAATAAAACACTTAAAAAACCCTCATATCTTATCATGCCTTTCATTCTCTCATGCATTGCATAGATTCAAACTTAAGCAATAATTTTTCTCAACCTAGGGTTATCCAACCATAACCATGGCTCTGATACCACTTGTTAGGAAACTTACAGCCATCTAATGACAATTTCCACATAACCCAATATAGAGATCTATGCAAATAAGTGATCAAAATAAACATGCAAAAGAATAGACAACATACCCATCAAAGATGACACAAGATATATCCTGGGAAAACCCTCAAGAGGGAAAAAACCCAACCTCCAAAAGCATCCACACTACATGTATTATTCATTAATGAAAACCCATTACAATACATCTTCAGAGACTCCATGAACACTTCTAAAACAACAAGCTATCCATGCATTCCATGTGACCAAGCATGAATCCACACATCCCATGCCATGCTTCAAACCCTCACACATGCACAAGCTCAACCACCTGCAACAAAACTCTCCAACCCTAAACAACTACCCTTGTGGTTGCTTTAATTAGAAGCAAGCTCCCACAAAACCACCAAGTGGTATTACATAAACCATGTGCCCAAAACCATGAACTTACAAAATCATGTGACCCCACATTTAATATTGGGTACTTTATTATATTTTATTTTCCCCCAATATTAAATAATTAAATTTTAGAATTAAGTCCCAATGTCACATACAACATAAAGTGGCCCCAACATTATAAGAATTATGCAAGGTGTACAACACCTAATTCTAACAAAGAGATGGAGTGAACAAAAAGCTATGGCTTGGCTAAAGTAAGTATGTCAATTCAATTTTATAGAGATTTAACATGTAGGATTGTAGACCATTGTGTGTTCCCCTTTCTATTGGAACAAAGTTATCTATTTTAGATTGTCCAACATCTTCATCAAAGATGGAAGACATGAGTAGAGTGCCTTACCAGAGTGCAGTTGGAAGTTTGATGTATGTTATGGTTTGTACTAGATCAGACATTGCCCAAGCAGTGGGAGTTCTTTCCAAATATATGTCTAATCCTAGTAGAATTCATTGGGATGCAATTAAAAGAGACTTTAGATACTTGTGTGGTACCTCAAATTATTCCTTATTTTATCATAATAATGTGACTATAGGCGATATTTCCCTTGATATTCATGGTTATGTGGATTTAGACGGGGAAAGTGATATTGATAGCAGACAACCCACTAGTGCTTATATGTTTACTTTATTTGATCGCACAATTAGTTAGATGAGTAAGTGACAAGTTATGGTTGCTTTGTCCACTATTGAAGTAGAGTATATCGAAACTACTCATTCTTGTAATGAAGCCATTTGGCTTAAGAAATTATGTTTGGATATTGGAATAAAACAAGGTGTAGTGACAATTTATTGTGACAGTTAGAGTGTGATATGTCTAACCAAGAATCTAAAATTTCATGCCAAGACCAAGCACATTGATGTACTATATCACTTTGTTAGAGATATGGTTGAAGATGCCAAGGTGAAGTTTGTTAAGGTAGAGACTTTGATGAATGTTGTTGATTCTTTAACTAATCCTATGAGCATAGAGAAGTTCAGATGGTGTTTAAAGACTATGGGTCTTTCGTCCCCTAGCAATTAAGATACAATATTTAAACCCTCCCACTACTCTTGCAAGGTGTTCGACAAGTGGGATGAAAATGTGTTGCAACCTTGCAATTATATAAATATTTATTGTTGATAAGATGTATATATATATATTTCCTAGTTACACCGTTAGATCTATACAATGGCATAAGGGGGGAGAGTGGGATGTGTGTAAATAATTTTTTGTTAACTTTTTCAAGAAAATCCTAAAATGGTCAACATACATTAGATAAATGATACATTGTAAATCTACACCATTAATTATTAGGTTTTAGATCTAATGGTGAATATTTTGTTGGCCTATCTTTCCCTGGAATGTAACCTTATTTTATGAGGGTTTTGTATTATGACTATGGGAGAGAGACGATAATGTATTCTGAGAATCTGTTAGCAATTGTGTTGTCTCTTGATCTCTGAGTGGTAATACTCCTACTAGAAGTTTTATTTTCAAATATATTTTAATCTTTCTAATTTACTGAATAATATATTGGGTGGCTTTTGGACTGTGGGGTTTTTCTCCCGAAAGGGTTTTCCCCATGTAAATTAGTGTCTTTTGCTATGCATGATATTTGTGTTTCTTTCTTTTTAAGTTTATGTAACTATTAAAGATCTATAAAATTTTTGCATTATTATCCTCTCAAGATTAGTGTAGGAAGTTTTTCCGCTATCTTAGCTTCCTTACATTTTACTGATTGATCTTTTATTCTTGGTTTAATAAAAATGCTTTAGTTTTTCATTACTTTTCTCATTTTTTGCATTCTCATTAATTGTGTCAATAGTTGACATTGAAATGAAAGTTTTTTATGATAAAATAATTATTTCTATAATCTATTGGCATGCATTCTTCTTTGTCTCCAAGAAATATTACCAGGAAGATTATCCAAAACATCACTTTCAATTTTTTTATAAATATTTTCATTTTCAACATCACATCATGGATTTTCATTTTCAACCTCAAAACGATTTTCATTTTCAGCTTCATTTTCATCACCAAAACAGTTTTCATTTTCAGCTTCATTTTCATCACCAAAACGGTTTTCATTTTCATTTTCAACAAAAATGATTTTCATTTTCATCAACAAAACAATTTTCATTTTCATTTTCATTTCCAACAAAATAATTTTTTTTTTAATTTTCAGGGTATGTGCAGGATCATCATGGAAAAAATAGGCCCTTACGTGGCAATAAAATTCAAAAAAGTCAGAGTTAGGCAACTTGATGTACAAATTTGAATAATTTATCTATATTATTTCAAAAATATGTAAGAATAGAATTTGTAGAAAATTGATTATAGTTTCTAAACTACTAGGTTATGTAGAAAAAAAACTATTTGGTGAAAATATAAAATTTCAATGCAGTAGTACTTATATTTTAGGGAAAAAATAGGAAGTAGGTATCTGTCTGACCACCCTAACCACAATAAAATGAGAATATTATTTATAATATTTTAGATATATGTAAATGACTCATATCCTGATGTGATGCATATTTTTTTATAATTTTTTCCCAAGTAAATAATTAATTGTGATTTGTTTATTACAAATTTTAAAAAATATAAAAACTTGTACGTCTAACTACCTTAACTTGGTCAAAACTTCATGAAATTCATTTTTTTTTTAATCCTATTGTATGCGAAGTATATGATGTGACACATGTTTCGGATTCAAAAAATGTGATACCATTTGAAAGCTATAGTTTTTTTCAATTTGCCTATCAATTAAGACTTTACTCATAATTCAAATAGAAAATGAATAATAATTATTTATTAAATTCAAAATAAATCATAATTTATTTTGGTGGAAAGTTGAGAATCTTTCTTTAAAACCCTTGTTGTTTCATCAATTTTGGGTTAAAAATGGTCATCAACCACATGGGCCATCATATCACTTATATATCGCCACTTTTTGGCCCATCATGATCTTGCACATACCCTTCAACAAATTTAAAAAAATTTCATTTTCATTTTCAAACTCATTCTCAACAATTTATAAAAAATCTTCTTCTCTACGAATATTATCATTGTTAACATCTTTAAATCCAACATCTTGTAAAAATTCTACAAAAAATGTTTCCATTTCACTAAAATGTGGATTTGAAGATGTACCTCGATTTGTGCCTATTGAAACATTCGCCATAGCATTGGAAGGGGGATTTGAAGACATACTAGGAGTAGTTTGTATAATCATATTATTTTCCAAATTGACTTCTTCCAAATTAGCATTATTTACAACCATGGTCTCCTCAATATTTTTATCATCAATAGTTGTGGAATTGGATGCTTCAGCATTATTCATTGATTGAATCCTCATTCTTATGTCTTTCCCTTTTTTTCTCTTTCTCTCTCTTTGCTTCAATTTCTTCACAGGTCAACACCTTCCTATCTTTCCTCTTATTACAAGCTTGTGAACCCATGATTGTAAAATTATCAAGCACAAATGAATGTCAATAGTGAAAGTATTCCTCTTTTGTTCCTCCAAATGAGTAGAAAATGAACACAATTTTACTCAAAAAATTGTTCCAATCATGCCTCCTTTCAAAAATTAAATTCAAATTGCAAGTTGAAGACTTGTAAAGAAAAAACTTGATAGAAACTAGGTGAATTTATCACAGTTGGACGTACATGTCAAATTGCAGAATTCACAATAACATTTTTGTAGTAAATTTCCTAAAAATGATTGAAACATCTAAACGAGATCGGGCGGGATCCCGTGGTAAATGGGATCTCAATTATAAAAATAGGATCCTGTTTACATTTCAATGGTCTGAATAATAAATTTTAGGAAACAAGATCCCAATTTACAAAAAGAGATTTTGATTTGTAAATGGGATCTCATTTCTTAAGATTTGAATTTGTGGTCAAGTTTTTGACTTGATTTTTGGTTCAAGAAAGGCCTTGGGGACCCGAACCTAGGTTTTTCACTTCGTTTGACCTGCAAGTTTAAGGTCTTGGCAATGTCATAGGAAAATAGTGAGTTTGGACATATGTTTGAAGACCTTTTTGTTCAATTTTTTGACGAAATTAAAACCCATTATAGATGAGATAGTGAAGATTCCAAATATGTAATTTTTTTACAACTGGATTAATTTTTGTATTTTTCAATTAATTTATGATGTAGTTGGTCCATAAATTTGAAATATCAAGGTTTTTAACTATTTTAATAAATTTTTATTAAAATATTTTTTTGGAAAATGAATTGCATGAAAATGTACTTCAAAAAATTATTTTCAATTGAAAACAAAAATTCAAAAAATGATAAGTTTAGGTCATCTTATGTGTGACATACATGACAATTTTTCAAAATGACAAATATGGATAGTAAAAATTTAACAAAAAAAATATTCAATAAAAAATTACAAAAAAAATATTGAAAATGTGTTTTAGTGAGTTAAAAATATTTTCCCAAAAGAATTTAGAAAAATATGATTATTCAGGTCAAAATATGGATGACATACACATGCATGGTATGGTAAAAAGTCTTTTAAGTAGTGGTTTTTAGAAATTCCCATTGAAAATCAATTTGTAGCGTCTGGGTATTGAAATAAATTACATATTTGGAAACTAGACTCCAAGTACTACATTTTATGATCACTGACTTTTTCCAAGATTCCATTTCTAAGTGCTTCAAATTTTAAGGTCAAATGTGTAAAATTTTGAAAATCAAGGAAAACACTTCGACTTTTTGGCCAAAAAGTGGACTCAACTTCTTGCCAACAGTCTAGACCTATTTCACTCTCAGTCCAATGAAGGAGAAAGATTCCAAAAATTATGCAACTTTCCACCATAATAATAATAATTTGGGAGTTATCCAACATTTGCATTACAATAATAATTTATTTAGTTTTTTAAAAGAAGTGAAGGGTGCAAATATATTTCTTGGGGATGATAGTTTATATGAAATTGAAGGAATGAGTTCAATTCAAATGAACGGACATTATGATAAGAGGTTGGAAATAATACATTTGATTTTTGTACCTAAGTAAACAAAAAAAATATGGTGAAGTTAAATAAAACAACATGGCTATAAGGTGGATTTATATAATCTATATAAGTGTCTAATCAAGAAAAAAAAAGATATATTTAAAATTATCACTATAGGAGTTGAGAGAGATGCCATGTAATTTTTGTTTAGCATTTGTTAATAAGACAACTTCTAATACCATAGGTTCCTTCATAAGTGAGTTGTGGTATAAAAAAAAATGTCGGTTCAACTATCAAATTTCGAAAACACTTTAAATGATGAATATGGTTGATATACTACCTTGGATAAGGTTAAATATAAATATGAGTACATGATATGTGGATAGAAAAAATTTAGAGACAAGTTTGAAAGGTCTACATGGAGGGTAAGTAAATCTTATGAACTTTTATCTAATAAATTGGATAGATCTATGAATCCTCCATCAAGTCACAACACCTAGGTACATATTAATATTCATTGATGAATTTTCAAGGATGGTTTGGGTCTACTTCCTTGAGAAAAAAAGATGAAATTTTTAAAATTTGAAATGTTTAAATCGTTTGTGGAAAATCAAAGTGGGAATAAGATCAAGTGAATAAGAATAGATAATTGTAGAGAATATGTAAATAAATTTTTAAAATATTTTTCTACATATCATGAGATGAAGAGAGAAATATTTAACATATATACACTCCTCAAAAAGTAGTGTTGAGCTAAAAGGAAGAATATGGCCTTAGTAGAATTGATACAATGCATTCTAAAATTTGAGGATCTTCCTTTATTTTCTTGGGATGAGGCTATGAATAGTGAATCTCATGTCTTGAATGAATCTCTTATAACTTGTATAAAAAATCACTTGTGAGGAAGCACACAATCGTAAGAAACCAAATTTCAATTATTTTAGAGTGTTTGGATCTAACGAATTTTATCACATACTTGATGAGATTAGAGAAAATAAATATGAAAAGAAGAGTGTTAAGTACATCTTTCTTGGCTATAATTATCAAAGGAAAGGATCTATGTTGTATGATCCTAGTGTGGAGGATGTGTTCACAAGTAGGGATGTAAATTTTAATGAACGGTTTTGAGATGTGACAATATCATTGCATATTTTAAAAATGGCATAGATAATTTTGAATCTTATAGTTCCTTTGGGACAAAAAAACATTCTCAATAAACTTCTAATATAGTTGAAGAATCAAGCCCTCCTCAAAAGATCGATATTATTTAACTTTATTAGAAGAGTGAAAAAATCATTATGTTATTATGACCATAATAATGAGGATAGATGATCATCAATCAATGATGAAGCTAAGGGAAAACATGAATGGGAACAAGCTATGGAGAATGAATATGACTCTTTGATAAAGAATAAAACTTGGGAATTATTGGACATGCCCAATGACAAGAATATGGTCAACAATAAAATGGGTGTTTAAGACTTAGTTAAAGTCTAATATAAGAACTAAAAAATAACGACTAGTATCCCACAAATACTCACAAAAGGGGGGAATTGAATACACAAAAAAAATCTTTGATAGAAAAGATCAATATTGTTAGGACTATTATAATATATTGGAAACTCATTTCAAGTGGTATCCCCCCCAAATGGATGGCGAGAATACCTTTCTGAAGTGTAAAATTAATGAATATATATGCATGAATCAACCATATATTTTAAATATTAGGATAAGAACACTTAGTTTGTAGGTTATGGAAGTTTCTCTATGACTTGAAGCAAACTCAAAGAGCTTAGTATGACAACATTATTGGACATTTCAAAATTGAATTCTTACATAATAGTCCTCCTTAATCTAAAATTATATGTGAAGTAATTTGATGAAAGTGAAACAATTATTATTGTGCTTTATGTTGATGATATTATCATCATAATAAATAGCATGAATAAAATAAGTGACATAAATTTAAATATGAAATATAAATTTCAGATGACAAACCTTAGTTTTCTATACTACTTAGCATCCATTATAGTTGAAATATAATGGAATTTATCTCTCACAAACATGGTATGCTTTATACTCATTCAACAAGTTTAGGATGGAACATTATAAGTGTTTCTCCTCCACTTAATCCATGAATGCAGTTTGTTAAGGATATGGAAGGTGAGGATGTTGATCCTACCTTATACAAGAAACTTATTAGTAACCTTGTTTACTTGACTCATATTCAGCCAAATATTTATTTTTTACCATGCTTTCAAGATTTTTGAATTCTCCCAAGGTGCCACATTGGATGCTAGAAAAATATTAAGATATATAATAGAATTTGATTATTGGTGTTATTGTTCTTCTCTTAAAGACCTAACACTTGTAGGATATTCTGATTCAAATTGGGTAGATTATGCATATGACTAAAAATATACTAGAAGTTATTTGATCTCTTTTGGTTTCATCCCTATTTTATGGTGTAGTAAGAAGTAATCTACTATTGTTTTATCAACTTTAAAGTCTGAATATATAATAAAAAATGAGGTAGCTAAAGAAATAGCTTGGTTATGGGTTATTCTTCAATACTCAAATAATATAAGGTAGGGTCATCTTTATTTAATTGTGACAATCAAAGTGCCATTTTTTTTCAAAGAATCCAATGTTTCATGCTAGAATAAAAAAGTAGAGGTCTATCACCATTATACAAGGAATTTCATAGAATAATATGTGTTTCATCCTCAATATAATAGGACATGGGACAAAATAGCTAATCCTTTCACAAAGGATTTATGTGAGACTAAGTTTGAATATCTTAAAATTCTTATATGATTATAGGAAGTTAAATGAATATTTGATGGTTTTCATTTATGAGGAGTTATTATGAATTTATATCATGGTATCAATAAATAAATTATTGTAAATGGATACCTAACAAGGCTTTGTTCTAGGATCCATATTTTTTAGATTATGGGGGACTATCTGTAGGTCATTAGTGTAATTAATTTATTGGAAGGTGTTAGAATAAATTAATTGTTAAATTTTTGGTAGAGACTATTATGAAACACAACTAATTATAGCTACATAATACCCATCGCGTCTAACCACTACTCACCTCACCATTTGTAAAAAATATTACAAATAATTGTTATGTATATGGAGTATATTATGTGTTTTATCTACAAAATGAATAGAATGAGCAAGCAATTTGTGTGCTCTTATGAGTAGTCATGAAATCTATTTTTTTGTTTCTCTCTATTCTTTTTCTTCTCAATATGTTGGATAATTATAGTTAGATTATTAAGGGAAAGGTGGTTGTAGAAGTTAAAAGGTGAATGCCTTTTATAAATGCTAATAAATAATGTAATAAAAAAATCACATAATATATTAATGTGCAATTTTATTATTATTGTTTTATATATATTTAATTCTACAATTAAAAAAATCTCATGACTATATATTTGAATGTAAAGGAAGGGTCAAGAAGATAAAACATATTTTTTTATTTGCATAATTAAGCAAACTCTTTAAAACACTTTGATCTTTACAATAAGAGTTGTTAGAATTTTATAATTCTTTAAATAATATGTTATCTATGAAAATTTTATTATCTTATGAAAATCAAATGGATTTCTAATTTTAATAAAAATAAAAACAGGTTATTAAGATTTATATAAAATAATAAATACTATGCTAATATCTTAATATAATAAATACTATGCTAATATTTAAAAAAAAACACCTCAAAAATATGCAAACAATTTTTAATGTTGGTATATTCACGATTAAAAAATATTTCTGAATCTTTATTTATGCCGTACTCCTACCTAAAGATGGGATTCCTCCTGAGTAGAAAACATGGAAGCAAGTTCCTCCTAGATCTATCATAAAACATTCGTTTAAAACCGTTTAATGATTAACAGGAACGGAACCACTTGATGTGAAAGTATGTTGACTGCAACTATCATTGTCGTCGTCGTCTACCTGACCGACTAGGACCTGTAGAGACCTCGGAATTTGTGGTACAGGAGCCTCCATCGTGCCTTCCAATATCTTCACCACTTCACTCATGCTTGGCCTCTCATTCTCATCATCTTGGATGCACAGCCCAGCCACCACAGCGGCTCTTCTAACTTCTTCGATATCGGCCTCGCTCGCTATCCTTGCATCCACAACGCCTATTATGTTTCCCTTCTGAATTTGCGATGAAGCCCAGGTAGGAAAGTACAACCTACTGTCCTCCGCCCTTAAATCCAGATTTCTTCGACCGGATATAATTTCCAACAACGTCATGCCAAAACTGTATACGTCCGCCTTGGGAGTGATAGGAAGGCCGGAGATCCACTCGAGAGCCACGTACCCACGAGTTCCTCTTGTGGTCGTCAGTACGCGACTGAAATCTCTACCCACCAGCTTCGCTAGCCCAAAATCTGCCACCTTTGGGCTGAAGTCGCTGTCCAGGAGAATGTTTTCAGGCTTGATATCGCAGTGAATGATGCGATCCCTGCATTCCTCATGCCGATAAACTAATCCTCGTGCAGTGCCCAGTGCGATCTGAAAGCGGGTCTTCCAGTCCAACACCTTCTCTGCGTCTTCGGACTGAGAGAAGAGGAAGGAGTTTAGGGAGCCGTTGGGCATGTAGGCATACACCAGTAATCTTCTTGAATGTTCTACGCAGAATCCCCACAACCTGACCAAATTCACATGCTGTATTCTGCCAGTGGTGATAATTTCCGCACGGAATTGCTTTTCTGCTTTCGTGGAGCCCTCTAACCTTTTAACCGCAACAGGCGTATTGTCTGGCAGAGTTCCTTTGAACACGGAGCCGAAAGCTCCGCTACCCAGCTTATGCTTGAAATTCTCCGTTGCAATTCGCAGCTCTTTGTAAGTGAACCTTTTCAGCGACAATGTCACCTCTTCTTCCATGTCTTTCTTGCGCAGTTTTCGACTTTTGCAAAGAATAAATGCTGCCAAGAGGAGAGCTGAAACAACACAAAAAGCTGCGGCGGCAGAAAGTAAAATAGTAAGTGCGGGGGCTTTGTTGCTTCGCTCTGATGTCAAATGCGGCAACTCAGAAGAAGCCACCCTAACGAAGACGGATTGGCCCTGGGACGAAACGCCCATTCTGAACAAATCTCCAAACCACAATCTACAGACAGGTGGATCAGAAATAGTGAAAGTAAAGGCTGTGCAGGAGCAATTGTTGAGGCAAGCAGTCCGGCAGCCTTGCTTTGTTGGCTCATTGTTATATAAGACAGCTTCTTTTTCAGACAAGTATTGATTCTTGGCTTCCAGGAAGCCGTCGGTTGTGCCCTCTGTGACAGAGCATTGCAGGGGTCTTCGCCGAGCACAGCCGCTTGACCACCAACCTTGAGAGTCGTGCTTCGGCGTGAAGCCCTCGACACAACTACACACATCATTCGCATTGCAGAGTCCATATGCCCCGCAGATTTCATAGTCACTGCATTGACCTCGGTATGTCGACCACCTCAGACTCCATCTACCATCATCCATCCAGAAGTAAAGTTCAAATTCACCGTTCTCGTCCAACAGGAACCGTGCTGTGATGATATGATCTATCGGATTTAAGCCAAAATTAATGTATATTCTTGAAGCAGAAAGCCTCACACAGGACGCTTGAACTTTCTTCTGACCTTCCAACTCGGGAACCTTAGTAAAAGAATTGTGTCCCGTGCATTCTCCACTGGACCAGTATGGAACAATTCTGTTAAAGAACATCATCATCTGCGTCTTTCCTGGAGACATGTCCATTCGGAAAGAGAAGAGCCCAAGTGCAGGATCCAAAGAACTCTTCCATGAAGTTAGTGTCATGCCTTTCCACATCTTCATGCCAGGCAACCAAGTATCTGTCGGATGCGCGAAACTCTCCCAAACAACCTCAGACTTGTTGTGAGTGTCAAGCATAATGAAATTACCAGAGTCCGTTATCACAGCTCGTGATCCTTTCTGGCCAACATCAGTCGACCAAACGGACCGGCCCTTTCTATCAAACAATATGAGAATACCGTCTCTGGAAAATTTTAGAACGCCAGGCTTGTCTCTGGCAGGATTATCTCTGTTAGCCACCCAAACAATGGCCTTCTGAGATATTGGTGCATACCAGATGTCAATATACCAATTCTTCGTTCATCTCGGACTGAAAAATCCCAATGCAAACGTGGCATTCTTTGAAATTAGTGTCTGATTTCCACTGAGCGAAGCCCCCAGTAGAAGCGTATCTCCACCATCCCAAGTTACAGCACTGCAATCATACATTGCAATACTCATCATAGTAATTACTAAGGCCAAATACTTAATCGTCATTGAAGTAGTGCGTAGACGGTCGTATGTTTCTGGTATATTTTCGAATTTAAATAGAAACTAAACATGCTACACAACGAACGACCTGTCCCGAGTAGTCCTGTCGATAGACTCGAGTAAATTTTAAAACTGCTCTGTTCTGGTCATACGTTCAAAATAAATCAAAAAAAGTTTCTTAATGTGAACAATTTCTTTTTATTTCTTTCTCTTCAATAGAAATAATGTGAACATGTTCTTTTTAAATTACATTTTTAAACAAAAATAATAGTAAAATAATATCCATAAGCTTCACCAACTGTAAAGCATATACAAATTTTCTAGAAGGCGCGGACGGATCAGTACGAGGAATCAAATAAAGAAAAGATTTGACAGCGCACTGACCCCAGTGCGTTCTTTCGCCACTCAGGCGTCCTGTCTAATAATAGTCTTGACGACTGATGGTGAGTAAAGTCTTTTCTAAACGGCTGTTCTGGGTAAGTCAAGTCTTTTCTATGCTTTGATGAAGATGAATTGCATTAGCAATTGGACCCACACGTTTAATGGTTACGTTGATTAAAAAAAATTATTATAGTAAAATATGTTGTTAGATAGATACATTTTTATGGTTAAATTTTCAATCAAAGAAAAAATTATATATTTTAAATTTTAAATTATTTAGAAATAAAGGAGATATTTTTTAAATTGTAAAGTAAAAGAAAAATAATTAGAATTATAAATAATGCATTATAATTAAGATTATATTTTTTTCTAAATTTATTAGAATTAAATTATATTATGTGTATTCTTTTAATTTGGTGTTTTCTTTTTCTTAATATGATCATATTTATGAATGTGCGTTTAACTTGAAATACGCTTCTTGATAGAATTTGAAATTTTCCTTCATGAAAGGGAAATTGGCTTAGTGCTAGAAAATCTCACTAGCCATTAGAGAGTGCTAAATTTGGATGTTAGTCTATTTAATATTCTCATTTAATTATAACTTATCATAGAAATACATACAATCCTTATTGAAAATTAATAAAAACACTAACTAAAATTATAACATAAGTAAAAATATGTAGAACAACTCAAATGACTCAAATAACTCTTGTACATGGGTGAACATCAATTCATTCAATACTTAGGAAAGAAAGGGAGTTCATTAATTACAATCTTTTGGAAGGGATGAAGTATAAAATTATTATTGACTATTGGATCTTGAGGTCATAATTAACAATAGAAATCAAAATAATATTATTAATATTTATAAACAATGATAAGGGTAAAAATAATATTAGTACAACATCAAGAAAATATTAAAGTTGAGTGATGAGAAATAAATAGGTTCTTTTACCAATTGTTGGAAAATTCAATCTCTATCTACATATGATTTCAATGGATGAGATACAAGGCTTGGACTATAGCAACATGAAAATCTGAAACTTTTATGGAAATATAAAAATTAAGTTGCATTTATATGGAATTTCCATAATTAGACCCATCTTCTTTATGATGCCAAAAATCAGCTAGCTAACATGTTCATAACACTACATTATGTGATCTTTCACATAATGTGGTTTCGGGTCCCTGTAAAACCCGTTTTACCCTTTTATCAAAAACACTGCATTATGTGATCTTATAACAACAATATATAAATAATAACATCACCACAAGATAGTAGAAATGAAGCAAAGGGCATCACATAACACATGATTTACATGCAAAAAATCTTTTAGAGAAAACTCCACAAAGAAGAGAGGTCAAGTATGTATTATTTTCAAATAAATGATAGTACAATACAATCACTTCCATTCTCCTCTTTGCCTCCACCATAGAAACACCTGTAAACAACCATCTTATACCTCAACCTATCCTTGTATTTATAAAGAAACTCTCCACCCAACTATTGCACATACTTTGTACATCTAAGAGGCTAAAATTATAGTTGTGTGAAGAGGTCTTAAGCCCAAAACAGGGACCTCAAAGATAACTCTTCATTCCAAACATACCTAACCCTTGGAATACCTCCTTGGAATGTGAAAGACAGTTTTGTCTCCAATACTTTCCCTCTAACTTGGGCACCCAAACTTGGGAGATAAACATTGCATTGAATGCAATACATGATGGAATACCAAAAGACACATATTGCCTCATTCTGAGTACCCACTTGGATAATACCATCCCATTGGGAAAACAATATTAAATATTTATGTCTACAAGTCACCTTTACTATTTCTAGTAAAACCCATCACCCCTTATGAATTTAATACAAACAATAGTGAGAATAAATATTATAAAAGGGTAAGAGCAAGAAGATGATTCCATGAAATGTGGAAGTTTTTTCCTTAGGTAAAAAAATGAAATCAACTTGTCAAAAATAGGATCCCAGATTTAATAAATGAGATCCCAAGCCTAAATTCTAAATGAGATCCCATTTTTAAAAAATGAGATCTTGTTTATTAATGGGTCTCAGACCAGTAGACAGAAAAAAGGATCCCCATCATTACAAAATGGGATCCCATTTTAAAGTGGTATTTATTTTTAAAAATAAATGAAACTTAGTTATTCATAGAGCATGGGATCTTGATTTCATATAGACGACATCGATGATAGCAACCTCCAGGTATGCCTCCAACCCCAATATAATTTTTTTATGTTTTTTGGAAATTTTTAATACAATAATAGATTTTAGCATGTTTTTTCAATTTATTTAGTTCTTTATGTATTTTATTTACTTGTAATAGAAGAAATGATGATTTGTAGAAATAGAAAAAAAATTAAATGAAACCCTCAATATATTGAATAGAAACAAAAAGTTCAACCTTAAATTGTATTTTAAGAACAAAATTTAGCTTTTGAAACCTAAATTGTTCAATCAAACCAAAAAAAATTGCATTTTGAAAACCCAAAATTGAAAGGAAACAAAAAAATTGCATTTGAAAACCCTAAATTGAAATGAAATAAAAAATTGTATTTGAAAACCCTAATTGCTTTTTGAAACCCTAAATTCAAATCAAATAAAAAATATTGCATTTTAAAACCCTAATTTGAAATAAAACAAAAAAAATTGCATTGAAAACCCTAACTACTTCTTGAAACCCTAAATTAAATTCAAACAATTTTTTTCTAAAACCCTAAATTGAAATCAAACAAATCACTTTGCATTTGAAAACCCTGATTTCAACCTCGAGAATATTTGATAATCGAAAAATTCATTTGCATTGCTTAAATGTTTTAAATTTCATTTGCATTGTACGGAGACAAGTATGTAGGCATTCCCATGGAAGAAATTGTTTGATAGATTTAGGTCAATACATAGTAAATTAGGGTCCTTGATATTGACAATGAAATAGGATTTGATAAATATTATACATTTAAATGTGTATTCATCAAGAGACACAATCAATTAAACGTTATGAACATAGATATGATTAGAATAGAAAACAATATGTTAAACTTTACTTGTGGGATTAGTGGATCATTACAGTCGATAAATTTTCAATGTCTTTTTACAAATTTAGTTAGCAAATTCCTAAATTCTTGTACAATCAATTTCCAATTGTCACTTAATTAGATAATATTTGCATTCATTTCTATTTAATGTCTTGATCTCTCTTAGTCATGCCTTGTTTCCATTTCTTGTTTGCATGTGTTATCTCTTGTTTTTTGGCAATCTTAACTCTCATTCTAGTCAATTAGTTGTTAATTAGGCTTCTAGTTTAGTCTAAAATCTCAATTTGCACTAGTTATCTAGACACTAAAAGAATCTAAATATTTTTCTTTTCTTTCTTTTAGGTGCTTTCAATTTCAAACAATCCAAAAAAAAAAAGATTTTGGATATTTGGGAAAATTCAACATTAACTAATTTTATCATACATTTTATATCATAAAATTTATTTAAGTGGGAAATAATCAACTCTATCATAGCATATTAAACTTAATATATGTGTATATATATACAATCAATATTAATGAAAAACATGGTAAATAAAATAATCTTATATGTTCAATTAAAAAATATCAAGTTAAAGTATACATCAAGCTCAATCTTAATAATACATAATTATGTGTTTCTATTACGGAAATAGTTAGTCTATTCATAAAATATAAAATATTCATAAACTAATGTTCTTGCATATGTGATGAATCAAAAATATTAACCCCCTTACTTGTCATCCTATTACCCTAAACCCTAAATCGATGTCTTAAGGGGTCCTAATATGATATTTCTTAAGGGGATCAAAGAATTTCTCAAAATTTGGTGAAGTGGCCCAAGACAACCAAATTTAACAATAATAAGATCGTGCAAGATTATAATATGAATGATATTTCATGAGAGGTTGGTCAATCGAAACAAGAGCTATCTCAATCAATTGTTCCACAAGAAAATGTTCTTTACTAAATTCTTGCAAGTCCGTTATTCCAAAGGCCACCCAAAATTCACCCTAAACCCTAAACCCTAAACCCTAAACCCTTAACTCTAAACTCTAAACCATAAACCCTAAATCATTCATTTTGTCCTAGGACCTTAAAATAAAATTTGGTTACCTTGGGAAACTCCACCAAATTTTATTCCCTTAAGTGATGTCATTTTGTCCTAGGACTTTACTACATAGATCCCCTTAAGCCATCATATTACCCTAAACTCTAAACTCTAAACTCTAAACCCTAATCCCTAAAGCCATCATTTTGTCCTAGGGCATTAATGAAATTTGGTTGCCTTGGGAAACTTCACCAAATTTTATTCACTTAAGCCATGTCATTTTGTCCTAGGACCTTACTACATAGATCCCCTTAATCCATCCTATTACCCTAAACCCTAAACCCTAAACTCTAAACCATAAACCCTAAAGCATTCATTTTGTCCTAGGACCTTAATGAAATTTGGTTCCCTTGAGAAAATTCACCAAATTTTATTCCCTTAAGCCATTTCATTTTGTATACATAGATCCATTTAATCCATTCTATATTAATATATAGATTCCCTCAAGCCATCCTATATTAATAGTTAATTGTTTTTTCATTCAAGTAACATGCCTTAGACTTAATTGGGGCTTACACATTTTATTATTTCTATTCAATTAGGCCATTAAGTTGAATGGTTTAAGGGTATTTCCTAAACAAGTATCTTACATTTTAAAATTACAATTCTAATGCAGATTCATTTATATCTTAGAGATCATGGATCAATTCAATAATATTTGTAATCCACCTCCACGACGTCCATCTCCACCACCTTCACCTCCACCTCCACCTCCACCCACTCCACCTCATAACCCCCCACCACCACCACTTGAAACCAATGGTGTTTGCTTGCATGAACAAATCAATGCCAATGTTGAAACCATTGAGGATCAAATCAACATTATTCAAAATTAACAATGTATCACACCACCTTTAAGGCATTTTTGATCTAGGATCCAAAATTTTGTTAGGGCTATGGATAGGGTCTTAGATGAGCATTGAAGATGGCTAGAGGAGCTCAGAGAAAGTTTGATTCTGAAAAGGAAAACACAAAGAAATGAAGAGATGCAGTAGAGAGCCACAACACTTCATAAATTAAGACACTGATCTTATAGTTATGAATTTGGTTCAATGAATATTGTGTGTGATGAATTAGTGAATTTGGTTGAATGGATATTTTTAGTGATGAATTTATGAATTTTTTTGGATGGATATTTTTAGTGGTGAATTTATGAATTTGGTTGGATGGGAATTTTTAGTGATGAATTTACGAATTTGGTTGGATCATGGATAATTTTTAGTGTTGAATTTATGAGTATAACAACTTATAATGATGAATCTACAATAGTATTAATTTTATGACTATCTACTATCATGATTTCTCTTGTTGGAAAAATGTAATCTATATATGCGTTAGATATAAATGAGCCTTTTGTGAATGTTTCAAGTTTATTTTTTAGTATGTACATGTATTAAAATTACATAGTTCTAGATCTTAAATTTTGAAATTTGTATGTACACATAGTTTAGTTGGATATTGTATGCATCCATTATGAATCAATTTATTTAGTTTAAATGTATGTACATCTTAGATTTTGAAACTTGTATGCACATGCTCAGTTTCAATCAATGTATGTATGTGTATGTATATGTATGCACATCCTATTTTAACAAATGTGCATGTACATTTAAAATTTAACTATTTCTTGTAATTTTGTAAGTTAGTATGTTAATCTTGTATAGTTTAATGTAGGTAAACACTTATATACAGATATAATGGATCAATTTGACATTGATGATATCATCAATCCACCACATCCTATCCCACCTCCACCAACCATTGGATCAGATGAGCATCATTTTCGAGCACATGTCAATGAACATGTGATATCCATTCAAAACCAAATGAATTCTATGCAAAATGAAGCATTGATTCCAACACATGTGAGATATTTTACATCTGTGATTCAAAGCATTATCGATGCCATTATGAAAATTGATTCTGAATTAGATAGGAATCAATGAGATAGAGAGGAGATGAGACGATTTTATAAATATGGTCTCTCATATAAAAAAAATAGACCTCAAAATAATAAAAGCCTATCTAGCCCCTTATTTATCGACCCTAATACTCAACAGCCCATTCCTACCACTAAATCTAGAATATCCATGAGGTGGTGTATACATCCACATATGGGTGCACATTTTTGGGATCAATGGTAGATGGTATTTGACAATCCACCACACACTAATCTGGAGGTCCCATTATACTTTTTAAGGAAACTGTATGTAGATTTTGTTATGGGGAAAAAGCCTAATTATTTTAATTTTAAATCATTTTAGGGTGTTGGTGGCGACATACCGCAATAGAGGTTAGGGGCAAGGGTTGATCCCCAATGCCACATACATGTGCAACCCCTTGTTTCTACTCTTGGTCCTATCTGTCAGAGAAAATAGAAGATAATATTTTGTCATTACTTCATTCGCTCAATATAATCTCAAATATATAGGTTGAATGATGATAACTGTGTGCTCTAAAATAGCACTCACGGTTTTAACCAAATAACAAACTTGTAAACACATATTCAAAATAAATCACACAAATAATAACAAATGTAACAATCAAACAACCATACAGTGAGTAAATGATGGAATACCCAACATTCCCCCCTTATTACATCATTTCCTTAAAGTACTAATAAGAGAATCTTGAAAAGTTTCAAACTTTACACATGCAAGGGGCTTGGTGAAGATATCAGCACGTTGTTCCTAAGTTGAGCAGAATTGGAGCTAAATTTTATTTTGTTGAACATGTTCTCATATGAAGTAATAGTCAACTTCAATATGCTTGGTTCGTTCATGAAAAATTGGATTATGAAGAAGCTTGAGAACACTTTGATTATCATAGGGTGAACCCACAAAGCTAGTTTACAATTTTTGGGAGATTCTGGTTTTTACTGAAATCACATATTTTTAGAAAATATAACAATTTAAGCCTTAAAAGTTCCATTTTAAGGATTTCAATTGAAGAGGATTTGATCAAACCACCTTAAATCAAACCCCCTTAGATAGAACCCCGCTAGTTTTCAACCATACCTACAATGGAGTCTCCTTTACACCTATCAAAATGCTCATAAAAAACCACTTTTTATTTACCTTTTGGGGGATCAAATGAATTCATTTAAAATTTATTTCAAATTATCATGATCTAGTCCTTGAAATGAGCTATCCAAAGAATATAATTTTAATATTTTTTGGTTTTATTATGTATGTGTTTTTTCAGTTTTATTAAACATAGGTTTTTCAGTGAAAATCAAGCTCTATGTTCTACACATGTGGAAAAATAGTAGATTATCATAATAAAATTTTAAAAATTATATTCAGGTTGGGTATTGATGTCCTTGATCCATTAAAAAAAAAATTTGAATTTCGATAAATACATAAAAAGTTATGTTGTATACAGTCTAGGCCTATGTTTCAATTGTAGTTGGTTTGAATTTGAAACTTGATTAAGGAAAAAATATTTAATAAAACACTATGAAACCAAATGAAAGTGCTAGATATCATAGTTACAAATCTAAATTCAAAAAAAATAGAATTTTATCCTTCATACAAAAAATGTTATGTTGTATACGATGAGCATCACTCCTTAAAAATGTTGTTTTTTAAAAAAAAGCTAGTTTTCAAAGGAGATGGAAAAAGAAGTGCAATCTAATTCCAAAATTTTTGAAAAAAATATATTTAGAATCTATAGAAAAAATGTCACAAATCACTAGTTTTCATTATCTTCAAATTCCTCACGGTTTAGCCGCTATAGGAGCTCGAAAGTGAAGATTTAGTTAAAAAAAATTAGTTCAGTGTCCAGTTTGCCCAAATATTGTAAACCAATATTGTGGGATCACCTCGCAATAGAGGACCGTAGGCTGGTTTTGTGGTACCCCCAATCCTTCTAGTATGCGACGTAGCCAAATTGCTTCACAAACTATTGCACTTGTTGCACAATATTGTGCTTCTGTTGAGGAATGAGCAACTATGGCTTATTTCTTACTTCCCCAAGAAATAGGACCTGAACCCAAGAAGAAAACAAATCCAAATGTGGATTTCCTATCATCAACTGAACCTGCATAATCTGCATCTATATACCTTGTTGAGAATAATTGATCATTCCTTTTGTATTCCAAACCATGATTCATTGTACCATGTATATACTTTAAGACCCTTTGTGCTGCTAGCCAATGACATTTCTTTGGATCTTGCATGAATTGTGAAAGATAACTAACAACAAAACCAATATCTGGTCTAGTATAAGTCAAGTAAATCAAACCCCCAATCATTTATGGATAGAGAGTTGCGTTCACCTGAGGAGATGAACCAAAAATAGACAACTGCAAACTTGATTCCATAGGTGTGGGCATGGGTTTGGAATCTATCATTCTGAACTTCTTGAGCAATGTCTTGGCATATTTTCTTTGAGAAACAAAGATATGTTTATTTTTATGCCATACCTCTAAACGGAGGCAATAGTGAAGTAGCCCAAGATCTGTCATATCAAATTCTTTCTTGAGACCAATTTTGGTTGTCTCAATCATTTCTTCTGAGATTCTTGTGATAACTAAGTCATCAACATATACAACTATGATCACACTATCCCCCCTTGATCCTTGAGGTAGAGATCAAGATCATATGGATGCCTAGTAAAACCATTTTTCAGCAAGTGTTCATCAATTTTAATGTACCAAGCTCTAGGAGCTTCTTTGAGACCATATAGGGACTTGACAAGTTTGCATACCTTTTCCTCTTTACCAAGTGCAACATATTCCTCTGGTTGGGTCATATAGACCTCTTCCTTAAGGTCCCCATTAAGAAAGGAAATTATTACATCCATTTGATACAATTTCCATCCAAATTGAGCAGCTAAAGAAAAAACCATTCTAATGGTTTTTATCTTTGCAGTGGGAGAAAATGTTTCCTCATAGTCAATCCCTTCTTTTTGAGCATAACCCTTAGCTACAAGTATAGCCTTATATTTTTCTATACTACCATCTTCTTTCTACTTTGTTTTGAATATCCATTTACATCCAATTGCTTTCTTACCAGGTGGTAGATCAACAAGCTCCCATGTGTTGTTCTTTATCAAAGAATGATACTCTGCATCCATAGCCTCTTTCCAAGGCTTTAACTCTAGTGCTTCCTATACAATAGATGGTTCAAAATTTTCAACAACTAAAGTCATCAAGGCTAGATTTACCTCATTGTGAGCCATGTTGCGATTCCTTGGTCCTAGAGTGGATGTGTCTGGAACTCCGTCTAGATTAGCATCACGAATGGTACTAGTATACCATTTAGGTTAGGTCTTTTGATATTTGTGGGTGTTGATTGACTATCAACATTTCCATCATTTTTCCCATCCATGTTAAAAATAGGAGCACTATCTGAAGTAGGTGATGGTGTGGGAGGAGAACTTACATCATTCTTCTCATCAAATATTACATCCCTACTAATATAAATCTTCTTTGTGTTGGGATCCATGAGGCGATATGCCTTAGACTCACTACTATAACCAAGAAGAATATATTTCATGGATTTTTCATCAAGCTTCTTTATTTTCTATTTAGGAATATGCATATAGGCAGTGCATCCAAACACATGAGGATGAGAAATAGAAGGATTTACCCTTGTAAATGCTTCTTCTAGAGTGATGCCATCAAGGGCTTTGGTTGGTGCATAGTTCAAAAGATACACTGCAGTGTGAATAACTTCAGCCCAATATGCATCCTCTAGTTGAGAATCTTTCAACATACTTTAGACCATGTCCACAATGATATGATTTCTCCATTCAATAACTCTATTTTTTTGAGGTGTGTATGTTGCAGTCAATTGACGTTGAATTCCATTTTCTTTCAGATATGTATGGAGAATTCTATTCTGGTGCATTCCCCCCCTCAATCGAAGCGGAGGACATGAAGACAATGATTCGTATTTTTCTCCACCTTAGTGCAAAAATCTTTGAAATATGATAAAGCTTCATGTTTATGCTACAAGCAATATACCCACATTCTCCTTGTATGATCATCAAAAATAGCTAAAAATACTTATAGCCATTGTGACTAGGTGGCATAGGCCCACATAGATCAATATGCACCAGTTGCAAAGGTTGGCTTGCATGATTCTCTCTAGGATAGAAGGGTGCTCTATGTTGTTTCCCAATAATGCAACTAGAACAAATAATACTCGACTTTTCAAGTGAGGTGTTAGGATAAAAATTTTCATCAAAAACCTGAATGATTTTCTCATTTTGATTCCTAATATTTCACTAACCGCTCCTTGAAAATTCAATTTTTCCATCCATAATGTTTAAATACACTTTACTACCATTTAAAAAGGCCATACTTGACTTATATTTTTCACTGCGGTCATATTTATTTCCTAGCATGGTTTTACCACCTTACTGCGGCCTCCCACAATGGGCTCGTGGTATGGTGGTAGCAGCTAGCAGAGTGGGCATAAAACAATCACTGCCACACCACACGCGGTCAATTCATTGACCGTAGTATCGTGATGGAGCTTAGATAATCAGCATAGTAAACGGTCAGCGGTCAATGACAAATGAAGTGGCTGACATAAGATAGTGACCGCAATACTGCTAATGGTTAAGTCAGGAAATGAGGTGATCACTAAGCAATCGGTGATGAAGTGTTAAGTAGTAGAGATAGTGGCGGTTAATAAGTAGGTCACCGCGGTACTGCACACGGTTCTTATGGAGACCGCGGTGACTGCAGTGGGAAAAGGTAGCTGTCAAGATCAGTCACACCACAGTACCGACAACAATTAGCATGCAAACTGTGGTGACAACAATAAACTGTTAGCGAGTAGTAGTGGCAGTTACCGCCGCACCGTGACCAGCTAGAGCACAAACCACGGTGACTGCGGTGGACAAGAATAGATGGTGAGGGAGTAGTTATAGTTAGTCATCGTGAAGCTATCGGTGGACTAAACACTAACCACGGTAAAGCAGTAATAACAAAGATGATAGTGAAGGTCGGTCACCATGCAAGTGCGGGTGGAAAAGTCAAACCAGTAGTGAAGCGGTAAGTATAAAGGGAAGATTCACCGCAACAAATAAAGTGAAATGCATGGAGCGATAAAGTATTATAGGAAAATTTAAAGCAAAGCTATAGTTTAAAATATTTGATTTTCCGATAATGCAACTTAATCAAATATTTTATTTCTGCCATGGAATATTAAACAATTTTACTAGTCAATTGAAGAGTCGTGACTCTTGAAATTTGTTGTATAAATTGTTAGAAAGAACCAGTCATAGGGGTTCAGTCAGAGAACAGTGAGAGATTTTTCTTAGAGAGGAAACTGGATATAAAATAATGTGGAAAACCTTCTAGAAAGAGTGCAATGGAGATGATTTCTTGATCGAATTCCTTTCTGATTTTCGTTGTTGTGATGTTATAACAGTTAATTTTTGTTTAGTTCTATCCATTTTGGAGTCTCTCGATCATTTGAGTTTAAATGTCAAGTATATTTTAATTCTTCAAGGTGCATTTCTTCACTTTGTTTGATTTTGTTTATTGGTGCCTGCAAGTCAGAGTTAAATTCCTTTAAGTGAGTCATAGTGTTTGTGAGGTTTCTCTTGGATTTTTGAGGGAGAGCTAAGTAAGAATATATTTCAACACTATTTATGCTAGTCATAAACTGATGAAGAAACATGCCAGTCATTAGAACTTCATCCCTTAGAGTGTCTAACAACTTGAATTGTGTTAGAGAGGAGTGTGTATATGTAATTGGTAACATTTTTTCACTCCATTGCCCAATAGAAAGAAGGCATTGGTTTTCTATATCCCAAGGTGTAGAATTTATTATAAACAAAATATTCAAAACTTTTCATTTGTGTAATTGGTGTATTTGTATTCATTTTGTCTATCCATTCCCAATTGTCATTCTGGGTAGATTGTTTGGCAGGAAGTTATTTTAAATCTGCATGTTTCACATAGATTCACCCACCTAGGTCTAGCAAAACCTAAAGATTAGAAGGTTTAATGGTATAATTGGCCTTGAATGTTGTCTAAGAATGTTGTAAGGCCCTAGAAAACTCTTATGGTTAAAACTTGCATTTTTTAGAACCAACAGTTTGGCGACTCCATTGGGGATTATAATCTCAAATTAGCCTTTGTCATAGAGTCAGTATTTTGTAGAAGACTCCGCTGGGAATAAAGAATTGCAGGTTTTCTCACTTTTGGAAAGTGAGTGGCGACTATAAATGAACAAGTGCATTGAAACTAATAAAGTGAAGTATATATCAAAAAGGAATCTTCCTAGAGTTCAGACCATCACAATTGCTCCCAAAATGCGAGGAAGGTCTTTGTACAAAGATGGTGATGGTCCTACTAGAAAAAATAAATGGACAGAGAAGAATGATAAAGGTAAGAAGGTGACTGATGAAATGGAACCATCAAACAAAAATAAAACATCAAATGCATCACTGGAGACACACAAATCATATGGTACACTAGCAAATGAAGACAACCCTTCCAGAGAACCTCATACTTCTGAGGAACAAATAAATCCCTTCTATCAACCAGATCCTACGAAATTTGAAGAGTTCATGGATGAATGTGAAGCTGAAAGAGAAAGAAGACAACATGAATATGATCAGAAAATGGCATTTCTTGAAGAGAATCAGGATGGACTTGGCTATGAAGCAGCATCTGAGGAGAATTATGAACTTATGGCTCAGGATGAAATAAATGCGAGGCTAGAACATGAGAGACAAGAAGTGGAGAATGAAAAAATAGAATATGAGCAGAGGCTCCAAGAAATTAGAGAACTTGAAGATTTGAAATTAAGGAAAGCTCAGTTCAATACTCAAATGGCTAATCTGCATAAATATGTGCCACCACACAGGCAGGCTAACAATAATGCAGGCCCATCAAAAGCCCCACAAGTCCATCAAAATCAGCCAAATAGACATCAAAATGCTCCACCACAACATCAAGGTGTTCAACCACCTCCTTATCAGCAACATGTACCCCCACAAGGTCAGCAACATGTGGCAAATAATAATCCATTCTATTAGTGTCAGTATTACCAAAATCCTCCTCCACATATGCAGCCATGATCAGGCAGTTTGACTTGGCTAGATTTCAAATATGTCCTTATCCTATGGACAATAGTTGGAGAAGTTTTGTCCCAAAATTCACAGGAAGTAGTGCAATTGCAGCTGAGGAACATTTAAGGAGTTTTAATGCCTTTTTGCAAGATTTGGATATGCAGTATGAAGATGTGCAAATGAGGTTGTTTATGATGTCACTAATTGAAGATGCCATAGATTTTTTTAATAGTCTACCAATAGCTTCTATTGATTCTATTCATGTGTTTTATTAATAATTTTTTGAGCAATATGGGAATCAATATGCACCTAAATTTGCATTGCACGAATTGGTGACTATCGAGAAGCATCAAAACGAGTCATCTTATGATTTCAACCAGAGGTTTTTTAAATTGCATAATAAGATACCTCTTGGATCTAAATTGGTTGATCCTACTACATTGAGCATTTATTTAAAAGCTTTTGAACCTAAGACGGGATATAAACTTAGGAACAGAGGTCCTAGAAATTTGGTTGAAGCTCAAAGGAAAGCGCTTACTATTGAAAATAACAGGAAGTTTTTAGGGATGATGGCCAAGAGGGATAACCCTAGGGTTCCCCAATATGCTCCTCCAAACAAACAAGAAAGTACATATAGGAATGAAAGACCAAGACTACATGATATGCCCTATATATGAAATAGAGAGATGGAAAGCCAATGGTGGATAATAGGCCAATAAATAAAGAGACATCTGATCCTTTGAAGAAGAGAGGGACATACATGGTTGATAATAGTCCCTGGTGTTTAGTATGTGACATGCCACATTCTTCAGAACATTATGTTGTAGCTCAGTGAGTGTTAAGAAAGGATATGAAAAAAAATAATAATGAAGAAGATAATAATATCCATTTGACTTCTCATATTCTTCACTCTACAGAGTAAGGGTATTCATCTTCAGAAGAAGGAGGATATGAATATGATGTTGATCATCATAAATATAATGTTCACATGGCAAACCAACAATTTTTTTCTGATTATGAAGAAAGTGATGATGAACAAGGTCCTCCTACCACATCAGATCAGCCTAATAAGGGAAATATGAGGAGACCACCTGAGGATGAAATTAAGAGATTGACTATTGTTGTAGTTGAGCAAGCTTAAAGCAAATATCAGCTAAGGAATAGAACTATAAATGAAAATGAAGGTGTTCCAAGAGGAATATTTTTGAGGAATAAGAAGATATCCCATGAAATATCAGAAAAGACAAATGATGAGCACCTTGATAAAAAGGAACAAAATTATGTCCCCAGAGAAGAGAATAAAGAATGCTCCAAGAGAAAATGAAAGATGGATCAGACATCAAAAAGGGAGAAAGAGGAAAACAAAGGCGAATCAACAGAAAAAAGGGAGGTGACTCGAGCTGAAGGTGCATCTTTTCATTTTGTGCAAACTTTATCCGAGGTAAAAATGTCTATCCGATTACTTGAAATGATGAAAATTAAAGAATATAAAGAAAGTTCTATTCAATTGATCTCTAGTGGGAAGAATCAAAATATAGACTTTGAACAAAAGGAGAATCTTGGAATTGCTGATAAGAAAGGAAAGATAAAAGTTGCAGAAGTTGGCCTTGTTGAAAACTATTAGTGTCGGTCAAAGGGAGTGTCCTAAGTATAATCCACTTTCAAAAAATCGAATACGAATATATGTTTTGAATTATTGATTGATTGTCGGCTCTAATATAAAAGTCTTGTCAATCAAAAATTCACGTCTTTTCTCAACCATATATATGGGAGTCTTGATCTTCAAAAGTAATCATCGAAATCAATAAACGTTTTACGCTTGCAGATTAAATCTCCAGCCAAAGATCATGAGACAGATTGACTTTAATCGATCCTTTTCATGGTATCAGAGCGTTGGTTGTTGTCATCTGTGTCATATGTACTAGAGCAAGGAGTCGAGGAGATCGGTGAAACCTATGAATACTCATTGACATTGAGAATTGGCATTATATTAAAAGTATGTTTATTCTATGTAGGCCGGTTAAGGAATGCTCTTGCAATATGAAATAGATTTATTTAGGTATGACTATCCTGTCCTAGTATTGATGCATTTTAGTGAATTGACTGAGAGATCAATTTACGGCAGGAGACAACCCGAAAGGACTAGTATTCTTGTCTATAGGCGATGTCTAGATGTTAATAAGGAAATCTCATTTAGCACATTAGACAACAGATCACGGGTTCCATAGACATCATTTTATTTTAAAAAAAAGAAAAAAAGAGGAAAAACTAGCACCATGATTCTCGGAGTTATACCGCTTCGATCGGGTGACATGATAAATCTATAGGAGCCTCTAAGATATCAGGTTTTACATTCCACACGGATACTGAGTTGCGACCTTTAGATCATCTTTCTCTATTTGCAGATTCAAAGGCTTCGTGATCATTGTAACCACCTAAGCAAGTCATATCATAGAGCTCGTATCAATTTTCCTTGACGTATATTACCGAAATTTGCATGTTTTTATGCGAGAGATATATCGGGAAGTATAGTGAATAGGATCTTGTTGTCATCTTTATGCCCACTGAAGTCCTCAACAAATTATCATTGAATGAAAATAGATATTTTCTATCCCCGTGAAGTTATGGTTTTTTGAGATGAATACAAATATTGGTGGAAGTGTCCCAGAATATATATATGCCAAGCACCTGATATGCTATTGTCTAGTATGTTGTATGAAACATACATCATATTCACGGAAGAATGGGATTAAAAAAGGCATTGGACTATTGTAATTGCCGAGTGCACATACTCACCTGGAATAAGACAAACAATTATAAATGATTTCGCCCTTTAATGTATGCCATCGGGAAAGGAGTTAGTGCTACCGTGGAGAAGTTGCCACCAGGGAGTCTAGGACTTGGGTCTACCGCATTATTGGAGTGTCGTTGAAGTCTGAAGGAGGTGTGAACACTTCTAAAAAGAAAAATTACAACTTATGCTAGGTTTATCATAATGCATTGTTGTCAATCATTGACTTAAAGGTGTTTGATAAGTTCTTGCAACATTAATAGCTTTCTACCATCTGGGCAGAGATCTTCGTGTAAAGCCTTGGTCGAGCCTCCGACTTTGGCCTTATTGAAGACTACAGTCATGAATGATCTGTAGCTTGTCTTTTGTATGTCAGTAAGGAGTAATTAGGATCATGGCTGAATGCATCTACTTGGACTAAGGTCAGGGGCTTCTAACATGTGATGTCGATCAGATAACAATAACTATGAACTTGCTTGGAATTAATCAGAGGCGTCGCCACTACTAAAGGCAAAGCAAATTGAGAAGTCTTATATCAGGAAAAATGTAGACCTAAAAAGGATATTTTGACTTCATCAAGACAAGTATTTATTTTGTTGTTTATATTTCTATGTGAAACTTAGTCTGCTGAGTTGTATAGATCTAATAAAACTTATGAGTGATGATCTTATCCATCTCTAACTCTCTGGGTGTTGCTAGTAAGTGTGCTACATCTGTTTCATAATTTGGTGGATTGCAGCTGAAAATGGAGTGATCTGTATACGGATCTAGACTAAATTGCGTTTTCAATGCTTAATTAAAACAACTTTGCGAAATTTTAATTCATGCATACATTAACAAAATTATGCATCAAAACTTAAGATGAAAAAGAGAATTTAGAGAGAAGAAGATAGAAGGTGCAAATAGAGTTTGATTACGAAGTTCACCACAAACGTGACTACATCTCCGAGTCGGCTCCAATAGAGTACGACCGATCCGATTAATCTCCAAAATCAAGTACAATGCACCAAGACCATTCCTTCGAGCACTTCGGCAGCATAACAAAACTTCGATGTACAAGAATGGCTCAAAGATCTCCTTTCTTCGTATCACCTGACACCTATTTCTCTCACCACTTAACTTCAAAAAAAAAAATTCTCCTTTCTCAACTCTCACCCTTACACCCCTTTTATACATCAAAATAACCCAATTTGGCCCTTAACCAAAAGATTCACAATAATCCTCCCTATCTCCATTTTTACATATAAATCCATATTAAAAATCCCTCAATATTTTTTTGATTTAATTTAAGCCCCTTAATTTTTTAACTCCTGGGCTTATTTTGTTTGGGAAGGTTTTTGGTTAATCCTTAAAAGGATTATTTGTTAAAATTTGGAGGGATTTGCTTTAATTTTAAGCATTTGGTTTCAACTATTCAACGAAGACAAACGGTGCCACATATAGGCCAAATGCTTCGCATGGTGCAATGGAGGTAAACAATTTTAACACCCCGGCAGTTCCGGGTTCAAATCCTAGCGGCTATTTTTAAGCCTCCAAATATTGACACTTATATAACAAAAGAAACCGGTCGCAACACATGACTAGGCGAGCATTGTTTGGTGCAACGGTGAGGCGACCGATGGTTACGGAGGAGGTTGCGGGTTCGAACCCGTCCAAAGATTTTGTCCAACAAACTAACAAATTCGACCGCCGAAGACAGAGGCACGTGTCAAACCTCGATTCGCCTCAGAAGGCACGTCGACGCTAACAAAGTAAATTGTATGCTGACTAGATTGCTGACGATGCTGATGATTTGTCATACGGATGGACACATGTCAGCATATCATTGGTCCGTTTAGATGACTCGATTGCCACATGTCATGCTCTATTTTGTCCACATCAAATTCCACACAGTATGGTTTGACTGCTGACATCATCATCCGTACAGTCACCTCAAAAGTCAACTCGAAACTTTGACCAGCTGTATCTTGAGCATATGACGTCGGATTTCAACGAAACAAATGTCGTTAGAATTGTCTCGATGAGCTCTTCACGATGACGCCAGTTCCATCATTTTCTGAGACAATCATTTTTTTTCCCTTCTAGACACCATCTGATCCCTATTTGACCCTACCTTTGACTGGCCATAACTTGTGCAAACGGACTCCTTTTCGCTCCATTCAAGTTGCGTTGGAATCAAGACACCCAGATATTTCTAATGGTGCAGATTTTGGAGAGAATAGAGACACTTCAATTTTCACTAAAAATTTCCACTGAATCATGGAGTGCATTATAAATTTGAACGGTCAAAGACCATATTCAAATTTAACCTTGCCAGGGGCCTATGTTCAAGCCGTGAAGGTTGTGGACTCATCTGAGCGCAAGAGAAATGTATAATACTATGTCCAGTAATTGCATCCATCAGAATATTTAAAAGGATAATTATTCTTTGTTTTATTTGAAATCACCTTTCTAGGCTGAATTTTTCTATTATATCATTTATTTGGATCATGTGTTTTCTCTTGAAATGTGTTCACTGACATAAGATCCCTTGAAAGTTCAAATTATTATTTGCAAGTCATTTTTTCATGCTAGTTGTGAAGATTTTTGAGTGTGACTCTGAAATAAAAAGAGAACTGCAATTTCAATGGTGATAAGTTGATCACATTGATATCATTCTCTAAATGCATGAACTGTGATAGAGCCTTTGAATCTTGGAGAGGTTGTTCAGATTGTCTTTTATTGTGCGAAGTTTAGCACTCTCGAGAAGAGTAAAAGATGGAAGAAAGAGTTATATCAGAAGTTATTAAAGATAAGCTTCCTTATCCCTTCATTCTGATCTTTTGATATATTTCTCTTATAAATTGATTTATTTATTCATGTTTTTTTATATTGCTCTTAAAATTCTTATGCATTCATGTTATAACTTGAGATAGTAAACCGTGTATGATTCTAGCCTTGATATTTTTTGGATAGTTATAAATTGTTAGTAATCTCTCTCTAAATGCTTCCTGGATAAATCTAGGAACAAGAAGGTGATGAGAGATTGCTTAGTGATGAAAATCTTGAGGCATCTTGTAAGGAAGTCATGCCGACCAAAGAAATGATCAAACATGAAGTCGCAACTTGCAGCCATGGGACCGAGTTGGTGATTAGAAGGAATTCACTTCCAGAAGTGTTCTTTGCAATCTCTAAGGCAAGGATCAAGAGGGAGTTATATGACTCACGGAGAAGAAGGTGCAAGGCCTAATGCTAAGATCCTCTTCAGCAATTGAGATAAGAATTGCTCAAGTCAGCCAACCTGGAGTCAACATTGGTAGCTCCACAAACCTATTCCATATAGGATGTTCTAGGATGAGGTTGAAGAGGACAACCCTAAATCTCTATAGATCTGTGTATTGGAAATCATTTCTCTAAGGAAAGTATTACAGATGTTTGTTTTTGGATGAGGAGGTCAGAAGGCTGATGCATATAATTAGAGCTTCAGAGGGAGTCACATCTTCACTTGTTGTAATGCATAATTATCTAAGATAGAGGGATATGAGGTGAAAGCCCATGTTCATCTTTGAGTGAAAGCCCATGTTCATCTTTGAGACTGAGATGAGACGTCATGTTGAGAGACTCCATGACAAAAGGTCCCAGGATCTAACTTTAGAAGAGCCCCTAGCACTCGCAATGTGGCTTAAAGGGGGGTGTTGGAAATAAGCCACACCCGGACTAACGATGGGCTGGCCACAAGGGGCCAGTAGCTAAGTTGATAGAGCACTCTTGCTACAAATGGAAGCTCCTTGTGAATGCTCTAAACCAGTTCAGGTGTGAGCCAAAGGAAATTCACCTTATGGTTGTAAAACATATATTGAGATATCTTCAAAGGAACTATTGGATACAATCTTCTGTACAAAAATGACCAACTAGATCAACCTAGATACTTTGTTTCAGATTGGGCTATGGTTTCTTGGATCTGGAAAAAGCAGTCTTTTGTAGCACAAAGCTCGACATAAGCTGATTACAATGCAGCCTCTATGGGGGTAAGAGAAGCAGTTTGGCTTTGTAAATTGCTTGTGGGACTCCTTGATCTAAGAACATTGAGATCCCCTATCATTATGTAAGAGATATGGTGGAAAGGAATGTGATCCTATTGAAGTATATTAGTTCAAACAATCAACAACAGACATACTCACCAAACCTCTCACTAGAGTTAAGGTTGAACTCTTCGGGAAGAAACCTGGTATGTAATTTGACATTATGTTTGAAATTCAAATTGTTTATATGTTGTACTAATACGTAAAGATGTTTAATGTGTAAACTCTTTTGTCATGTGTGTGACTCCATGACCTTATGGGCCTACTTCCCTGTGTACATTATTGAAAGGTGACGATCTTTCTAATAATGAACACTTGTATTTGACATTGTAAAGTGACGACCCTACAATGATAAGCTATCATGATAGATATCATGTGACTTGATATCTGTGGACATGTCATGATAGTATCTCTTGGATACTTTGATTGATATCATTGGACTTGATATCATCCATAGATCATTGTGATCCTCAAAGAGACAATCATGGTGGATATTTATATCCATGGATATGCCATGAATTATGGTAGACATCATGTGACTTGATGTCAGTGCACATACCATAATGAAGATGTGTTATGAAGAATGTCATGTGACTTTACACTTTCAGAAGCATACCATATCTTCTGATATCACGAGTTAGGTGATGTCACATTAAATTGATGGAATTTATCCCCCCTAGTTAAAGAGGGAGTGTTGAATAGTGAAGATGTGTTATGAAGTATGTCATGAGACTTGACACTTTCAGAAGCATTTCATAGCTTCCGATATCACAAGTTAGGTGATATCATTTTGTACTTGATTGGAGTTCTCTTCCCTAGCTAAGAGGGAGTGTTGAAAACTATTAGCTTCGGTCAGAGGGAGTGTCCTAAGTATAATCCGCTTTCAACAAATCGAATACATATATATGTTTTGAATTATTGATTGATTGTCGACTCTAATATAAAAGTATTGTCAATCAAAAAGTCATGTCTTTTCTCAACCATATATATGGGAGTCTTGATCTTCAAAAGTAATCATCGAAATCAATAAATGATTTACTCTTGCAGATTAAATCTCCAGCCAAAGATCATGAGACAGATTGACTTTAATCGATCCTCAATAGGCCTAAATGATGCATTGATGAATACACCACAAATTGATCCATTTTTTACTACCCTACTCATAAATGGTAAACTGGTAAGAAATTTCATGATAGATTCAGGTGCTTCTATGAATATTATGCCAGTAGGGGTAATGAAACAACTGGGTATGTGGATAGATATTGAGGGTGGTAAATGTTATGCCATGGATAGTAGGCCTGTCCCAATTGTGGGGATTATGAAAAATGTAAAAGTAAAATTGGCAACTTACCCACAAGCCACCTATAATATTGATATAATTGTGATTGATACACCTCCTTAGTTTGGAATGCTTATGTCAAGACAATGGACTGTAGTAGTTGGAGGTAATGTGTAGTTTGATTTATCTTATGCCACAATACCAATTAATGGTGAAGAAGTAAAATCATATAGAGAACCAAGGGTGAAACAGATTGTTGAGTATGTTTCTCAGGAACAACTTAATTGCTTCTGTGATGTGGATTTTGGGAGTTTCAGAGTAGAATTGTCTCAGTCAGAATTAGTGAATACTCATCCAATTGATAAGCTTGTCTCTAGAAATCAGCAAGGTGTGTGGAAAATGTACTTTGATGGGGCATGCAATCAAGAGGGTAATGGAGCTGGGATAGTGTTCATATCACCTGAAGGTACAACATTTAAGTATTCATTTTTGTTGGCTTTTGAATGTACAAATAATATGGTAGAGTATGAAGCTTTGTTGATTGGTTTAAACATGGTTGTCAAGCATAAAATTAAGTTGTTGTCTATCTTGGGGGATTATGAGCAAGTTGTGTCACAAGTTAGATCCAAGTATCCTGCAAAGAACAAGAGTCTGAAACAATATAGGAATGCTGTGTGGGATACAAATGAACTATTTGATGCATTTTCAATTGATTGGATAGATAGATTTAAAATTTTGATGGCTGATTTTTTGGCTAGTGTAGCCTTAAAGAAAGATGATATCACTTTCGCTGGAATTTCTCATGTTGAATTCAAAACAAGACCTGCTATCCTTGACAAAATTTATAGTTGGCAATTTTTTAACGATGATACTGACCTTTTGAAATTTCTTCATTGTATAGATCACTATGAGGCATAGGAGATTGATTTTAATGCTTTTGTGGAAGAAGTGGATGGGAAACAAACTGTATTTGGGAAGGAAGTTTTGTAGCTTAAAACTAACAAACTTCCCAAAGGGCTTGTGGCACTGCAGATAGTATATGATGGGAGTGATAGTTTTGTCATGAAGCAGACACCTGTTAAGGAGGAAGATATTGAATAAATAAATCTTGGAACCGAATTAGCACCAAAAAGGGTTTATATTGGAAAGAAAATAAGCCCAACTATCAGAAGAATTCTGATTACATTGCTAAGAAAATACAAGCATGTCTTTTCTTGGTCTTATGAGGATTTGAAGGCATATAGAGAAGATCTTTTTCGGCATGAGATTCCACTTAAGCTAGACACGAAACCATTCAGACAGAAGTAGAGGCCTATCAACCCAACTTTAGAACCTAAGATGCAAGAGGAGCTAGCAAAGCTCAGAGATGGAGGTATCATAAAACCCATTAGGCATTCAACATGGATCTCAAATTTGGTTCCAGTCAAGAAGAAAAATGGGGAAATATGACTATGTGTAGATTTCAAAAATTTGAATGTTGCTTCCTAAAAGATAATTATCCTCTTCCAAACATGGAGGCAATATTGCACAAAGTAACAAGGTGTGAGCTATTGTCAATGATGGATGGATTTTATGGTTATAACCAAGTCAAAGTGAAAGAATCTGAGCAGTACAAGACAACATTCACTACACCATGGGGAACATATGTCTATATGAGAATGCCATTTGGTCTCACAAATGCAGGGGCTACCTTTCAAAGGGCCATGAATGTGGCATTTGCAGATCTAATAAATGCTATAATGGTGGTATATCAAGATGATCTCACTACTTATTCCAAAAGGGAAGAGAATCATGTTGGGGACTTGGAGAAGATCTTCATCAAAGCTTTGGAACATGGTATTAGTCTTAATCCTAAAAAATATCATTTTTCTGTTATAGAGGGTAAACATTTGGGGCATATTGTGTCAAAAAATGGGGTTAGGATAGATTCCATAGATAAAATTCCCATTCCCAAAACTATCAAAGCTATCCAATCATTTTTTGGCCAAATTAATTTTGTTAGGAGGTTTGTGTCCAATTTTGTTGAGATTGTTAAACCTATATCTAAGTTATTGAAAAAAGGAGAAAAGTTGGACTGGACTGCCGAAGCTATGGATGCCTTCATATCTATAAAGAGAGCTATCAAGGAAGCCCCTATCTTGAAGTCTCCTGATTTTACTAAATCATTTCAAAAAAAATCTTTTGCCTCGTTTCACACCATAGTTGTTGTTATGTTACAGAAAAATGATGAAGGTCATGAGTAGCTTGTTTCTTTTTTCAGTAAGTCTTAGCAGGGGTCAGAGTTGAAGTATGATATTATGGAAAAACAAGCTTATGCATTGGTCAAAGCAACAAAGGCTTTCAGACCTTACCTTGTTGCAACTAAGGTAATTGCTTATGTCCCACATGTAGTTGTGAAGAATATCTTGGTGCAAACAGAAGTGATAGCGAAGAGATGTAGATGGATTAATAAAATCCAAGAGTTCAATATGGAGATTCAGATTACCAAATTGGTAAGAGGTCAAGGTCTAGCCAAGTTGATGGCAGAAAAAAATATTGAGGCAAACCAAATCTGCAGTGTAGAAGGTAAGGAAGAGGTCATAGCAAGTATTGAGAATACTCCATGGTATACAAATGTGAAGCATTATCTGAAATACATGAAGTGCCCCGAAGGACTGAATGATAATCAAAGGAGAACTTTGAAGTTGTAGGCTTCTAAATATGTTTTCTTGGAAGGTGACCTATTCTTGAAGGATAGGGATGGTATATTGTTGTTGTGTCTAGATGAATCCCAGACAAAGTATGTTTTAAGAGAAATGCATGAAGGGATATGTGGAGGCCATTATTCTGCTAAGACTACTACACATAAGATTCTCAGTTCTGTTTATTATTGGCCTAGGGTATTCAATGATTCCTTTGCGTATCTGAGGAAGTGTGAGGCTTGTTAGAAATTTTCAGGAATGTTGAAGTATGAGGGAGCATTGCCACTTAGACCTTTGTAGGTAGAAGCACCT
This sequence comes from Sequoiadendron giganteum, assembly GCA_007115665.2. Taxonomy (NCBI): domain Eukaryota; kingdom Viridiplantae; phylum Streptophyta; class Pinopsida; order Cupressales; family Cupressaceae; genus Sequoiadendron; species Sequoiadendron giganteum. Next base: position 121,717,768 of record CM021101.1, on the reverse strand, counting down.
TTTCACCAATGGGGAGTTGATTTCATTGGAGAAATACGAGAAAGATTAAGTGGATGACATAGGTGGATAATAGTGGCCAAAAAATATTTTACTAAGTGGGTGGAGGGTATCCCAACTAAGCAAGCAACAAGCAAACTAGCGATGAATTTTCTGATGGAGAATGTTATAACCAGATTTGGCACCCCAATCAGATTGATCACAGATAATGGGATGTGTTTTAGATCTGATGAGTTTAGAGAATTTTGTAAAATGTATGGCATTAATATTTCCTATTCTACCCCATACCATCCACAAGCAAACGACTAGGAAGAGTCAAGTAATAAAAATCTTTTGAAGATATTAAGGAGGATGTCAGATACAAACAAAAAGGCATGGGATTTGAAGTTAAGATTGGTTGTATGGGAAGATAGGATTACAATGAAAAGGGCAACTAGAAAATATCCATTTGAGTTGGTATATGGGAAACATGCTAGGATGCCATTGTAGAATCTCTTGCCCGTTTATAACTTTATTTTGCAAGAAGATATGGATATTTTTGACCCAATGGAGGAAAGAATGGAGTAGCTTGTAGAGCTTGATGAAGTGAGAAGAGTGGCTTAGAAGTAGAATGTGAAAATGTAGTCACAAATGAAGTACCTTTTTGATAAAAAGGCCAAGGAGAGAAATTTTTAAGAAAATGATTTGGTGTTCATGTGGAATGCTCGCTATTAGGAGAAGGGGAAACATGGTAAATTTGAAGCCTTATGGTTGGGTTCTTTTGTGATAATTGGTAAAGGAGGTGAAGAATCCTATTTCCTACAGAATATGTCTAGAGAGGAGCAAGAGTTGCCTGTACATGGGCAGTTCCTGAAGCATTTCTTTTCTTGAGGATCAACAGAGGGTTAAGGATTGCCAGTGCATGGACAATTCTTAACTTACCCTCTTTAAATATTCTTTCCATGCATAGTATTTTAGGAAATTTTGTCGGGTCTAGGTTTTCTAGTACATAGACATTCTCAGGAATTCCCTTTTTGAAAGCATTGGTTTCTTTCCATGTATAGTAGATTAGGGTCATTATTATTTTCATTCTCCATGCTTGTCTTTCCATATTCCATCTTCTCCACTTTTTCATTCCCTCTATCCTCCATTACCTTCATTTTCTGGACCATTCGTATCTTGGTCTGCTCTCCCAGTTGTACGTTGGATTCTTGTAGTGATTTGCAAATCACTCATCCCCAATAGGAGCGACTGTTACAACCAAAATTTTCATCAAAAACCTGAATGATTTTCTCATTTTGATTCCTAATATTTCATTATCCACTCCTTGAAAATCCAATTTTTCCATTCATAATATTTAAATACACTCTACCGCCATTTAAAAAGGCCATAGTTGACTTATATTTTTCACTGCGGTCATATTTATTTCTTGGCATGATTTTACCACCTTATCGTGGCCTCCCACAGTGGGCTTGTGGTATGGCAATAGCAGCTAACGGAGCGAGCATGAAATAGTCACCGCCACATCGAGCGCAGCCAGTTCATTGATCACAGTATCGTGGTGGCACTGAGATAATCAGTGCAGTAAATGGTCAGCAGTCAATGAAAAATGAAGTGGCCGGCAGAAGACAGTCACTGTAGTACTGTTGATGGTTAAGTCAGGGACCGTGGTGACTCCGATGATCACTGAGCAACCGGTGACGGAGTGTTAAGCGGCAGAGACAGTGGCAGTTAATAAGTAGGTCACTGTGGTACCACACATGATTCTCATGGAGATCGTGGTGACTACGGTGGATGAAGGTAGCGGTCAGGATGAGTCACACCACGGTACCGCCAGCAGTTAGCATGGAGACTATGGTGATAGCGGTAAACCGTTAGCGGGCAACAGGGGTGGTTACCGCCGCACAATGACCGACCAAAGCACAAACCGAGGTGAGTGCGGTGGACAGGAATAGATGGCGAGGGAGTAGTTACAGTTAGTCACTGTAAAGCCGTTGGTGGAGTAAACACTAACCACGGTAATAACAGAGATGACAGTGAAGGCCGGTCACCGCACAATCGCATATTGAAAAGTCAAAGCAGTAGTGAAGTGGTAAGTATAAAGGGAAGATTCATAGCAACAAATAAAGTGAAATGCACGAACTAATAAAGTATTAAAGGAAAATTGAAAGCGAAGCTATAGTTTAAAATATTTGATTTGCCGATAAGGCAACTTAATCAAATACTTTATTTATGTCATGGAATATTAAATGGTTTTACATGTCAATTGAAGAGTCGTGACTCTTGAAATTTGTTGTATAAATTGCTAGAAAGAACCAGTCACAGGGGTTCAGTCGGAGAATAGTGAGAGATTTTTCTCAGAGAGGAAACTGGAAATAAAATAATGTAAAAAACCTTTTGGAAAGAGTGCAATGGAGATGATTTCTTGACCGAATTCCTTTTTGATTTTTTTTTTTTGTGATGTTATAATTGTTAATTTTTTTTTAGTTCTCTCCAATTTGGAGTCTCTCGATCATTTGAGTTTAAATGTCAAGTATATTTTAATTCCTCAAGGTGCATTTCTTCACTTTGTATGATTTTTTTTACTGGTGTCTGCAAGTCAAAGTTAAATTCTTTTAAGTGAGTCATAGTGTTTGTGAGGTTTCTTTTGGATTGTTGAAGGAGAGCTAAGTAAGAAGATATTTCAAAACTATTTATGCTAGTCATAAACTGATGAAGAAACATGCAAGTCATTAGAACTTCATCCCTTAGAGTGTCTAACAACTTGAATTGTGTCAGAGAGAAATGTGTATATGTAATTGGTAACATTTTTTGACTCCAATGCCCAATAGAAAGAAGGCACTGATTTTCCATATCCTAGGGTGTACAATTTATTATAAAAAAAATATTCAAAACTTTTCATGTGTGTAATTGGTGTAGTTGTATTCATTTTTTCTATCCATTCCCAATTGCCATTGTGGGTAAACTGTTTGGCAGGAAGTTATTTTAAGTCTGCATGTTTCACATAGGTTCACCCACCTAGGTCTAGCAGAACCTAAAGAGTAGAAGGTTGAATGGTATAATTGATCTTGTATGTTGTCCAAGAATGTTGTAAGGGCTTGACAAACTCGTATGGTGAAAACCTGCATTTTTGAGAACCAACATGAGGGAATCCATTTGACAATGCATTATTTACTAAGCGTTTGCAAGTAAGTAGTGCTTAAATGACCAAATCTATGATGCCAAAGAAGAGAAAGATCTTCATCCTTAGTCACTAAGGCTTGATTATTAGCAATTGTATCAAGCCTGAATATTTTTCCAAACTCAGTAGCACTAGCAACAATATTTTTATTTTTAGACTTATCTTTCATAAGACAAATCTTTGTATCTTTATGGCAATCAAACTCAATCTTAAGGTTGTGGTCAAGAAATTGATGAACAAAAAGGATATTTTTGGTAAGTCTTGGCATGTACAAGACATTAGTAATCCTGAAACAATGAATTCCAAACTTCAAAGAGATTTCACTGATACCTTTGTTTTCATGAGTGGGATCATCTCCAAGAGTGACCGTACCCTGATGGGGTTTCAATGCGAGAAACCATTCCTTCTGACTAGTCATATGTTTTGTAGCACATGATTCCACATACCATATTGATGTTCATTGAGAACCATCTACTGAAGTGTGAGCTAAAAGCATGTATTCCTCATCTTGAGAATCATCTGCTTTAGAAAAATTCCTTTGTTGTTTTTGTTTGTTCTTCTACTCCCATTGTCGTTTGCCACTTTGATGTGGCTTCTTTGGATGTGGTTTTTTGGATGATCCTTTGTTGAAGGATTTGTACCAACAAATTTTCACTACCTTGTCTCCGTGAAAGGTAAGTGGCTCTACACGAGTCACCATATGGGGTGATACCTTGAGATAGGATGTTGGGTTAACCATAGATGGAGGTGGTTCCTAGTGCTAGGTAGCCTGGTTAATCCACATAGATGGAGGCGGTTCCTAATGTTAGGTAGCCTGGTGAATCCATGTAAGGCCATGTGATGACACTCTCCCATTGTGCCCATTGTTTTCCCTTGTTCTTGTGGCCTCTATAGTTTTTATCATTGTTGTCGTTTATGTTGTTTTGTGGCCTTGAGTGGTATGGTGTTAGTCCTTTGTGTTTTTGAATTTATGGATGAGGGTTCTTTCTTATTGGCTCCTTGCATGGGGGGTATTCCTTTGGGTTCACAAGGTCGGGTGGAAACATGCAATGCACCCATTGGGTCCCCAGATGATGATTGTGGCACGAAATTAGATGCAATGGTCCTAGAGCTTCAAGTGGAGAAGATTATACCTTATTTTGTATTCAAATCTCATTATTGTATTCTTTGGATTTTGATGTACACACTTCCCAATATTATAAGGGAAGCAACTTTGTAATGTAATATGGGTTTCTTATTGTGTTGTATCTGTGGAAATATTTTCCACAAATGTAACTTGAAACTCTAAAGTTGAAAAGTAATAATATGTTATTCATTCTTTTATTTATCTATCTTATTCATGGTTGGATGAATTTTATATTAATAATATTTCTTATTCACTTATATCATTTGTTTAGTTTGGTATCATTTATCGTTTTAATTAGTTTGGGTTCATTTGAGTTGTGCACCATGTTACCCCATGGGAGTAAGTTGATGTTACATCATATATGTATGTTGATTAGTTATTTAATTATGTTAGAGGTAATTGTTCTTTAAAAAAAAAAATTGTTCTATTATTATTAGTAGTTGTGTCCTATGGGGTTTGTGTGGTGGGGCATTAGACCCTTGTTGACTTTGTGGGTGAAAATTGTTTTACAATTGCATATTAAGGGGTTCCTATACACCATATGTTTGGAGGTCCACATGTTTCTACATGATACTGTTTACAATTGGTTGCATGAATTATTTTTCTTACCAAGAATATAGAATTGCTAGAATTGATGAGGCAAAATATATATATGTATGTATGCATGTACATAGATATATACATATATATACATATAGATATGTATGTATCTATATATTTATATATGTATGTATACATATATATATATATATATATATGTGTGTGTGTATGTATCTATATATTTATATATGTATATATGCATGTATACATATATATATATATGTGTATGTATGTATATATGTATGTATGTATGTATGTACATATATATACATATATAGATGCATATATGTATTCATGTATATATACTTATATATATGTGTATGTATGTATGTATGTATGTATGTATGCATGCATGTATATGTATATATGTATGTCTATATATCATAGAGATTATGGTATATTCGGTTGGCACCTTCTCATTTTGTGTCTTGTTCACTGTGCTTCATCGATGTGCAAAGAAATACATGTTCATCCCAGCCCATTGGTCCTTCCAAGTTTCATTGATGCTTAGTTGCAATTGAAAGGTATAAAATCTACTAATTTCATTTTGTATTAAGCTAAGCACTCCCTACATTTGTGTAATATAAGTATGTGTAAAATTCTTTATGTATTGATTCATCCCCCTTTCATTTGTTCTTGCAGTAAGTAGGATAAAGGTGAGTGCAACAAGATAGAACATCGAGAAAATCCATACTATATAGGTGAGGTTTCTAACCTCACTAAGGCTCTATCACTTTCTCCTGTTATTAAATGCTTTTTTTTTTGTCTCGTTGGTTTTGATCATATTATTTTTGTGTTTCTTAAATTGAAGGAATTTTATGGCTTTCTTGGTACATGCAGAATGTGCTTGATGAAGTGTATGCTATCCAGGGTGTTTATGAATAATTCCAAATTTTGTGTTCTTAAACACACTTTGGGTATGTGCAGGATCATGATGGGCCAAAAAGTGGCGATATGTAAGTGATATGATGGCTCATGTGGTTGACGACTTTATTTTAACCCAAAATTAATGAAACAAAAAGGGTTTTTAAAGGAGATTCTCAAATTTCCACCAATATAAATTATGCTTTACTTTGAATTTAATAAATTATTATTTTTAATTTTCTATTTGAATTATGACTACAAACCTGATTGATAGGCTGATTGAACATCTATAGCTTTCAAATGGTATCACATTTTTTGAATCTGAAACATGCGTCACATTCTATGCTTCACATTGTAGACATGGAAAATGTACATTTTCGGTTTGGCACACTTGATCCTGATCGCTAACATCATTTCCTCTGAAATCACACTCTCAACATTTCATCGTAATTCTATCCCTTAATCTAATGAATCATCATTTATCTGATTAAGTCTATCACCTCATTTGGTTAAATTAATCAATTTAATTTAATTAACCTTACATTTCTGTTTAATTAAATAAATCATTTTATTTGATTAAATTCTCTAAAGTCCTCTTATTAAATTAAATAAATTAAACCCTATTTGATTTAATCTAATACTTCCCTTCTCAATTAAATAAATCAAAAAATTTATTTGATAAATCATTTCCTCTCAATTCTTGACTTAAATCAATTCATAAATCTAAGTCTAAATTGTCACATCATCTAATTCTTCATTAAATTAATCAAAACCTTGATTAAGCTAATCTTTCTCACTAAAATCCTCTAGAGAATGCAACTTGCACAATAAATCAATTACTTTGATTTATTTAATTCTCTATTTTCCCTCACAAAGCATCAAAAGGGAATATTCCCTCATTTAAATTCAAAAAGGCCAAGAGGACTTGGTCCTTCCAACAAGGAATTCAATGCCTCTTACATGTCCTTGTGCATTCAGCCAAGTGACATTAACTCCACTCTTCTCTCCCCCAGCTTTCAAATTCAAAATTCAAACTTGCACATTGATCAAAATGTGCTCATTCCTCCTCCAATCACATGTGGACAAGTGGCCTCTTCTCATTGGTTGGTCTTTTATGCCACATTCATCCAAATCCCTCATTCTTCCAATTTGGGAATCTATAAATGAGAGAATCTTCCTCTCATTCTATCATCCACAATTTGAGTAAACTTACTATACTTGAATCCACCATCATCCACAATCTTCATGCAAAGTTACTCTCTCCAATTGAGAAATAATTTTGCTCATTTCATCCAAGCATTCATCATTTTTCACATTTATATCAAAGTTATGCTCAAATCTCTTTGGAGATTTGACCATTTCTAGATCATTCACATTGCAACCTAGGAATTGGGAAAGGGCCAATTGCAACACTCCATTGGCACCAATTCCCCCATGGGATCATCAATCTATTGGCTAGATTAGGATTTACTTTCATGTTATTTGAGTTTGTTCTTCATTTCCTAATAATAGTTTAAATAGGTGGATTTCATGGGGAATCTCTTACTCTCGTATTGCATTTTGATCTAACATCTAATCATGTTTGTTGTCTTGTGCATTTGCAGGTTTAGGGGTTCACACACATACTATAAGATTAATCAAAAAAATTGAATTTCATGAAGTTTTGACCCAGTTAAGGTGGTTAGACATACAAGTTTTTATATTTTTAAAATTTGTAATAAAAAAATCATAATTAACTATTTACTTGGAAAAAAAATTACAAAAAGATACGCATCACATTGGGACATGAGTCCTCTACTTATATCTAAAATATTATTAAAAAATATTATTATTTTATTGTGGTTAGGGTGGTCAGATAGACACCCACTTCTTATTTTTTCCTTGAAATTTAAGTACTACTACATTGAAATTTCAAATTTTCACTAGTCAAATAGATTTTTATTTTGAAAAAAATAAACCTAGTATTTTAGAAACTACATTCAATTTTCTATAGATTCTATTCTTACATATTTTTGAAATAATATAGATAACCTATTCAAATTTTTACATCAAGTTGCCTAACTCTTATTTTTCTGAATTTGATTGCCACTTAAGGGCCCATTTTTTCCATGATGATCCTACACATACCCCTTTATGTTTCAAGGAAAATAGTGCTTCTATCTAGCATCACTCTGTCTTTAATGGGTTTCTATTTCTTATGTTTCTTTCCTCTCATGGTTAGCCATAATATGTCATTGAATTGCCCGCCACCTATGCTAGATAGATATATATAGATATATAATTATAGATATATATGTGTGTGTGTGTGTACATGTATTTTGCCTCATAAATTCTAGCAATTCTATATTGTTGGTAAGCAAAATAATTAATTCTAGCAATTGTAATGACTGTACCGAAAAAATTGTATTATAATCAGTTTATATTTGTCCCAAACACAAATAGTTATTCACAGTCTTACATGTCATAGAATATTCAAAGCACATCTGATACCACAAACATACAAGCCATATTGATTGTTAATGGCCCGTAGCATTAAAACATGCAGCCAAAATATAAAATTAGTATAACCAACACTCCCCTAATATATCACCACTTGCACTAGATCACTACAAATATTTCCATACATCAAATGGCATGATAACATCAAAGATCCAAGACTGTCACATGACCAATTGCATTATATTATACACAAGAGGTTGTTGCACTTTATACATTAAATATCATGTAAATGGTTGCCAGTGCTGTGTCCATGACTATATGAAGATTTAAGTGATATTGTTAGTGGTTGTTAATGCATAATGTTATATACATGAAATAGTTATGTGAAGTGTGTTGTACATTTCAGCCCACTCAAGCAATCACCATAAACAAAGTTTGAGTATAATTAAGCAGACTTCCATTAACAAGAAAGTGCACTACACTCCCAACATGAACATCATTTTGCTAATTAGGCCCATAACCATATCCATTTCATAAACCAATAAATAGATCCATTTGATATCAAATCTTAAATATAAAAATGTCCATAATGATGGCAAGAATATTTACATATTATGGGATAGAAATATGTAGAGACATTGGAATTTATAGCATTGAAGAGACTTCTTTTTCGAAAGAGTATTTTAAGTATTAAAATATGTATCATTATACTTTACAAATTATCAGTGTATGCAACATGGTTTAATACTAAAAATGCTTTTGTGAAAAGAAGCCTCTTCAATGAATAGCCCTACATATTTCAAAGCGAAACAAAACAAAACAATCAAGAATGTTTGCAAGAAAAAAGGAATGAGAGTGGGTGGGATATGTGATAATTTGGAGCATTGATTGAACCTTGATCTCTGATTTAATTGCCCAAAAGTCTGAGTAAATGCGAAGCAATGCATAAGGAAAATTGGTTAGTGGAGGAAATGAAGGAGACGACGAGCGTTTAATGCTCTAAACTGATGGTTCAAGGTGGCGAGGCTGTTGTGTACACGCGGCCATCCAATCCTGTGTACGTAGATGTTCTCATCGATTAAGGACGGGGGTGGGCTCCACTTTTGGGTAAAGGGAAAAATCAGCCCATTTTGGAGACATTGACGTAAAACGTATGTGACAGGTGGTGCTGGGGTAATCATTTAAAAAATAATAATAATATGGGCCAATGCACAAGTTGTAGGGTGATGTGGTGGGAAAATTTATCTACTTAATATTAGGGTATTACAATCCCCAACAACAAAATTAAACAACCAACAATTGAACTATATCTTACAGTCTGGAATACACAACAAAAATGTAGCCAATTAATCATATAGTTGTAGTGATGGTCCCTTCCAACATCAATCGAGCATGTGAAGATAAACATCTAGAGATGTGTTCTCGTCTCTTGCTTGTACATTCTGAGTTGTCCTCACATGATTTGCATTTTCATTTGTAAATTGAGTGCTAATTACATGCAACGGTGTTGAACAACTATTTGCAATAGACAGTGGAGTGAACCCTACATTTGGGCTGAGACTCAAATTGACATTCAACTCCCTAAATAGAGGGATGTATATGTTCAATATATCTCGAAACAAGGCATGGTTGTTTTCTAATGGGTTTGTAGGACTTGTTGTATGTCTTTCCTTCCTATCTTGTTTCTTTTGAACCCTCTCTTGCTCCATCGTGTCTTGCCTTTTCTTCTTATCTTGTTTCTTTTAAACTCGGTCTTGGTCCCTCTTTTTCTCTATAGATCCTTCCTATCTTGTATCCTTTGAACTATCTCTTTCTCCTTCTTCTCTCCCTCCTTCCTATATTGTTTATTTTTAGATTTGTCTTCCTCCTTCTGCTCTATTTCATTTCTCATATCTGCATAGTAATCTAGCAACTGTGGTATGGAAAAAATGTTAAGTGGAGAAGGCAATGAATAATTTCCATGCTCTTCTTCGCACTACAAGACAATATCCAATATTTTGGCTCCATCTGCCAACCAAGATGGTTGGGTAGGGGTCAAGGGAAGGCTTAAACCATCATAACCCTCATCACTAGCTCCCTCTACCAACCAAGAGGGTTGGGTAGGGGGTGATGGAAGACTTAGACTGTCATTACCCATATTCATAGATCCATTTTCCAACCACAAGAATGGGGTAGGGGCTGCGGGAAGAGTCAAGCTATCATTATGTTCCTCATGCTGGCTGACCACCATGTCATTTGTTTGATGATTACTTATACCTTTCATTGCCAATTCCGAATGTCCTAATGTTGTAGTATGCCTGTCTGGTGGAGAAGTAACTATGACAACTAGCTCCACTTCTACATTTTGTTCTTCTTCAAGGGGGAACGAAACCCCTCTTTTACATGTAGGCCACCTTGTGGTGGCTCTCTTCACTGGCTTGGACCTCATACCAACTTTATATTGAACTTACACACATTATTCAAACATGTTTGAAATAATGATAAGAAACAACATTCAAGACCCTTAAAGACAAAGTGATTCATGTTTGTTTTCTTAATTCCTTTATTGTGCTAGCTGATAGTTTATAATGGTAAATTCAGTAAGTGTTGAAGTTTTATGTGATCATACTATTTTTTTTTCAATTACACATGTTTAAAACATTTTTTTTCGAAATGAAAGGAGTTTGTGTAATGCCATAAAGCCAATTGGAACTAACCATGTAGATAGCTGAAATTCATTGTCATTGATTGACATGCATGAAGCATGAAACATCATGATATTGGGCTACAAGTTTGTGATATATGAAAACGTTGAAATTGAACATTCATACACAATCATAAACACTAAAAGGGGAAACCCCAGCTAGTGAGTTAAAAAAAAATTGTTGCAAGAATGACATTGCCATTCATAAGAGTGACCAGGCCTTATGTAACAATCACATTGTAATGAGCTCAAAAGCATTGACATCCACAACTATTGTTAATTTGAAACCCCATATATTGAGTCATAGGGTAGTGGGTGAAAAACATTCAGAGTGCAAATAACTGATTTATATACCCAAGCATATAGAATGTAACAAAAATACTAGGAATTGAACTAAAATTACTTGACATTCATGAATAAATAAAGTTGAAACACTAGATATAATAGTCACTTTCATATGCTCAAAAAGCAATTAGGGTGCATAGAACTGATCTATATTGGCAACCCTATTGAGCATAAGAAAAGTCCACCAACTCTGTAAGTTGAAATCCCAAATATTGAGTTATAGGTTTGTGGGTCACATAACTTTTACAAAGAGTATAACAGATCTATATTGGGAGACATAGACAGCATAATAAGAACCCAAAAAATGAAATAACTTTTTTGGACATTGACAAACAATATAAGTTGAAACCCCAGATGTTGAGTAACAAGTTTTTTGAGAAACATTACCATCACATACAACATATTGGTGTATGGAAATGAATGATTTATATGGAAAAGAAAAGGTATGTACTGTATGGTGAAAATCACTAACATAGCATTGAAAAAATTAGGATTCAGAAATAAAGAAAGTTGAAACACCAAATCTATAATAGTCACTTTCATATGCTAGAAATGCAGTTACAATGCATAGAACTAATCTATATTGGCAGCCATATTGAGTATAAGAAAATTCCAGCATACAAACTTAAATGACGTGACATACATAAACTAAGTTGAAACCCTAGATACTAAGTTACAGGTTTGTGGGTCAAATAACTTTTAAAGAAAATATAACATATCTATATTGGGAGGCATAGACAATGTAATAAGAACCCAAAAAATGGAATGAACTTCTTGGACATTGAAAAATAGTGTAAGTTTAAACCCCAAATGGACATGATTAGTTTATATGAAAAAGAAAACGTATGTACTGTATGGTGAAAATCACTTGCATAACATTGAACATATTGGCATTCATAGGCATAAACAAGAAGTTTGAGATTGGAATTCATAGGCATAAACAGTATGTTTGTGTAGAGGACCTGGATGTTGATAGTGTGTTGTTGGTGCCATTTCTTCTTGTCCTCCTTGTTCGTCTACCTTCGGGAAAACTTTGCAATGAATATGAAAGTGAGACGTGGTAAATGGAAATGCAAATTTGAATTTGAAATATCTTTATATGTTCAATGTTGTTTGGTATGGAGTTTTTAATTTTGTCCTCCTTTCAAATTTGAATTTTTTGTTGGGTGCCTTCAATTGCATTGTATGTATGTATGTATGGTGTGCAGTTTTTTTTTTTTGGTCAAGCGAATGTGGTGACCTTACTGCCATTGTTTTGGTGGTTGCAGGTGGCGAAAGAGGAATTTCAACCAATTGTCGGATTTGATAGATGGGATAGTTATGAATGATTTCTTTTCATTGCAAGGTTGTATTTATGGCATAGTGGGATAGGGGGTGGGTTGGACTAGATTTGGTGATGGGATATTCTTGGGTCGTAGTTGTTCTCTTCATGCCACTTGTATTAAAATAGTGGTCGTGATCTAATGCAAGTGGTGATATTAAAGGGGAGTGTTGGTTATACTAATATGTTTTTGTGGGTGCAAGTTGTAAAGGTACAGGCCAGTAAGAGTTTATATGGCTTGTTTGTTTGTGGTGTCAGATGTACTTTGAATATTCTCTGACATGTAAGATTACGATTACTTATTTGTGTTCAAGAAAAATATAAACCAATTATAATACAATATTTACAGTACAATGAATCGAGTACCTTTGTTGACTTTGTGGGTGAAATCCGGTTTATAATTGCAAATTAAGGTGATCTAGTGTGGGGCCCACATGAGACTACTTTCATCCCCAATATAAGCTCTTGCCATACTATGGGCCCCTCTCCCCTACTATCTAAATTTGAAGAAACTAAACATAACCTCTTATTGTAATATACAATTGAAATTCGAACTATTCATTTCTATTATCAGAAATTAATTGAATATATTAAATCATATTATAATATTATATTATATATCTAATGAACTTTAAAACTTTTTGATTTGAAAGTGTTCCTTTAAATTTTAAAAAATTCTTAATACAATTATTGTATATTAACTTTTTATCAATTAATAAATGATTTTTTTCATACCCATTATCTTATTAAGTATCTTCTTTAAGATTTCTTCTAGCTATTTATTAGTTTTACTTTTGAGAGATAAGCCATGGTTCACTTATTTGATCCACTTGTATTGGAGACATTAGATACTAGACCCGTAGGAAATTAATTGAATTTAGGTGTCCATTCAATTTCGTAACAACCAGATGAGCTTGAAGATAAGATATTTTGTACGAGTGGGCAACCGGGACATGTGGAATTATTTTATTGAAGAACTGTGGGCAAGTCAAGTCTTCCGTTCTTGAATTTGTGTTGAAATTGATTTAAATAACCCTTTGCTGGATTCTTTGGAAATTTGTATTGGGTCTGCCTCATGGATTCAATCGCTTGATTATGAGTCCCTTCCTTTTCATTGCCGCTTTTGTCATGAGTACAGACACCTTCAGCGCCAGTGTCCTTGGGCACCCAAAATGGTAGGGGCTTCTTCTTCTCCTTCTTTCGGGCCTTCGGTGGAGAAGGGGGATAAAGGCAAGGCATCTATGGTTGAGGGTGGGCCTGATAAGGATGGCTTTATTCCTGTTAAGAAGAGAAATAAAGGGAGGGGTCAGAAGTGAGCCTATAAGGATAGACAGAGTGATCAGGGTTTCAATCGGTTTGAGGTACTAGATAATCAGGCTTTGGAGGAAGGGATCCTTGTTGAAATTTCTTCTAGGGCCACTGGTATGGATGTTGGGGTGGACATGGTGTTGGAACAGGCAAGTGTTGTTCAAAATAGTTCTCCGGCATTGAAGCTAGGGATTTCTAAGCCTCCTGGGGCCTCTACAGATGTGCAGGATGATATTGTTTTAGCAGACTTAGCTAAGGCAGTGTTTTCTTCAAGTAAAGGTCGGGGATAGTCTCCTGCTTTGGGGGTGTTGCAATGCCCTCTCAAGAAGGGGCATTTTGAAAATTCTTTGAAGGTTGGTCGTAAGAAGGATGCAGACAAGCTTAAGTCTACTAGGGATCTATTGGTGGAATCTGGTTCTGTTAAGACCCTGGAGGCCCACTTCTCTCAACCTTCCTCATGATTATTCTCTCATGGAATGCAAGGGGGTTGAATAGCACCTCCCATCAAAAGGCTATTCAAACTTTGATTGTTGTTCAATCTCTTGATATCTTTTGTGTTCAGGAAACTAAGCTTCAGGTGGATCTTATGCTTCAACATGCTCCTCATATTTGGTCTTCTAGCTAGTGTCAGTGTATTGGGTCTAGGGGAACCTCTGGGGGTCTAGCTCTTTTCTGGAATCCTCGCAAGGTTGTTCCTTGGTGGTGGATTTCAAGCCAGTATTCTATTTCAGTGGTGGCTTTGGTTTTGGAATCTAGGGAGACTATTTTGGTTAGTAATGTTTATGCTCTAATTGACATTCGTGGTAAAATCCAGCTTTGGGCTCATATCAGGTATGTGAGGTCTTGTGCACCCTTTTTGCCTCGGATCTTAGCTAGTGATTTCAATGTTGTGTTGAGTTTGGAGGAGAAAAGGGGAGGGCTGCCTAGGCTTGGTCCTGCTTCAGATCTATTTCAGAGTAATGTGGACTCTCTTGCTCTGGTGGATGTTAAATCCTCTAATGGAATATTCACTTGGAATAATAGACAGAGTGGGTCTAAAGTGATTTCCCAGTGGCTTGATCACTTCCTTGTCTCTTGCTCTTGGGTTAGAGGTAGCTTGGTCATTTGCTTTGAGATTCTTGATTGGTGTGGCTCTGATCATTGGCCAATTAAGCTTTCGACCTCAGCTTTCCCAAACCCTAAGAATCCTCCTTTCAAATTTCAGCTTATGTGGCTGCGTGATCCATCTTTGGGCGATCTTGTTGCTCAGTGGTGGTGGGATGGTGCTCCTACGTATGGTATAGCTATGTATTCTTTGGTTAAGAAGCTTCAATATGTCAAGTTTCATCTTAAGCGATGGAATAGGTCATGTTTTGGTAATTTTTGGGCCAGGAAAAGAGAAGCACATGATCGCCTTGCTCTTATTACTCGCTAGATTTGGGATTTGGGTTTCTTGGAGGATCTTGGGCATGCTGAGGCCTAGACTCTAAAGTTGGTGGAGGAGTGGGAGCTTTGGGAGGAGATTTTCTGGAAATAAAAGGCAAGGATTGATTGGCTTCAAGAGGGTGATAGGAATAGTACTTTTTTCCATCATTCGGTTCAAGCTTATCGAAATAAGTGTTTTATTTCTTCTCTTGTTAACTCGGAGGGTCTTTCGATCTCTTCAAATCAAGCTATGTCTAGAGAGGCTCGTCAGTTCTACTCTGATCTATTCAGTAAGGATTCTCTTCCTGTTGAGGCAGATGAGAATATGGTCCTTGATTGCATTCCATCCTTAATTTCTAATGAGTTGAATGCTTATCTTATTCGCCAGGTGACTTTGTCTGAAGTGGAGGAGGTGGTGTTTGGGATGAATAAGGGGAAAGCTTCTGGCCTGGATGGCTTCCCAATTGAGTTTTTCCAGGAGTTTTGGGATATCGTGAAGCTGGATTTATTGGAAGTGGTTCGCGAGTCTCTTCATAGTAAGCAGATGCTTCGTGCCCTGAATGCTACTTTTCTAGTTCTTATCCCTAAGAAGGAAGGGGCTGACAGACTTGATCTTTTTTGACCTATCACACTCTGTAATGTGGTGTACAAGATTATTACGAAGTTGATTGCCATGAGGCTTAAATCTTGTTTGCCGGTGATCATCTCTGAGGAGCAAGGTGGCTTTATGGCTGGTCGTCAAATTTTGGATGGGGTGGTGGTTGTGTCTGAAGTTATTCATTCCATGGCAACCTCTCAGGATAGGTCTATGTTTATCAAGTTGGATATGGCCAAAGCTTATGACAGAGTTAAGTGGATTTTTCTTCAGAAGATTCTATTGGCCTTTGGCTTTTCCTCGGATTGGGTGAGTTGGATGTTTGGCTGTGTGACCTCTTCCTCCTTTTCAGTTATTGTGAATGGGGCACCTACAAAGCTATTTGGGGCTACTAGGGGCCTTTGTCAGGGAGATTCGCTCTCTCCTTATTTGTTTATTATTATGGCAGAGGGGTTGGGTCAGCTTCTTAAGTCTCGGGTTTCTCAGGGGTTGATTCATGGGTGGTAGTGGGGGACAGGCTTGCCCACGCTTTCTCGTCTACAATTTGTGGATGACACCTCTCTTATGGGACTGGCTCATATTAAGGAGGCTGAATCCTTCAGGGCTGCTTTGGACATTTTCCTTGCGGCTTCGGGCCAAAAAATCAATTAGCAAAAGTCCTCTAAATTATTTTTTAATACTCCTCAAGCTATCCAACGAAGGATTGTTGCTATTCTGCAGTTTCAAATTGGGTCTCTCCCCTTTGTCTACTTAGGGATTCCTCTTGCTGTTGGTCGTCAGCCTAGATCCTCCTGGCAGCTGTTGCTTGATAAGCTTAAGTAGAAGGTTTCTCATTTGACCCATCGTTGGCTGTCTACTGCTACTAGAGTGACTCTTCTTAAGTCTGTTATTCAGGTCCTTCCCATCTATAGGTGCTTTGTTCAAGCAGCTCCTATGTATTTCCTTAAGGAATTTGATGCTCTTTCTCATCAATTTCTTTGGAGTGGAAATTTTTTGTCTTCAAAGTGGAACCTTGTTAAGTGGTATTCTGTGTGTAGACCAAAGTAGGAGGGTGGTCTTGGTTTATGCTCTGCTATTTTGAATGGGAAATCTCTTGCTACCAAGTTTTATTAGCGATGGTGTACCAATCAGCATTAGTTATGGGCTCGTATTCTCAACCATAAATATCTGCGGGGTGTTGTTTCTTCTAAGGTCCCCCGCTATCCTCTAGAAGGGAGTGGTTCTATGATTTGGCATACTTTAAAAGTGGGGGCACAGTTGATTAAGAGTGCACTTATTTGGATTTGTCATTCGAGGTCACAGGCTCTTTTTTGGTCTGATTCTTGGGATGGTCACCCTCCTATTCTCTCTTCTTTTCCTCACCTCCAACCCCTTTGTGATGTTTTCATGGTAGTTGGTTGGGATACCATGGAGCGGCTATAAGTTTTCGCTGGAAGCATCCTTCTGAGTGGCCACCTGGAGGATCTCAGGGAGATAGGCAAGAGCTTTCCCTGCTTTTGGCTTCCCATGCTTGTAATTCTCTGAGGGGACCTGATGTCTTGGCTTGGGATGGTTTGGAGTTGTTTGGAAAGTACTATGTGGCATCTGGTTATAGGCAGTTAAGTAGACAGTTGTTTGGGGACATTGAGGTCCCTTGGTGGAAATAAGTCTGGCACAAGTTGTCATGGCCCAAGTGCAACTTCTTTATGTGGTTAGTGGTTCAAAACTGGTGTCTTACTTGGGATAACTTATGTAAGCATGGTTTTCATGGCCCCTCTATTTGTGTCTTCTGTCATGGCTATGAAGAGAGTTTCTCCCATCTCTTCTTCCAATGTTCCTATGCTAGAGAGATTTGGCATTTCTGGTGGGGGGTGTGGAATACGGCCTGTTGGCATGCTTCTTCTTTGGTGGAGTTTGGGGAGCGGTGGGGTAGGGCCCTTGTCTCTACCTCCTTTCTTCAGGCTACTTGGGCTCTTGGGCCTTCCTTTATTATTTGGAACCTGTGGTTGGAAAGGAATAGGCGGATTTTTCATGATTTGTTGTTGATTGCCCCTCACTTGTGGTGGAAAATTCTACACTCTTTAGGGGAAACTATTGCGGCTAAGTGTGATATGACGGTGTTGGTGGATCCTCATGATGTTGGTTGTTGTAATCATCTGCATCTTCCACCTCTGCAATGGAAAATCATGCGCAATAGATGTAGACATCCTACCCCGAAGGTGAATAGGGAGGAAAGATGGACCCCTCCTCCTCATGGTGTCCTAAAAATCAACTCGGATGGCTCTTCTCGTGGAAATTCGGGTCATGTTGGCATTGGGGGTATTGGTCGGGATTGCTTTGGGGATGT
Source organism: Sequoiadendron giganteum (assembly GCA_007115665.2). Taxonomy (NCBI): domain Eukaryota; kingdom Viridiplantae; phylum Streptophyta; class Pinopsida; order Cupressales; family Cupressaceae; genus Sequoiadendron; species Sequoiadendron giganteum. The sequence goes on along the minus strand of CM021101.1, from coordinate 121,699,600 downwards.
TAAGTTTATCTTCTCTATGTATAAGGGTATTCATACTAATAATCTTATGGAGGCTCAGGCCATTTTATTGGCTATGGAGCGGAGCAGTCATTTGGGATGGCGAAGGATCATATGTGAGTCTGACTTCTAGGTTGTGGTGAACTTGCTGAAAAGGTAGCATTTAAATGATGTGAGTTGGCAGCTGGCTTTGATTGTTGAACAAATTCTCACTCTCTGTGCTTCTTTGGACTATATTACTTTTACTCATATTCCTTGAGAATGGAATGGTGTTGCTGATTGCTTGGCTAAATGGGCTTCTGATTATACTCATGGTTGGAATTTGGTGGATCGGGGTCAACTACCCCCAGATTTGTCTCTTGAATTGGATCACTTGGTTGAATTTGATAGGGCCATTTAATGCCTTTTCTTTGTAACATTTTCTTGATTGAATAAAGTTTTTACACCTCCTTGATGTTAAAAAAAAAGTCTTCTGTTCCGTGTCATTTGAGACTTCCGTTTCGTTCTGTGCCATTTGAGATTAAGTCTTTTACGTCGATTGAGATGGGCCCGTTTGTGATTTAAGATTCTAGCATTGAACTTTAGTTCGTATTATGTTTTTTAAGTATTATTTTTATTGAGATATTGAGTTTAATTATTAACTAGTAATCACACCTTGGGGTGCAATGGGTATGCCAAAGATAAAATATTGATTAATTATTGTTAGTTATGTTTATTTGGAAAATGGAAAACCTATTAATAGTTGTAGTTTAAGTATTTCTCCAAAAAGATTTAACTATTTGGAAAAAAATTGGTCTATTTATTTGCATATGTTTGTGCAGTATATAGGATCAATCCACAATTCATTTAGGAATTAATCAACTATGCATCCACTTACATGGATCTATCTACACAATTGAAACAAAAAATCTGATTGAAGAAGATAATTATACTTCATCATCAACATGTAGAATTGAAAGGTGTGATTTATCATCCCAAAATCTTATGTTCTAACCCATTTATCACTTGCCAAATTGAATCCTTTTCTATGTGTTATATATATATTTAACCCACATTATATTATTGTAATCATTATTTTCTTTTACAAGTCTCTAGTCAATTTAAAATGAATGCGCACCTTTCTAAATTTGAGTAATGTTATTGCCTCATCCAAACGAACATTGTTGCATTTAACACTTTTTGGACTCTCTTTGATGAAGAATATTTATTACACTTAAGAATTAAATTAAAAGCCATGTATCCATATGAGTTGACATGTAGATTGATAAATGTCCATACTCTTTTAACTATTGCATATTGTGCAAATGTGGCAAGTCCAGAGGAAACACTTGTTTGAGCCTATCAAACATTTAACTTCTTAATTCTTTTCAAAATTCCATTTATGTGATTAGGAAATTCTATAAGGCTATGATCTCCTACACATTTGGTGTAGGCTCGGAGCAAAATGATCCACCAAAAGCGTGAATCAACAGGGCCAACCCTACTGATGGCACTTTCCCCAAAATCTGCAATCAAGGTGTCTGATTTTGAGGTAGCAAGTATAACACCTTCAGTAAGAGTAAAACAGTCAATCCACTTCTAGTAGGCTTGGAGATGCAGAGGCTTCAACAAAAAGTTCTTAACAATCTCAGGCTCCCCATTGATCAGGAATGCAAAAGAACTTGGAACAAAGTCCCTAACAAATACCTGGTTATAACAAAAAAATACAATTAAGAACACAGATTTGGAATTCATTATCATTTTACAAGAAAGAAATTTTCGACGGATAAAAAAAAAACTTGGCAGCCATTACCAACAAACAATCTTGTCTTTCTGGCAATGCAATATCCAAACATATCAATATAAAGAACATAACCTTGGCAACCACTATCATCAAACAGTCTCAACTTATAACAATTCAATTTCCCAAGGGTTAAACAACACAGTTTTGGAAGCCATTAACCATCAAAAAATCTCATCTTATGACTGGCATCAAATAAATAAATCATTACCTCCTCATTGGCTTTTTAATCATTATCCATTTTCAATTGCTTTAGCACCCAACATGCCAACAATAGACCAGTACAATATGGTGAAAAATCAAACAAGACATGCATAATTATTTCCCATAGCAATACCATGGTTGCAATGGAGAATGAGAGTTTGATTAATAGAAATTTGAGTAACTTGAGCACAAATAGAGCTTTGAGTGATTTCTTTGGAAAGGGGTGTCCCAATCAAGTGTTATCTCCAAGTACAAACAAGTTGGATGTTATAAGCATACAGTGTGATGATTCCAATTTTTTTTGTCTCGGTCATATGTAGACAACACAATCACAGTTTTAAGATAAAAGAGTAGAAGAAAATAGTGGTTACTCTCAAGTTGGAAAATGGCTAAAGCTTTTGTCAAAAGGATCCATGCTCAAGTCAAACTATGAAGAGTGATCATGTAGAGAATGGATACAAAGAAAGCACAAGAAAACTAAAAATACATCAAGTTGTTCAAGAAAAGAGCAAGAAAGATATAGTCAATAAATCAAATCTATAAGAGTATGAAAGGTGTTGCATAATAATAAAATGTTTCATGCATAATATTAAAAAGTTTCAAAAATTTGATATTCGCCATTGGATAGTAAAAAAGAAGGTTGAAAAGGTAATAGTGGGCACATAAAATACCTTCATAAAGCATCTAATATAGAACTCATAATTTAGAAGGTTGGTGTAAACATGTCAACAATAGACCAGTACAGTATGCTGCAAAACCAAACCCACTGCATATATGAGTCAAATTAAAAACATCTAAGAGACTCGAGGAAAATAGATGAAGCTTTGTAAAGAATAATGTATTAACTGATGAAGCCGATGTAATATTTATTGTTCAGTCTTTGAAAAAAGGTGTGTAAACCATTGAATTTACAACTTATATTAAATAGTAAATAATATTTGATTTGTGTCATGCCAATTCATTGCATTTTGACATTTGTTCTTAAAAGTACAAGCATAAGTTCAGTGGCAGAAAACTGATAGGAAATATTAACTGTATAAAGGATAAGCTCTGTACTATTCAATATGTGAAAGAAGCTCCAACAACCATTGCATTGATAGTCTCAGCTGTAGGTGGTATACATTTAATATTAAATAAATTTGTCAGGAAAACTGTCCTAAAAAGTAGCTTATATATCGAAACAGGCACAGATAAAACCACATAACCAATAACAAAAGAATTGTAATATTAAATAAAGGCATTGTAGTGAGCATACACAAAATCTCTAAAATCATTGTTTGATTCCCATATTGAATAATCCTAATCACTTCCAATATGAATCTTGATATTATTTCAATCTTGATTGGACATTTCATGAAGTTGGTAATAATGGTTCTCCTTCTCTCTAGAAATCATTTGTAAATTTTCTTATAAATAAAGTTATTATTATTTTGACAAGTAATAACAATGGTATTACTGTATTTTGGTGGTGCAATATCATTGACATTAAAATTCCTACAGTACCCATTACTAATGAAGGCTAGCACTGTTGTAGAGGTTGCTTCATTTAGCAAATAACAAAAGAACTGTAATACTGAAATGAAACACAACAACCATAATAAATATTACTGAAATCATGGCAAGTGAGTTACTTGGGTCTCATTGTACCAGTGATTATTTTTGTGAGTTACTATTATTTGTTTTATTCAAGACATTGAAGAAGTATAAGAATGTGCTATGGAAACCATTGTATTTACAGGTTCAGCAGCATGTGCCATACATTCAAGTTTGTGTCATTGCTTTACTATTTACTATGTGAAAGAAGTTGTAGCAATCATTGCATTTATAGCTTCAGCTGTAGCAGGTATACATTAAATATTAAATAAAGTTTTCAGGAGAAGTGTCATAAAAATAACTTATATATTGAAATTTCTTTACCATTGTGAACATAATTGGATGGTGAGAACTCTACTATAAAGAGTAACTTCAATAGAAGATGCTAGAAGACTTCTTTAATGTCGATTGAGTAGATGTCAAAGAACTCTATGTTGAATGTAATATGCTTGATGTTGATAGTGTAGAAGCTCCTGAAAGACTGCTTGTATGTCATTTCAGTAGTTGTCAAAGAATAAATCTCTAGAAATGGAGTTTAAAGTGAACATACTTGTACGTATTGGCTAGCTGAATTGAAGTAGGGCATTTCAAATGGTTGATGTTGATAGTTCTGATAGCCGAGCTTTCTCATGGATCCTATGTGAAACATATGGGATTTGTTTCATGCGTGTGCATCTTTCGAAAGTGAATGGTAGGTGGATTTGAAGGCTGGAAAGATGAGTGACTCGAAATTGATGTGAACATTAAGCCTTGTCGATCAATGTTGTCGGTGTCAATGGTGGCCATCTGAAGTGTAAACCCCTGTGATTTGTGGATGGTTAAGGCCAATGCTATTTTAAGTGGTATTTGGCAGTGACCACCATGACTAATGGGGGTAATAGGGACATCTTTGGGATTGTTTGTATCCCAGGCAGGGCCAATGTAATTCTTGAATCAGACAACAACAAAGAAAGGGAGTTGGGGTGGTTTATCAATCTCCTTGTAGACTATTTTTTTTACTATTCCAAGAGCTCCATTAACAAGGCTAGTATCAATCCATAGATTACAAGATAACATAACCTTTTGGTTGACAGAAAGTAGAATCTTAGGTTGGAGTTGCTCATCATCTAGATTTGAGGTGAAAGAGTTCCCTATTTGCTCAGCAGTGGCAATGGAAACATGATGTGCTAGAGACAACAATATACGTGTATTATGGAGTAAAACCTTTTCATTGGTTGCATAAAGATGTATGGATGATATGAAAGAATTTTTTTCAGTAGGTGATAGTGTCAAGCTTGACCTTGACATTAATAGTTGCCAATCTGCAATAGTAGGTTCAACCTTTCTTAAATTGCACAAGAGGTCACGAAATAGAACTTGAGTGGTATCCTCTCCCGCTTGACGAAATATTTTGTTTAGTGTAACAACAGTTTGGAAGCTACGCCATAGTGTCACCCCATAGGAAGTAGAAGAGTACATAGGAATGTCTTTGACTGGTGGTAGCTGGCCGAGGTCTCCAAAAAGCAGTATTGAGTGGCCTCCAAAAGGGCTTTGGTTGTTTGTTGGGAAAGCTTTGCGTAAGCGATAGTTGATTCACTCAAGCAATCTGGGACCGATGAAGCTCATTTCGTCTATTAAAATGTAGCAAACAAAGTGCATTCCCTCTTGGAAGCTTGCTAGTGTTTGGCCCTGCAAGGGAGCAAAATCTTTGATGGGGATGCGCAGTGTTGAATGAATAGTTGATGCTCCAATGTTGAATGTTGCAACACCTATTGGTGCAAGAATTAATAGTGATGTTTGCCTATTTGGATTGAAAGAATTTAGTGCATACCTAATTTTTTTAATTAGGTGTGACTTTCCAGTTCTTGCAGTTCCTTGAACTATTATTTTTAGTGGTGGTTGGTAAGTAATGGAGGATAGGTGTGACAACACTAAATCTAGTGTTTTCCTTTGTTCCAATGAAATTTTGTGCTGGGTATTTACAAAGGGTGAAAGGGGGACTTGATATCTTATGCAGTTTGAGTCTACAAAGTTGAATGCTACATTGAGTTCTATTGGATTTATGGAATGAGTATTCCAGTCATGGTTAAGGTCTAATTCATGGTTTCCTAGCATGTCAAGTGCATCCAACTTGAGTGGATGGCCTAGGTGGACACTTGACAAGATGTGCCAATCAGATTGGTTGCATTGATGTGGGGGTTCTACATCATTTGAAGAAGATTCATGTTTTGTATTAGAGGTTGTATCTGGTTGACTGCGTCGAGCACACCATGGATGGTAAGTGCATGGCATCCTATCCCATTGTGCCAAAATTTGAGTTGGTGTGGAACCAAGGTCAATTGCAATGTTATGAAAAGGTTTGTAGAGAAGTAGTTCGCTCTAGCAGAAGTCATGGAATCTTGGGTCGTCTTTAGAAGGAATGCTTGTGAAGCGACGGGAGACTCAAACTATTGCTTTAGAGGAACGCTCTTTCCATTGGTTCGCTTTACGTATTGTTTTAAAGCTCCATTTTTGAGTCACCTCTATCAGTGGCATTGCCTCCAGACTAATAGGATGAGCCATGTATGCATAAATGTAGTTTGTTTGTGGTGATGTACTTGCACCTGAGAGTGGAACACGTTGATAGTTTTTTTGGTTGACATTTAAGGAAACAAATGTTTGGCTACACAAGCAGAGTGGTAGTTTTAAAAGAAGGTGGCAACTGTCTTGAGCACTAATATCACGATCCACAAGGTTGTCAACAAGAATTTTCCTAAAAGCTATTGGTCCCGGCATGTCAAGATCAAAATTTGTTGAAATACAACAAAGCATTGCATGGTATGTTTTGGATTTGGTTTCTGCTTTAGCTGCATATTTCGCGATATATTTGAGCACTACATCTATTGAGATAACAGGCTGACAATCTACATTTGCATGTCAAATAGAGAGGATAGTGGGGTTGTGAAGATTAACCCAGTCATCACTACGAGCAGGATGTGCTTTGGCTTCCCACTCTCATTTGAGAGTGTTGAATTGTTTTGCATGGTCCAAGGGGATTTATAGCGGCATTCAACGGTACCTCCTTTTCTCTGCAAGCATGTTTGCAAGGTACAATGTGTATGGCTTTGAACATAATTGAGTAGTTCATTGTAGTCATTTGAAGGGGTGGACAACATAATCATTCTTGTATCCATTAGGCAGGGGTTGTTTAAGGAGGACCTTGGAACTGTTGCATTTGAGCTTTAGTTGGGACGCGAGTTCCAAGCAAAGACATAGTTGTCAATGTAGTCGATTGTATGTTGTATTGATCCAAGATTATTCCATTGTGATCTAGCAATATCGAGTGCATCTTTGAGACAAATGAAACTGTGGACATGTGCAGAGCCATAGTGTTGCCATTCATACCTAGACACAAAATATGTTATTAAGAAAATGATGAACGAAAGACATAAATATAAATGGAACTGTGGAGTTAATTTACCTATACCAGTAGTCATTTGTGCAAAGAATATTTTCCAAAAACTCCTCATGAAATGTAGTAAATCGGTGATGCATGTGAAGTGCACAAAAGGTGTGGGTTTCGCACTATATTCTGGATCCTCCACCGAGCAGCTATTGAAGGATTTCCTGGTGTGGTTGATGGCATGGCATTGTGTAAGTCTGGCCATTTAGTATCTGCTGCACTAAGGGTGAAGAATAGAGTCAGACAACCAATTTGAATAACCAATTCTGATAGCTCCCCCCTACAAAGAGTCCAGAAGGGGCGGGTACCATAGATTTTTGTGCTGAACCATATAACTTAGTTTGCAAGATGTTCATCAAGGAGGTCCTTGAGTCTTTCGCGCAAGTCAAATATTGTTGTTGGTAGACTACTTTTGAAGTGTTTTTGAACAAATACGGAAGTTGTGGCTTGGCTGCAGTGATGCATAAGAATATTAAGTATGAAGTATCTAAATCATGGGTTCTGGCCGAATCTATTATCATGGTATCAAAGAAGATGGAGAGAATATTCATGTAGCTTGACCTCTTTCATACTTTGTTGATTGAATGCAGCTCTGCCCTTTGGAAACAATGTCGGGAATGCCATAACAAACAAGCCTTCAGTGGTGTATTCATTAAGATGTGTAAGAGAAACTGGTGGCCAATCAATAGTAGGAGTTGGGCGTCCTTCCCCTAACTGCAACAGGGCTCGCAATTCTTGCACTTCAATACATGCAGGGGGCAGGTTTGCAATAAATGAAGTTGTTGCTTCCACATTCTCTTGCAATTGTTCTTTGGTTGTATTATCTATCTCCATGAAGCTAAAATTAGGGGGGCTCAAGTTGAGGTTGTTGCATTTAGCAGGTCAGAGATGTCAGTGGAGGCAATAGGCAAGGATAAGAGAGAGGTCTCATCTAATTGGACATATTTGTAGTAGGGGTCATAACATATCTTATATTGGAAAGCCTCGTGAACATGTACTCTGCAAACATAGAAATTGTACTATTGGGAATCAACAGTTTTTTTATTGACTATGAGTATATCCAAGTCATGTATATGGTGTGGCAAGTAATTGGCAATTACTGTAATATCCTGAGGAAAAATAATAATGTGGCCACTGTATTTTAGTTGTCCCCCTCTTGCATAAGTAGCTTTGAGGACATGGCTAACTCTTGATATAAGCATCTCCTCAGTCTGAGATAGGCGTTGTAAACAAGTAGGCTTCTCTCTAGGGTCCGTGTTGATCCACTTTGAGAAGCAATTACCATTTTTTCTCTGAAATGCATCTTGAACAAGCACTACTACCATTTAATAGCCTAGTTCTTATTCCTGGATATCGTTCCATGCATACTTGGCATGTTGATATGTTTGATAGGTTGTCCAACTTTGAATGGAATGAATTCCTAGAGATGTAATATTTTGCAGGAAATAGTGGGGGATGGAGGTTTTGGGAGGGAGAGAAAGAGTGAAATGTAGATTGCACTTGAGGTGGTGGTGGTTGCAATTGGGGAGGAATATTGGAAAGACAAGGCAAGGGTGTGGAGGAGCTTGCAAGGTTACTTTGATGGTTTTATCTACTTCATCTATTAATAGAATCCTTATTTGCATGGTACCATAATCATTTTAGATGGTTACGATGAGACCATTGTGCTTGCATACTTTCATCCTGGTTTTCCATGGTAGTGGTTGCTGAGGAACAGACCAATGCAATATTATTTTGCATTAGATAATGAAAAAGTTGAAATAACACGTTTAAGTTAGGTGTCTAAAATTAGCAAGAATAATGGTTGAAGTAATAATCCTTTGTATTGATAAATAATTAATTAGAATATATACCTTTTAAAAGGTAGAAATCATATTATGAAACATGTGCACAAGATAACATTGTCATATCAAAAAAGACTTTGTATTCAATTCATTTGTAATTTTAGGCACACATCATTACATATAGTGGTATGGACAAAAGCAAAAGCTGTACAACATAAGCAAAGAATATACATTTTTGTTGAAAATAAGAGGTACATGCAAACTTTAAATAGGTTTTATCGCTGTAACTACAAAGCTTTGTACTTCTTTCCCAGCAAATGAATTCATTGTGATGGCCACTTCAAAGAGAAACTGGCTCCCAAGAACTTAATCCAACACGTGTTTAGCTGCATCAAGTTCAGCTATAAGTAGTTGAAGATTTTCATCGGAAACTCCAAACAAGTTGTTTGCGGGTCCTTCGAATGCAGTAACTTTAACAAGAGAACCTATGCCATCGTCCAAGTCCACTTTGACCATGTAGCTAAAATCACATCCAGGGAGATCAATAGAACACTTCGGGAAATGAAAGATATTGGGGTTCTTTTGTACAACCTTCTTCTTACATTTCTTATTGCCCACAAGAATAGGACAAGAGAGGTAGTAAAAGTTTTCCAAGTAGACTTTTGATATGCTTGCTTTTACACAAACATTTGTTTTTCCAGGATAGTTTATACTATTGATTGATGCAATTTCAATTGGATTCCCAAACTTGTTGGAAGAAAGATGATCTATTGAAAGTGAAATGAAGGGTGTCTCATTCCCTACAGTGGCATACTGGTCATGCAACATTGACGCTTCTAATAGTTTTGGATTTATGACAATTGTAGTTGCAAATATGGTATCAAGAGCTTTTCCACGCCAGGAGGTTATACATCCAGATTTTATCAAGATAATGGGAGGGGTTGGTAGAAGAGGAAAAGTAGATATTTCTTTACCTTCAAATTCACAATGACGACCCCAAAGTGTAATATCAATGCTCAAGCATTACATGTCTGTGATTGTTGCAGTGAACTTTACTGTTTCAGTCCCATCTCTCTTACGAATGGTTGATGCAGGGGAGATAGATAAAAGTATGCCGAGAACATCAACAATGGAATTAATAGGTAGTGATAGTAGGGAATCTATGCTTTTGATATGCAAGTTATGCATGGGGATTGTAGAGTCTACACATGGTGAAGGAGTAATTGTTGATGATTTGTGAAGGAAAATTTCAAATGGGTCCGTCGAGCTACTTTACTTTTTATTAGAAACTTGTATGTGACCATTAGAAATAATGTATACACAATTAGAGTGCACAACATTATAGAATTCATCAACAAGTTCATTGAAGCATGTGACATGTATGTCAGTTCCTTCTTTGTCAATGAAGTCAAAACCAAAAACTTTTCCTTCTCGGTTAGCATTGTGAAACTCATGGATTGGACTCTTTGTTAATACTCTACCCTCAATGGACCAATGCTTATAGTATGGGGTTAAATATTTGATGGGAAGTATTTCAGAATTGGGTATGGTTGGTTCTTGGGTAGATATTGCATCTTGTTGCAATCCAAATGGGCCTTGGGAGCTAGTAGATGGGAAATGACTTGTTTCCTGCAGAAGAGGAGTTGGAGTGCCAACAAGTGGTGCTTTATTCAATACCATTTCAAGACTATTTATAATTATAGCCCTACAATTTAACATTGTAAATGATTTAGGAACATCACATCAGTGAATGAAAGCAATTTTCAAAAATAGAGTAAGGTTGGATGTACATGTATTTGTCGAACACTTTGGATGTATATTCTGTAAGGTGGACAATAGACCCAGTGATCATTGCTTTTTTGACAACAAGATTGTTAAATTGGCTAGGAAGAAGTTGGATGGGTATGGACACCATCAAGGAGTTAAGCCCGGTACTTAACATCTGTTGAATGAGCATGTTGTATAGTGTTTATGGACATGACCTGTAATGAAGGGTGAAGATCAAACATGCTTGCAAGAATATATTCAATGAAATTTGGAGTTAAAGTTGCCATCAAGAAGGTGCAAGGTAATTGAATCTATTTGCCTGCCAGGTAGTTGTGAGTGTTAAAATTGGTTTTTATAACATGTCAAATAAAGGTGCTGCTTAATTATATGATTATTAATAGGGAAAACCACAATTGCAAGGTAAAGAAGGGAATCGTACAATTGAAAATATATTGTCACATAGTTTATCTACACTTTTATCAAACCAATGGTTTGTGAATGGGTTAAATTTTATGCAAGCTATATAGTACAAGACTTTCTTCAAGTGTTATCTTTAAAAACAATATATGTCGAAGTATTGTGTGTTTAGTTTTTAAGATTTATAAAGACCTAAAAAATTTGTTATGGAAACAAGCATTTAAGTATTTAGTGAAGGTTAATTTCAAAGAATGAAATTTGAAAACACACAATATATGTGCATGGTAAACAAATATATTTGTAATATTGAAGCCCTTTTGGGGAAATATAGTACAAGGAAAATTTGCAACAAGTGCGTGTTCAAAACAGTATTTACAAAACTTATATTGGAAGGCCATATTAGACACGACTATAGAAGGCTATATTGTTTATTTACATTGCAGCCATAAGCATGCATAGTATAGGCCGTTGGAACAAGGCTTAAAACGAACATTTCAATTAAATATATGGCAAATATTTATGAGAAATACAAACTATATTTGAATGTGGTAGTACAGATAATTGATTTTTCGTACTATATTTGAATTGGTTTGTAGGCTATGGCTGGTTGATTTTCCATATAGTAATGATGTATCCATATAGTGGTGATAAACATACTTGCCATACCTTGATAATAATAGGGATCTAACACTATGTTTTATAATAATATCACTTATGAAAATAGGCACAGATATGTAACATATGTGTTACATATCAAATTCATTTCACTGTTTAAAAATCTCTTAATTTGATAGATAAGAAAAAAAGTGTTTAGAATTAAATAGAGCACTTTATATTTCTTTGCTTTCATTATTTTCTATCAATATGATGTGTTTTTCAGAAATCATCTAGTTTTCCTCTATGTTTGTTGTGTTCTAAAGTAAACAAATGATTCATTTCACAAGTTTTGGAAATATGTACGTGAAGAAGCAAATAGGGATCTAAAAATCTATTAATTTGATATGTAACAACAAAAGTAAGGAATACAACACAACACAAAATTATGCGGCAAGTGACTTACCGTAAGATTTTTGAAAACATGTGTCCTGTTGACAATGATGCGAAAGAGATAAAATGAGCAGAAGCCGCTTAAAAGTGAGACAAACCAAAACCAATCTTCTTAGAGCTGCTCTTTCAATCTATTCACAATAAACAAAAAGTAGATCTAAGTATTATTGGAATTGAGAGGTTTTGCTGAAACAAAAACGAAAAAGTGAAAAACACTAAATAAACATAAAATTCAAGCAAAATTAGAAAGAAAAAAAATGGATTTTTTAAAAGCTGTAGAAACTATCCTTATAATAATGACTTGAATGAAAGGACATTTATTCAATTACAAACTAAAAAGTAATCATTTTTTTACATTTCTAAAGGACTTGCAGATTGTCTTCCATCAAATAAGAAAAATAGAGTTACCATGCATACCAGAAATAGGAATTCTATTGAATTATATTATCAAGTGCAAAATCTGATATGGGTTAGAGATTTTCTTTTTATTTAGTATTCTAAAAATCGATGAGCTATGATTTGACAGTTAAAGTGCAAAAATGTTTTGACAAAGGGCAACAAGTTTCACAGTCAAAGAGAAACAAATTTGACAATCTCGTGAGCAGAAATAATTATGAAATATGAACAGAGATATGAGTAAATATGAACAAAAAATATCAAAATCTCATGAGCAGCAAATAATTATGAAATAATGAGCAGAAATATGAGTACATAATGAGCAAATAATGTTGAAATATGAGAAGCAAATAATGACACTAACAAATGCAGCAATACTGACATGAAAAGTGCAAAAATAGTGCAACAATAATATAGTCATATGAGCAGCAATAATACTATCAAAAGTGCAGCAATAATATAGTCATATGAGCAGCAATACAAGATTATTGTCATTTCTATGATGCAAAGTGGAGAAATGATTAGAATAATATAATGAGGGTTAAATATTTCAATGGGTTGTCTATTTAGATTTTTCAAAGTTATATATAGAATAATATTTGTAATTATATACAACACATAGAGAAGGATTCAATTTGGCAAGTGAGAAATGGGTTAGAAAATGAGATTTTGGAATGATAAATCACACCTTTCAATTCTACATGTTGATGATGAAGTTTAATTATGTTCTTCATTCAGAATTATTGTTTCAATTGTGTCTAGATAGATCTGTTATACAGTTTTATTCACTTATAATCAAATTCACTTATAATAAGCAAATTCACTTATAATATGCACAAAACAGATCTATTATACAGTTTTAGAAACTTATAAGCAAATTCACTTGACAACTATAAGCCAAATTCTATAATAATCTTCACCTATAAGTGTACATGCAAAATGTAGGAAGCATATGAAGGTGTGAATTTTGGATTTTTCCCTTACAAAATAAATGCACAATTTCCTTTACCACACTCCCCAAGAATGCATCTAGCATTATGCCATTCTCTAAAGGTGCAAGGGCTTCCAAACCTGTTGAGGATCAGATATTGTGAGGGTTTTTCTTTTGAGCAAAAATACTAAAGTGAGAAACATGGTAAGTTGACAAAAACCTTAACTGGGATGCTCAAGTCAATTTATAAGGAAAATATTACTAGCTCAAATAAAATGCATACCAATGAGATAGTGTGGAAATTCATAAACATAGGTGAGGGCACAGTTGTATCAATACATTGAGAAATAAGCTTTCACTCTCATAACACAAACAAAAAGTTGCAAGTATTCTAGGCTAATACTTCTCCCGTCGAAAATACAACAGTTTATGTGGCTTGTTGACATGGGAAACTCCTAAAAATGGGACATTGAAAAAATGAGGTTGGATTGGTCTAAACATGTTCCTTATATTGTAAAAGAAGTGACCAAACAATCTTTCGCCTCTTCATCAATTTCTCTTATGCAAAACAGATTTGAAAGAACTTAGCAGGTAAATTCTTTCATCAAGACCCTGCTGAACAATCCATCAGAACACTTCCTATAGTTTTAGTCAAAAGTAAATCAGATGTGTTTTGATTCAACTCTTGGTTATAGTTTATTGGAAAATTTGTCTTGGAATGACACAATAATTTTTTGGAAATTTTTGCCAAATTATAGAATAAGTAGTTGGATAGCAACAAAGCATGTCCATAGTGCAGCTTTAATATACTTACAGATGCTTGTCAATGATCATTGGATCACTTTACTATCAAATTATCAATTTTTCTATGGGTTTCATTTTCTTCTACTCATAACATTTATATAAGTGATATATTGTAGCACTTTGTACTATTTCTAATTTTTTTTAATTTAATTCTTTCATGTTCCCCATGCTATCTGTAATGCCCCACCACGCAACCCTAGAGGAAGTTTCAATTCACTAAGCAAGCGTACTAATTTTTTTTTTTTTAAAAGTGAATTAAACCCACATGTTCAACTATAATTGACAACATCCCCTAGGGTTACATAACTAAGATTACTTAAATCCCCATTAACATACAACATCTAAATTACCTTGAAAGTAAATATCTCAAGTGATAGCATTCAACAACATAAAAAGATACGAGATAAAATGAAGCATTCATTACATAAATCTATTACATACATCTATTACAATCCTCATTCCCGAAATGAGTCAAAATACATAAGTATGATCATTACAAGGTCCACCTCATAACACAAGAGGGGTAAATCAATAACATTACATTATGAGATACAAAGTACAAGAATTAAAACTAAGAAATGCAAGATGTCCATCTAGATGTCTCGCCACCAAGTACTAAAGATCAAGGGGACCCAACAGCTTTGGTGCATGTTCCACCCAACCATGTGGTACCCGCAGGCCCACCCCCCATGCTAGGAGATAGTAACAAAGTAACATGGACGAGAAACCTACTACCTCAAACCAAAGGTAGACTCATACTGATACAAACTGACTCAACCACACATATGCACAATATAAGTCTAACTCTAATCATGGTTACATTGCTTCCAGACATAATATAATCAAGTGTGCTAAAGAACCATACGCACAACATAACACAGTGTTATCCTAGATAGAGTGTCATCGCAAGGTTTTTCATGAGATATCCTCTAGGCATTCTTCATAGGCTCCGAAAATCCTGGTGGCCTCAACTGAATCCCGACACTCATACTAGCTCAAGCGGAATCAACTACCTCTCATAAGGACAAGATAGTGATCTTGCCATTCCAGGCCTTCTCACTCACCCTAAGTCTAAGCAAACCCTTGTGTCTATGAGTGAGGTTAATTTATCTTGGTTAATGTAAACTACATCCTAATTCTCTAAGTACATTTACTTTAGTTCTCAGTTGTTAAAATCACTTCTGAAGGTTTCTCGGTTTACCTCTTTGGGCTCTGGCCCCTATCAAAAGCCACTCTTCTAATTGGATAACACACTACACAATCTAACACCAAGGGTTACTCAAGTGTTACAGAACTGAACCAACATGCTTTCCCCTATCCTAGGAGGCAACCACAAAGAAATCCACTCCAACACTAGGAGGAAACTAAATACTTGTAACACTACCCAAGGGAAAATCAAACAATAACTTAACAAGGGAATGACCCACATTTACTAGAAGACTTTACAATCCAAAACTCAACACTCATTCACAAAGTAATCATTAAAAGATACATCAATGAACTCATGCATTGCCAATGAAAAATACTATATTTGGTTATCCTAAAACCATGTTCCTAACTGATGTTTCTCACAGGAAATAGAATAATACCATTCTAGAA
Organism: Sequoiadendron giganteum; assembly: GCA_007115665.2. Lineage (NCBI taxonomy): Eukaryota > Viridiplantae > Streptophyta > Pinopsida > Cupressales > Cupressaceae > Sequoiadendron > Sequoiadendron giganteum. The sequence goes on along the minus strand of CM021101.1, from coordinate 121,683,860 downwards.
TTTACATTGAACAATAAATTTTTTATTAAATACATAATCACCGCAACTTAATCAAATCATGAGCAATAATAAATTCAACTATAATTAGTTGTCTAAGTCGTTGCATGTTCCTATGTTTAACAAGGTATTAAATATGAATTTCTACAAGCGAAAACATCATATATTAAAAACTAATATTCGCTATTAAAATACAACTCCTATTCTCATTTTAATCCAGCAATTCAAACTATATAAAAAAAAAAAACTTTAATAGAGTTAAATATATTAATATATAATATTAATTATATACATAATATATATATATATAAAATATTATATATATTTATATATAATATTAAAAAAAATACATATATATAATATATATATATAAATTAAATATTATATAAAAAAATATTAAAACAAAATAAAAATTAAAATAAAAATTAAATAAAAATTAAAAAACCGAATTTAAATAACCAAAAACAAAAAAATTAAAAAGAAAAACGAAAATCAAAAAAGGATGGCAGGGTCGGACGGTACCCGTACCCTGTGTCACTGTCCGTAGTCCGCAGACCCCACACACTGCGCCGACTATACTTTAAGTACAGCGGTCGGCAGTAATAAAGGGGGCTACAGTCCCCACGGGATAGTGCATCACCCCATGTGGTGGGCGCACTACCCAATGGGTACTATGTACCCAATAACAAACAAAAATAGTGGGGGGCCGAACCCTCCCCCCCCACACATAAAATATTTTCTTACAAACAAAATTTTCAAAAGAATAATTTCATACGCAGTACGAATTTCGTACATTCGCCGTATGGCGACATTAACAAATATTAACAACACAATAAATCAAAATTATATATATATGTAAATATAGATTATATGTATCATATTTAAAATATGATATATGTAATGTATATTTACATACATATATTTTTTTTCAGAATTACATTTACTGGTGAAATCGAAGAAATAAATTTAAAACCAGTAATAAAATTGACAACAATAGACATCTCAAGTTCAAGAGATTTAAAAACTAAATACCAAAAGAAGCCATTCTTCCATGTTTTCAAAAAATTTAAACAAAGGAAAAGCAATACATTGTTTTTGAGTTTTTCAACAAAATTTTCTAAAAGGGTTTGCATTTTGAAAAACAAATCTGAATACCAAAATGTTGAAGTTTAACCTAGGGTTTCAAATAAATCACTCATTTGCAATTTCTTATCATTTAGAAAATAGATTAAACTAGGAACAATAAATCAAAGTAATAAAAGAAAACCTGGTTATTTGAAGCCACAGAAAATAGCCAAGATTCTTGATGCAGAGCTTCCCTTAAACTCCTCCCAATTCCTTTTCAACAATGCAATGAATTTCCAGCTAGCTTTGATCCAATAGCTCCACCTTCTTCACAAAATTTTCTCTCCTTTCAATTTAATTCTACAAACAGAAAATACTTCCAAAAACTTTCATGTGCAAACTCTCTCCAAAAATTTCCTGCTTGTGAAAGAAAAGAAGGAAGAAGAATGCCCAAATTTTTCTACCCTAATCTTATAAAACATCATTTCCTCAAAATTCCAAAATAACCTAATGCAACCCTAATGCATATTCAATGCAAGAAATTGAATTTAAAAGTTAATTTCATTTCCCCTTTTTATTTAATTTAATATATCAATCAAATATACTTACTTAATTATTATTAAATTATTTAATAACTAAATCCAATCCCTTGAGATTTAAATTCAATTAAATAAATAATTTTAACTTTAATTAACTTACTTACAATTATTTAATAATTAAATTTAATCCCTTGAGATTTAAATTTAATAAATTAAATAATTTAACTTTAATTAGCTTACTTACAATTATTTAATAATTAAATTTAATCCCTTGAGATTTAAATTTAATTAATTAAGTAATTTAAGTTTAATTTCAATAATCATTTTAAATATAATCAATAAGCCTAACATTAATATAATATAAAAAAAAACATTTCTTCTAGCCAATGCAATTTTCTAAAGAACTATTTAATAAGACAACACTTTTCAAAACATTACTTAACATCAAATAAGATACAACATGACTCAATAATCAGAACTGACGACACACTAAGGCTAAGGTGTAGACCTAACACATGTTACCAAGCTACTATCTCCCGTTCAACTTAACCGTTGGATCGACATGCTCAAACTTGTGAAACTAGGTGGAGTCGATGTCATGTACCTGCAATCCTGCAACCAAGTAAACAACATCATACAATATATCCAACATATAATACACACTGTGAAGAAGGAATTACGGATTCGCAGGGCATTTGCAAGCGAGTGATGCAAACTCATCTTCTTCACCAATACACTCATCGAAACTGACACTTCCATCATAATCCAGTAATCTCATAATAACATCTCATGTTAACTCTACAACATCATTAATCCATAATGCATGTGAAACAATAATTAGATAACTACATCCCATAATAATAATTGTCGCTCAATAGTAGCGATCAAAACATCATAACAAAATATATCTAGTATCAAAGTAACTGCAACCAAACACAGCATAAAGCAAACCAAACGAGAAGCAAAACAGAGGAGCATTACACTATCTCCAAGATTTTTTTTGCCATCTCCAAACCGCGTCCTTTAAACTTGGAGAAAAAATGTTTGAATAGATAGGCTATAGACTTATCAAGATGGTTTTGGTAGTAAATAAAGGACTGGTTGCATGTTTTGTGCACAAATTTTTTTTTCTAGATTTGGGGATGGTGGAGGATGATGGTGGAACAACACTTAAAGTAAAATATTAAAAATTACTTAAAAAATAGTAAAAAAAATTGCAATTTATCATTTATGTAAAGAATGAGCAAAAGAAAGGCTGAAATTTATACAAAGTTGTACTGATGTTTGAATTTTTGTATCAAAGACAACGAGTCTTAATATTTCATCAGCATATTGAGTGGAAATTGTACCACTGACCAAGGTTTCATTGTTAGACTTTGCAGGATAATCTTCTACAATGTAAGATGTCTCAATGTTAGCTATGATGTAAACAATCTTGAGCAAATTCTGGCACTATTTATGTAGTTCCTATTTTCAAAGATGATAAAATTTGTTGCCATTCAGCAGCTGGATAGGAAATGGTCAAGGATTTTGCATTATGCCAACTCCCAAAACCAATGGATTCTTGGAGATTGCCTTTTCTTTATATAAAATTCTTCCAAATTACAACATTGCTCCCTTATTCCCTCAATATACAAATTACAACATTGCTCCCTCATAATATATAATAGTTTTATAAACATGTTAAGGATATACAACTATTTTTAAGATAGTTTTTTCTGCCTTGCTTCGTTTGAATTGAATTTGATGACCTGTACAATTATTTTCCTTTGTTCATGGACTTCGTTTTGATACAAAATGTCAATAATTCTTAGGTTGATTTACAAAGTATTATTATTTTAATCCAACTATGTATGAATCACTGCACATTTCTTTCTTTCCTCATACATTTTGTATTTTTTCACCTTTGCTAAAATATTAGTGTGGAGTGTTGAGGCCTAATTATTCATTTTATGGATAACTCCATCTACCAATTGCTTCATTTTTCTCAACTGATTGTGATGTAACCCTCTACAACTGTTGCAACTTGTTATGAATAACATTTATTACATTCTCTAATTGTTTTGTATTCTCTGCATATTATTGGAGGATATCCCCCCTTGCTATTTGGTGGAATATGTCACAAAGTTGAAACTTCGAAAGTGGCAATATGCCTAAGAGGTCCCGCCTATGATCCAACCAATGGTAGTTGGAGTAGCTATGCAGTTGCAATTGGTTGTATATAATTTTGTTGTTGCAAATAATCATTGGATTGCATTGAGGATGTGGTGGTGGATGATGAAGACCTATATGGAGATGGTGGTGATGTTTATGATGGTTTTTTCCCCTTTGTTTGGGTTGTATCTTGTTTCCCTCTCCTAGAAGGTGTATGTTGCACTTGTTAGTTACTTCCTTCCTCCTTAATACGGCATAGGCATTTTTACTTACTTCCTTCCTCCTAAATACATTTTATACTAAAATTTAACTTGTGAAGAATCTGAAAGGGGAAAACATTTCAGAGTTATGTATAATAATAAATGCATGATGAATGAACAGAATGTGACAATAGTTAAGGTGGAATTCCTAATTTTTCAATGCTGCAGGGCTCAAGGAATAGTCAAATAGAAGGCTAATTTCTATGGATGAAGTGAAACAACACAAAAGTGAAGGAGATGTTTGGACAGTGCTTAAAGGCCGTGTATACAACGTTTCCCCTTATATGAAGTTTCATCTTGGAGGTATGAATTTTTTATTATTGCTGCTTACAAGTCCTTTATCATATCTCGGTTTTGGTAGTTTTGTTGATAAATCCAATCGTTCTGCAAAGGGGTATTAAACACATCTTTTGACCAAAGAGATATTAGACAAGGTTGTCTTGGATTTTTAGTACAGGTTTCCAGGGCATGGAAGGTTGGATTAAGTGATAATGCAGGTATCCATTATGTCCATCTATTGTGAGAAATGTCTTTCCTTTGTATACTTTGTGGCAATGCACTTGAATCAATCTTTGAGAATATGTAGTGCCTGCATTGGGTCTAATCAAATGGAATTGTATGCTTCTTCTTGATCATATCTTTGTTTAAAAAATTGTAATATAGTTTTGTTTTCTTTAGTCATTTCATATGAACTTTTTTCATTTACCTCATGTTCTAACTTCTTAAAATGTCAATTTGGGTGCTTTGTTGGACATTTTGATTTTACTTACCCTTTTGACCAAAATTAGTGGTAAGTATGCATAGATATGTCAAAGTTACAAATATGTGCACACCTCTTACAATTAGGGTTTATCATTCTTATTTAGAAATTTTGCTTGTATAAGCTGTAAAATTTTTGTTTTTGAAATGTTAAAAGTGGAACTTACATTACTGAATCTTGAATGTAAACACAAAGGGACTACTCTATAAACCTTATCCGGTGGTAGGTTTGTTGTTACTGCTTTATAAACCTTGTCCAGTTGTAGGTTTGCTGATAACTGTTGCTTTTGCTAGGAAATTTGCTTCATATTAGACAAGCGGCACAACCAAAAGAGGAGAGACATCTTTTATTTTTATCCTATCTTTTGTTTGTGCTCTATCATATGTCATAAGGGATTCTCCAATTATTGTGGCTGTTTAAAAAACTTTGTCCTTATACATATTTTGCAGTCTGTTAAAGATGTACAATAAATCCTTTGAACGAATTTCTATCTATAATTAAATTACAAAAAATATTGTAATGGCAATTGTTGGGAAGGAAATCGTAATCAACAAAAGGCTTGCACAACCTTCAATGTTTTAACGACTACCACACCCTTATGAAAATGTTTTATGCTAAGAAAAAGAATGAAAATGAGCACCGTGAGGGGGAGGAGGATAAGAATACTGACAATGTGGAAAAGAAATTGACAAAAAATGAGATAGTTCCACCAAGTCCTCCCAAAGGAGATGACCTTGAGAAAATATCTGTAGATCCAGTTAAAATAGAGGAATCTGGTGTAGCTAACAATGAAACTATTGTAGTTAATGCAAATTCAGTTGGAAGATATAAAATAAACTAACTACCCCTATTTTATCAGCATTTCATGCATTTTTCAAAGTACGGGTATTGGAAGAGGGTTTGGACATCCATCTATAGCCGCTACTTTAATCTATTCACAATAAACGAAGCGGCCTATCTATGCACATTTTTTTAGCAATGGAAAACTTTTAGAAGACCTTTCTGTTCCCTGCGAACCCAGAAGTTTGAGATTTCTACTCAACTAACAATAGCCCATAGAAATTTAGGGGATTTCTTCTTCAGACATAGAAATAAACTCACCATCAAAGAAAATCCAACAGTCTAGTAGAAAGAGGCGCAAAAATGTGTCCAACTGTCAACGATGGCAATGAAAAAAGATGTGCGAAAGTCCAAACCCTACAACAGCTGGTATTTGTAAAATAAAAGGAACCCAGATTCTCCCGACAATTTCAATCTATTCACAATAAACACGGACTAGGTCATACAAGAAAATGAAACAAATTAAAGCTTCATATGGAAATTGAAGTTTGACTATTTGACCTCTATTTGTGTCATGCTGTCAAGATGCTGATATTTCTACATCTTCTGCCGACTTAGATCTCAATAACTGCAATGCAGATATCTCCATCATCTTTCCATCCTCTGCAATAGCTGATCTACTGATACATCACTGCCCTCTGTTAGGCGGAGAAATGAAAGGTCAATACCAGTGAGGAAGATTTTGGAGGAAGGAAGAAAATGAGTGAGGAAAGTGAACAACTGGGATGAATTCCATCACAGCCGAATGCCTCTCCAACAATCTGCATCGTCTGATATCAAAAAGGCTGGAAAATACTAAGCGTAAATATACCTCAACTAATTAAAAGATGAAAAGAAGGCGTACACATTCAAATGAGTGATAGAGAATATAAAGAAGTTGATGTCAAAATTTTCTTTTAAAATATGAAATTTAATATTTGAAGTTTGAATATACAAACTATCATACGTGGAAGACAAAGAGTGATGAAAAGGGAATATACATTAACGTTTTTAAAATTATGTTATTTTTTAAAACATTTTAAAGTTTATAAAATTATTTCATTTTATTTTATTTTACATTTTTTAAATATTATATGTTATAGAAACAAATTAACAATTCAGAATTAATTAATTTGAAATAATGTTTAAATAAAAAATAAAAATAATCTATAAAAGTAATAGACATGTAATTTTAATATATATATTTATAAATAATGTTTAGATTTTTATTTATTTTATTTATTTTTAATAAAAGTGAAAAGTGTATAGGGAAGAGGGCTTAATTGTTATCCATCATAATTTTTGTATATCTTAAGTTTCTAAATAATGTATCCTATTTTTATAATTGTTTTTGGATTTCTTTGTATGTGATTTAAGAGATTAAAGCTATTGTTTCAACTTCCCAATTTATAATTAATTAAGTTAAAATAATATTTAAATGAAAAAATGAAAATAACTTATTAAATTAATAGATATATAATTTTAAAATATATTTAAAAATAATGTTTATATTTTTATTTATTTAATTTATTTTTAATAAAGGAGATAAGTGTATAGGGAAGAGGGCCTAATTGTCATCCACCATAGTTTTGTACACCCAAAGTTCCTAAATGATGTATCAAACCTTTACAATTAATTTTGGGTTTCTTTGTATGTGATTTAAGAGATTAAAGCTATTGTTTCAACTTTTGGGTACTTATAAAAATTGTGGGATGAGTTGTTGCATAAACAAAGGTCCAAAAGTGGCCATTTGAGGGTGTTGATTAAGACCTATGCATAGACGCCCCAATGACTGTGTTATGGTCACCGAAAATGTTGCACAATTACTCTAACTAATAATTCTCTAAAAATGGTATCAATCAATATCTATGAATAGATGACCTAGTAATCATGCGCTATGACCACCAAAAATTTATGTATTCAGAGTGCACTCAAAGACTATGAGTTTAAAGACTGATTGGAGAAAATAATTTTGTATCTAACTAAGATAGAAGAAGAAAGGGAGCTTGTGGTGGACAAGATTAAAGAACGTCAAACTCGAGTAAAGCATTTTTTTGACAAAAAGGCTAGACAAAGAAGGGTCAAAGTCGATGATCTTGTGTTACTCTGGGATAAGCGAAATGAACCAAAATGAAGGCATGGTGAGTTTGACTCCTTGTGGAAAGGGTAATTCTAGATTGGGAAGGCCTATGCGAAAGATTCATTCTACTTAACCTATTTGGATGACATTTATTTGCCCCTTCCTTACAACAACCAATCTATGCAATTTTTTAATTAGTGAACCATGTCATTCCTCATCTTTGTGCATTGGTTAACTAGCATTTTTTTGGTCTATTTCATTTTTTGTTTTGTTCATGTGTCTGCCACTTGAAGCTCAGGTCTCTTGTACTTTTCCTTTATAGTTTTTTTTCCTATCTTGTGAATCTATGCCCAATGGATAACACATAGATCCTTTGTAAAGATTACGTGTTCATCACACATCATTTATAGTCCTTGTCCCCAATTAGAGCTAGCTATTGCCCTTATTTTTGACTAGCCTAATTTTAAAAAAAATTGCATGAAATTCATTATTCAGCTAATGTAAAATGCATATTTTGCAAGTGCTTCTAGGTCAGAAGGTGAATCCATTTAATTAATTATCACCATTTAGAAGTTTTATCCTCAATAGGTTGAGTTTTGTTCGCTCATCATACTATGTCAAACCCATCTCAAAGCATCATAGTCCAATTGATTGGATCAAGTTTTTTATGTGAAACTCTATGTCTACTACTAGATCAAAAATTTATTATGGATTTTTTCATTTGTACCTAAAATTGAATTTGCGGATTGACAAATATTGTAAAAATAATTAAATTTCAAAAATTGTGAAAGTTTATGCAAAATAGTTTTATGTGAATGTTTCTACACCAACCCATCTCCTCACTTACAAAATGTTAAAGCTTTGAATTTTGCTAGTCAAATTACAAAAAATATTAAATTCAAGGTTTAATTTAGTAGAAATGGAATTAAATTTATGGGTTTTGATTGCAATGCTATTATTAATAATTTGGTAGGGTTTCACAAGAAAATATTGAAGCAATCAAAAGTTAGGACTATTTTCTCTTTCACTACATTGACAAGTTTGACAAACAAGTTTTAGAAATTATAGGTTGTGAAAGCCATTCCAGACACTAATGGAGGAAATACATAACCACACTAAAGATGATGACCAAATGCAAAGTTTGTAACTTTTGAAATTCACCTAAAGGAAGAGAAACCTTAAAAAACTTAAGTAGGCTATAATAATAGCTCTATTGCTAAGAAATAAAGATTTTTAGAAAGAGTTCATTATTAGTCCTTACTCAAAAGGATGATGAAGGATAGATTAAACATCTAATTTATTTTTCTTCAAATAATTTGAAGGAATATTAAGAAAAATATAATTTACATGTATTACAAAGTATTCCTTCATTTTTCCAACCTTTTTAATAGTAGAATAATTCTTTCTTTAAATATATAATTTTACAATGAATTTCCCCATCAATGTATGATACATAACATACCAGGATCATATGATGAGTTAATTAATAACTATTACATAAAAAAATGTGAAAACACATGGAGATATAATTAAGGTCAATTGCAATACATTTACCATGAATTAGTTGGAACTAAAAATAAACCATAAATAACTCACTATAAGAAAAGTGTGTGTGGGAAACAATAGCAATGCAGAATAAAATTGAAGAGTTCTCATATTTTTTGAAATTATTAAATCAAATATTCATTGAAAATTATCAGAGTGAATAATTCATTTATTCACTATACTTAAGTGCACTTAGGTTGATGAGGTTAGACAACATCTTGTTTAACTGAATGTGCAACCTTTAAGCCTCTAGAGGTTACCGAGTTATTTGGTAAACCTCATGTGCGACCTTTCTGAGGTTGGAAGACTTCCCCTCTCACCTCAAAGGTCACTCAGCACTTGGCATCAAGGTTGATGACTTAGTTAAATAGGTTATCATTGCACATTCCAAGTGATCCTAAAATTGAAATCTATAGGACACTTGTCTACTCATTTGTGCCATTCATGTGGAACTTGTCAATCCACATCATATGTCAATTGTCTCTTTCTTACCTATATATGGAAGACTTTGTACTCATTGTGATTTGAATCGTCTAAATACAATATTAACATTGTTCGTTGCGCTTGTTTCTCATCTCCATAATTTCCTATTTCTTATATGGTATCAGAGCATAAGAAAAGATATTTCCAAGCCATTAGTTGTAACAATTCAATTGTGTTTTGGTTTCATTGTTGTGTGCGAGCGCTAATTATTTGCAGGAAAGTAAAAGCGTGATTTCCACACCATTTGTGGTAACCACATTCCAGTCTTTGGCTGCGACCTGCAGATATTGGAGGCCCCAGATTTGTTGTTCGCAGGTGATTTGAGTTGGCCATAACCGAATAGTAATATGAGGCGAGAGTAAGGCTATGCAGATTTTTTTCTCTTGTAGTCCCCACACATTGCGCAAGGCCTCAGGAGGTGTGATTTGCAGACCACACCCTCCACTTATCCACGACCCTTGCCCAATTAGCTCAACCCCCAGGCCCATCTCTGCTCATATTTCCTCATATTTCCTCCCTCCATCTCCAATGACCTACACATTACTTGCGCTCAACGGTAGTCAAAGTCAAAATCAATGATATCGTTGTTCACAAATTTCCAGTGAAGAACCCGTTCAAAATTGGAAATTCAATTCAATGTGGATTGAATCTGTGCCATTATAAGAAGGCATGGTTTTCTTTGTTTGGGAGTGCAGTTAAGGAGAACTTTGATCTGATCCGGAGCAAGGCATGGAGAAATCAGAAAGGGAAGAAGCATTAGCTGAAAAATTTCTCGAAAATCTTAAGGATTTCAAGCCTTTTTTTTGGCAAATCGAAAAGTGATTGCAGGCAGGCATCGCCCAACATTAGGTGGATTTGGTGTTCGTAGGAGCATTCCACAAAGGAAGGCATCATACTTATTTTAGGCACCACAACTGCACACCAACTGCCATAATTTTCTTCATTAAAAGGTGAAGGTGTATAGTGTTCCATTGTGGATCTGCAACCCATCCACAATCAAATTCTCTCTTCATAGTCGTTAGGCCGTCAATTAACCACAGCCAATAACTCTACCCTCGGATTTGACATGGTGTGGAATTTGGCAGAATTGGCACTCGAAATCGCCCATGTATTGGTATTTGAATTCGCCCAGTTGGGGTTTGCATTGGTGTTGCAAATCGCCATTGTCAAATTTGGACAAGCTCGATTTCCTTCTACACAGGTGATTTAGCTTTTGCAGGCCAGAAGACTTGATTTGGAGGCCGCAGGGAGAGGAAGACAACAATCACACGTGGAAAGAACTCTTCATTCTGCATTGTGCTACAAACCTATGCCCACACAGGCCACAAAGACTTCTGCTAGGAGTCTACTGCCTCTTTCAAAACAATTTCTTTAATTTTCCCTCTTTGTATGGCAAAAAGCATAACCATTCCTTTTAGCTCTTTAATAGTGGCATATCATGTTTGCTAGATTTATTATAACTGCAACAATTAATATTAACAATTTAGGCTAACTACCAAGCTTTATTCTAGTGCTTAAAGGAGGTTTTCTGTTTTTTACATTTTTTAACAAAAAAATCCAAATGGGGTCTTTTTTTCTGTTTTTGTCATAATTGTCAAAAGGGGGAGGTGAATTTGTTTTCTTCATAGTTAAAAAATTGTAAAAGAGAAGTCAATTTTTGCTTTTGCAATGAATTTGGAAAGAGGAAAGTGTTTAAAGGGGGTGGTAATTTTTTTGCCATAGTTAAAAAAGTTTAGAAGAGGAGTCAATTTTTCTTTTGCAATGAATTTTGCAAAGGGGGTCTTTCTCTTCATTTTGCAATAGCTTGTAAATGGAAAGGGAGTCATTTTTTGAATCAAGCGGGTTGTCATTTTACATAAATGATCTGTGTCTTTTAAACCACCTCATGACATAAACTTGTAATAACTCAATAGAAAATAAGTTAGTAAATGCACTCGCATAAAGTGCCACAATAATTGAATGTGTGTTCCATCTGGAGGGTATTTGGGAAATTTTTTACTTACACTAAATTATAAAGTGTAATGGGGGTTGTGCCATCACAACAACATATCCTCGTGATTCTCAGCTCATTCATGTGTGCCTTGTTGCAAACCCTTTCTTAGTTTCTTGTGCATCTCTAAATTCCTTGCACACTCTGATTTCAATTGGTCTGCTTATTCTCTTAGCATTAACAGGGGAGTATGATAGTGATGTGTTATGCTAATGCTTCTTTCAATGAAAATGTGGAGGAATCTTCTTTTTGGGAGGCCTCATGAACCTTCTATCTTGATCTCTTCTACGGGGCATTATTTTAGTGAATCACATTTTGAGATTCTAGTACTCCTAATCATAGTACTATCTATATTTTTTACTTCACAAAGTTAGATTAAATTTTTGTATATTGGTTGAGTAGTGTTAATATGTTCACTCATGCATTATTTTGCATCTCTTATCTTAATCCACATTTCTTGAAGATTCGATGATTCCAGTAGACGCTAGTCCATCTTCAATAGAGTTTACAACTTCTACATGCTTCAGGAGTTCTTTGTAGTGCCCCTCCGTCTGTGTTGTCTTTGGGTTGCTTCTGACTCGCATGTAAAGTCAGGTTTTGATTGGTATTGTTTGACTATTCGATCATTGAATCATGCTCGTGAATTTTATTTTGTTCGATTATTTCATTAAATTTAAATTGTCAAATTGTAGGCTTTGTCTAATGAACATAAAAGCCTTTATTAAATCAAAGAATCAAATTAAATTAAACATTATGGAAGTATTTATTTCATTATAATTAAGATTTATTGTTGAAACAAAATATATAAATTATATATATTATCCTGTTTGTGCAAACAAACTTAAAGAGAAATTAAATTACTAAATTATTACTTTATTAAAGATGAAAAATGTAAATAAAACATAAATTGGTATTTATAAATAATGTTTATTTTCAAATTTAATATAGTGGATTAATAATCCACTTATTAATAAATTTTATTTTAAATTTAAAGTATTTTGATGAGAGGTATTTAATAAAGTATTATATTTGAAATGATAAAATTCAAAAAAATAATATAAGTAAAAGATTTACGTAACCGTAGTGATTTATTTATTTTTATTTTTAAAAAGTATGAAATATTGTTAACGGGTAAAATATTAAAATAAAGGATGAATCTCATTTTGGTAGCAATATGATTTATTAAATTTAGTAGTGGAGTTTGGTTTCTAATTTTACTAAATTTAAAGATTACCCTCCAGGTGGTAAAATAGGTGAAAAGTGAATTGACGAGTGGAGGAAAAGAATTTAGGAATTTTCCACCTGTTTTGTTTGTTATCGAAAAACTTTTCACTCTGCAGAGGGCTCTGGTAAAAGTTAAGAAGAATTTTACAGCCGAAAGGAATTTGGAGGAAGTTGTTTTACAAAAGAGAGACTAACTCAACTCCATCACCACCTTCAAGCTTCATTTTCTAGGTATTAGCATTCAATTGTGGTTTTGTTTCTTTTTCTAAAGAATTTAATACACACACACACACACACATATATATATAGTCTTTGCTTGGGGGTTTCATTTAGCTTTAATTTTATATTTGTTTTAAAACACAGATATATATATATATATATATATATATATATATTTATAAACAAACAAATGTATGTTTGTAAATATGGATCATTGCTACGGTTTGTAAACATATATGCATATTATTTCATTGAAAATGTAAGCATTTACTATGCTCTCTTTTACTATGTGCTAATTCTTTCAATCACAATAGTAGGTTTTAACATATAAGATTTAAAATGGTTACCTAGTCATACATTATCTCCTATGTTCATTTATAAAATATATATATGAATATAAAGCTTCTTATAATCGGTTTAAGCATGCTTGTTGTTTGAGACAATAGATTAGGTTAAAATTTTATGTATTTATATAAATATAAAACATATATGTTTATGTGTTTTGAGTAAATTGATGTTTTAAAACAGTAATTATTTTATTTCAAATTAAATGGATATATATATATATATGGTTAAAATTAAGTTGTTGTATTAGCTTAAGTGAAATTGGTGTATAAAATGTAATTGATTAATTATTATCCTTTGTTTGTTTCGGTGAAAATGAATTTATTTTGCTACTTCTGTAAATTGCATTTTCACTTAATATAAAATAACCGTACTTATATATATGTGTGGTGTTTTATAAATAAGTATTTTGTTAGTTTTAAACCTAAGGTTGTTTAATTAATTCGGTTAAATATAATTATTTATGTGAAATATATATATAGAGAGAGAGAATATGAAACTTGTTTCTATGGACTCTTTAGTTAAAATAGATTTATGTTATTATATTTGTGTTTTATATTGGCATCTTTATGAGGAAAAATTTATATGAATATATATATATAAATATATCGATATATTTGAGTATACGTATATCTAAGTTGTAACACCCCGTCGTGGAACCTAGGGAACGTCACGTCTATTATGCTAAACAGCCAGATAATATTTTTTTAAAAATAATTAATAACAATAGGTGACTAACAACCTAGAATGAACGTTCTAGGATTCCACAACTACGCTACTAAAGTAATTAAACATCATAACACATCAAGAAATATTTATATATTAATCCAAGTGAATAGTCATGTACATATTACATTACATCTAGAGTTACATTACAAGTTCATTTACAATAAGTGAGATTGTGACAATATCGATACGTCACAAGTAACAATACAATGAAACCTCATGTAACATCATGAGTGCGTACAACAAGAATAAGATCAAGAATAGATGACTTCCACATCCATGATCTCGTCCAATGAATAACTCCATGAACGATGTGCAATCAGAATCCTGCCAAGAACAAGCAAGTCTCAAATAATATCACCTGCAAGGGACCCAATGGAAGATGTGGCATGTTCCTCCCAACCGTGTGGAAATCGAAAGCCCACCCCCTGTGCTAAGAGATAGAATAGGTTCTCAAGTCAAAAACAGACAGCATGAAGAACATCACACAATACATGGTCGACACACATGACATCACAATGGAAAATGAATGACAAGACATAAAGGTGATGAAAAATACTCATTCTTTTCAGAACGATGGTTCAGGATAGAGGACAATTCTATCTCCCCTCAACGATTCCATTGGGCCATGGCACGCTCAGACCTGACAAGCAGGTGGAGTCGATGCCTGTACTTGAAAGCTGCATCACACTGCACAATCAAATTAAGATGTAATTAAATATGAAGACACGCCATGAAGAAGAATCATGACATAGTAGGGCACTCATGAATGAGTACTACTAGACCGTCTCCTTCACCAACTGACACAAAACATAACATCTAAACTAAACCACATCATAGTATCATTATGTATATAACAGAGCATCATAGATCATCATAATAATGTCATCTCATGAAAATAAACATCACATCATAAGGTAAAGTGTATCATCAACTAAGTTTCACAACTGGTCATGTAAATCATGACATAAAGCATCAAAGTAACATAATCTCAACATCTAACTACTAACAGTATATCAAAACAGCTAAAATAGAAATGTCATTAGGAGGGTCATTACATCCTCCCCCCTAGGGTGGGGCTTATTCTTGGAAGCCTATGAATAGATAGGGATACAATTCCCTCATACGTGTTGCATCCTCCCAAGTAGCAGAAGTCTCGTCACGAGGGTCCCACTAGACCCTCACCTGATCAATATCTCGACCCCTGAGGGTGAGTCTCCTATGCTATAGAAATCCCACGGGCTCCAAAGCCAACTGCTCATCCACTACCAGAAGCCTCTGAAGCTGCACCTTGATACCCAAACTGATGGTTTTCAACCGCAGTAAATGTTCGGTGAGACCTACTTGCATCGCCTACCGTCGGCTTAGAAACTATTGGCCCCTGACCAAATCCAGTGGTGTTTCTCTATGGACAATTCCTCGCAATGTGGCCCTATTGACCACAAGATAAACAACCAGAGTTACGCCCAAAACCTCTATCACCTAAAGGTACATTGGACTACTGGACACTACCCCAGTCAGCCGTAAATGGTAAACTCTGGGCCGGATGATCCTAACGGTTACGCTTATTGCGTATCCAGTTTCAGTTCTTCCTAGATTGAGAACTATCATTACTATGAGGAGGTGGTGAATCCTTATGTTGTGATTCAGAATGTTTCTGATGTCCATCCTTGGACAGTGCTTGTTGGTTCTGAGAGGAACCACCTGTCTGAATCAGACCACTATGTGGTCTGAACCCTACAGTAGAAGCACTACCAATCAAAAGGCCTGTGTGTCCTCCTAATGCCATGGACAGATTCTCCTCTACAATCCAAGCTTTCTCAATTGAAACCTCCATTTTCTTCGGCTCAAAGACTCTAACTCCACCACTAATTCGGGCATTCAAGCCCCGGATGATATGTTGAACTAACATCATCTCAACATCTTCTATACCCAGATAATGTTTGAGTTCATAGAATCTATGCTCAAACTGCTCCACAGACATTGCCATCTTGTGCAGGTCATGAAATTCATCTGCATGACACTACCTCCAGTGATCAGATAAGAAGCACGCTTTGAAACGCTCCAGAAACATGTCCCATGATACTGATCCTATCTCCAAGTGCATCTTCTACTCCTCCAATTGCCACCAAGTAGAGGCAAAGCCTCTAATATGCATGATAACACATCTCGCACAGGTGTTATTGCTATATGCGTGCATAGAAAAATATCATCCTAAATCTAGTAACCATGTCTCTGCCTCCAAACCTTCGCCAGTACCATCAAAAATAGGAGGGCATGCCCTCAACAAGTCCTTCATGTGCCCTGCAGCTAAGGCATCCTTCTCAACAGTCTGAACTATCCTCCTAGGTGGTGTCATGTCTCTCTCTCTGTCCACTTCCTGATCATTTCCTTGTCTAGGCTCGAGATGTGCAAGAGCTTGCTCGAGTAATGGATGTAGAAGATCTCCTGCAGCAGGTTGATTTAGAACCTGATTATCATTACCTAGAGGATTAGGCTACTCTCCATGTTCACTTTCATGTGCAATTTGCGGTGGAGCATCTTGACGATTTTCCGCACGGCCACCGCCATGACCTCGTCTATGGCCTCTAAAATGACCTCGCCTTGGTGGCATGATCCTACATAAGGTCAAAGTCGAGTCTCAGTTTTAAGACATAAGAAACTAGGTAACTCAAACACACAAGAATCTAACACCTAGGACAACATAGTGGGCTCGCATGAACCAGAGCACCCAGTGTTAGAACCTTGGCTCTGATACAAAGTTGTAACGCCCCACCGTGGAACCTAGGGAACGCCGAGTCTATTATGCTAAACAACCAGATAATTTATTTTTTAAAACAATTAATAACATGTGACTAACAACCTAGCATGAATGTTCTAGGATTCCATAACTACGATACTAAAGTAATTAAACATCATAACACATCAAGAACTATTTATATATCAATCCAAGCGAATAGTCATGTACATATTACATTACGTGTAGAGTTACATTACAATTTCATTTATAATAAGTGAGATTGTGATATTATCAATACGTCACAAGTAACAATACAATGAAACCTCATGTAACATCATGAGTGTGTACAACAAGAATAAGAGCAAGAATAGATGACGACCACGCCCATGATCTTGTTCGACGAATAACTTCATGAATGATGTGCAATCAGGATCCTACCAAGAACAAGAAAGTCTCAAATAATATCACCTACAGGGGACCCAATGGAAGATGTGGTACGTTCCTCCCAATCATGTGGAACTCGAAAGCCCAGCCCTCATGCTAGGAGATAGAATAGGTCCTCAAGTCAAAATTAGATAGAATGAAGAACATCACACAATACATGGTCGACACACATGACATCACAATGACAAATGAATGACAAGACATAAAGGTGATGAAAAATACTCATTCTTTTCAAAACGATGGTTCAAGATAGAGGACAAGTGTATCTCCCTTCAATGATTCCATTGGGCCATGGCACGTTCATACCTGAGAAGCAGGTGGAGTCGATGCCTGTACCTAAAAGCTGCATCATACTGCACGGTCAAATTAACAACAAATAATTAAATATGAAGACACACCGTGATGAAGAATCACATCATAGTAGGGCACTCATGAATGAGTATTGCTAGATCATCTCCTTCACCAACTGATGTAAAACATAACATCTAAACTAAACCACATCATAGTATCATTATGTATATAACACAGCATCATAGATCATCAGAATAATGTCTCATGAAAATAAACATCACATCATAAGGTAAAGTGTATCATCAACTGAGTTTCATAACTGGTCATGTAAATCATGACATAAAGCATCAAAGTAACATAATCTCAACATCTAACTACTAACAGTATCTCAAAACAACTGAAATAGAAATGTCATTAGGAGGGTCACTACATAAGTATATATATATATATATATGAAGAGTATATATATAACCTAGTTAGTTAATAGAAATGATTTAATTAAACAAAGGAATTATTTATTTGCAAATCATCCTATTACTAGTTAGGAAGATAGAGTTTAATTAAGGATAAAGATTTAAATTATTTTATTTGAATTAAAGGTTATAAATTAAGTTATGAGATTTATTAAGGTTAATTTATATAAGTGTATTGTATCTATAAGTTATTAAATTAGGATTACAATGCCATTTAAAAGTTAGAAGCCAAAATAACAAATTCTAAATAAAATTATATAAAATGGTTAAGATTTATATCTACCTTATATGTTAAAAGAGATTTACCTTTTGTCATTTTGGTTTTCTACCTAAAGTTAAGTATTATTTACATAAAGAAAATATATTCTCTTCCTTACTTTAGGTTCTTTCTTTTAAAAAATTAAATAAATATATATTTAAATGAATGAAATAGTTTATTAATTATAAAATAAAGTCACCATTATTATTTTAAATTACTTCTTAAGATAAATAGAATATTTAATAATTTATTAAATATAAAAGACAGCCACTATTAATATTTTAAATTACTTATTAAGATAAATAGAATATTTGTTTTTAGAGACTAAATAATGATTTATTAGTGTATTTTTAAATTGGATAGTCTATATGTGAAATAGTTAGATTAGGGTATGTGCAGGATCATCATGGAAAAAATAGGCCCTTAAGTGGCAATAAAAATTCAGAAAATCAGAGTTAGGCAACTTGATGTAAAAGTTTGAATAAGTTATCTATATTATTTCAAAAATATGTAAGAATATAATTTGTAGAAAATTGAATTTAGTTTCTAAAATACTAGGTTTATTTAAAAAAAATAAAAATCTATAATTTGGTGAAAATTTGAAATTTCAATGCAGTAGTACTTAAATTTCAGGGAAAAAATAAGAAGTATGTGTCTGTCTGACCACCCTAACCACAATGAAATTATAATATTTTAGATATAAGTATTGGACTCATGTCCCGATGTGATGCATATTTATTTGTATTTTGTTTCCAAGTAAATAATTAATTATGATTTTTTTATTAAAATTTTTTAAAAATCTAAAAACTCGCATGTCTGACCACCTTAACTTAGTCAAAACTTCATGAAATTCAGTTCTTTTTTTTTTAATCCTATAGTATGCAAAGCATAGAATGTGACACATGTTTCAGATTCAAAAAATGTGATACCATTTGAAAGCTATAGATTTTTTTTCAATTAGCCTATCAATCAGGACTTTAGTCATAATTCAAATAGAAAATGAATAATAATTATTTATTAGATTCAAAGTACAAAGCATAATTTATATTGGTGAAAAGTCGAGAATATCCTTTAAAAACCCTTTTCCTTTCATCAATTTTGGGTTAAAAAAAAGTCGCTAGCCACATGGGCCATATCACTTACATATCGCCACTTTTTGGCCCATCATGATCCTGCACATACCCATTAGAATAAATGAAAAGTGGAGTTTTGCATGTCAAGGTTGCCTTAGTAATTATTCATCATCATTCTTAAACATTTGAACATCTATATGTAGTATTTGCAACTAATAAGAGGATTTTACTGTATTTCTTTTGTTAAGTGATATTTTTGTTTTAAGAATATTTGATTTTGTAGGAAAAATGGATTAGGAAGGGAATATAATTGTTTTGTAACAAGTGACTTGTTGGTGAATAAATTAGAAAATAGAGTAGCTAAGAAAATGATTTAATTTAAGTTTATTTAGATGACTAAGATATTTGTGGTTATAAATAGACCTCCTGTTAGGGTTGGTTAATTGAGTACTTGCTTTAAATATTTAAGTTCTTTTTTTAAAAATTGGAAGGGATCTACATTGTGGAAAAACTTTCCTATATTGCTTCATTTAAGTGATTCTTTATAGGTGGATAAATGCAAAGGAAAAAAAAATAGTGCTACTTAATTACTTTAAAGAGTATTCCAGAAACGATTAAAGCATTATTTTAAAACATAGATCTAATTTGATAACTTAAGGAAAATAGTATTATAAGGGAGTTACTAGCATAAACAGAGTTTGAAATTGTGTTAATTAAATATTGTATTTCTCAAAAATTGTGTTTTATTTCATAAAAGGAAATTAGCGTTATAGATAGAGCTTGAGATAGTAAGATCTTTTCCTTTTAATAACTTGCCACTTATTTATTGGTTAATTATATTATTTAATAAAATCGATCAGATAATTATTGTTAGAGGGGTATTTAGGTTCACTTAGGGAAAGTCCAAATTTGAATTGAATCAAGGGGCTTGTGTAGTTAAATGTTAGAAAAGAATATTTTGGTCTCTTTAAATAAATGATTATATTTGATAAATTAAATGTATAAACAAAGGGTTTATTTAAGAAGTTAGTGGATTATCCTTTAAAAAGTAGTTTGGTTTATAATCATGTATCGGATGATTTGTTGATTTCATGAATAAGTTGGCTACTTGAATGCTTGTTATAAATTAGTCAAGTAAGTTAGTGATTATGTGAGTGTTCCTTGATATCTTGTACCTTGAATATGTTAGTGGGAGTTAAGTATGTTTTGATGGTTCCAAATTGATGGGTTTTTCCTCATGAGTTGATTTTGTCTTGAGGGGATTTTATATGTCAAAGTTTTGTGTTGATTTGTTTTACCCTCATTTGTGGGTGTTTTTTTGGTTAGTCATTCCTCACAGGCTTCTAGAGGAGGGGAAAGAATATGTTCCTTCATAGTTGGTTTCCATTTTGGTTCTGTGAACAATTACTCTTACACTCATTTTGATCTTGGTGGGTTTAGCCTTGCACTTGGAATTTTCTTATTTATGGAATTCTAGCATGAGATGGTGCATGCCTCACGTGATGTATTTACTTTTTGACCTGGATATTTTGTGCAAGTTGACTTGCCCATTTGTGATTATGAGTCTTTTGTTGTTTGTAGGGGGTCGATAACCTATGAAGATCCACATTAAGTAACCCATATCAAGTCTATGTGATGACACTCCACCCTCTAGCAACCTTGTGTGTTTTTTGTTTCCCGTCATTGTTCTTGTACCTCTAGAAGTGGATGTTCTTGTGTTTGATGTTGATTTTATCATGGAGTGTTGTTAGCCATTGTTCACTTGACTATTTTGGTTGAGGGTCTTTCTTGTCAACTCCTAGCACGGGGGTGGGTCTTCGGACTCACGTGGTCAGATGGAACGTGCTATGCACCCCATTGGGTTCCTAGTTAATGTTTGTGAAGTGTGAAGTTTGTGTCATTGCAAAGAATCTAGAGCTTCACCACAGTTCAGTTATATCATGTCCAATTCTGTATTTCTCTTCTATCAATGTATTATTCCCACTATGTGTTGGGAAGCATGGTTGTGCATATATAATCTTAAAAGAAATAAAAATTCTCATTATCAATGTATTTGTATAGGGTATGTTCAGGATCATCATGGAAAAAATAGGCCCTTAAGTGGCAAAAAATTCAAAAAAATCAGAATTAGGCAACTTGACATAAAAATTTGAATAAGTTATCTATATTATTTCAAAAATATCTAAGAATATAATTTTTACCAAATTGAATGTAGTTTCTAAACTACTAGGTTTAGTTACATAAAAATAAAATCTATTTGGTGAAAATTTTAAATTTCAATAAAGTAGTACTTAAATTTCAAGGAAAAAATAAGAAGTAGGTGTCTGTCTAACCACCCTAACCACATTAAAATGATAATATTTTTTTATAAGATTTTAGATATAATTAGAGGACTCATGTCCTAATGTGATGCATATTATTTTGTAATTTTTTTGCAAATAAATAATTAATTATAATTTTTTAATTATAAATTTTTAAAAATATAAAGAATCGCATGTCTGACCACCTTAACTTGGTCAAAACTTCATGAAATTCAATTTTCTCTTTTTTTTATCTTATAGTATGAGAAGCATAGAATGTGACGCGTGTTTTGGATTCAAAAAATTTGATACCATTTGAAAGCTATATATGTTTTTCAATCAGCATATCAATCAATACTTTAGTCGTAATTCAATAGAAAATGAATAATAATTATTTACTAAATTCAAAGTAAAGCATAGTTTATATTGGTAGAATGTTGAGAATCTCCTCTAAAAACCCTTTTTGTTTCATCAATTTTGGGTTAAAAAAAGGTCATCAGCCACATACCCATCATATTGCCACCTTTTGGCCCATCATGATCCTGCACACACCCTATAATCTGATTTGATCATTGTAATGTATCTATGTTTATATTCTCTTTATTATGTGTCGTATATGGATACTTCTCATTTATGTAATTTCATGAATGGATGGTTTATAATGTAATCTTGGAACTCGTTCATTATCGTTATGGCATTAGTTTAGGTTTTTGTAAAGTTGTCTCATGTACCCCAAAGGATGTAGCCAATATTGTAATTGTATAACTACTTTATATGTGATGTATGTTCATAGTAATCTTGTGTAATGTTTCACTTTCAAAAAAAAAATTGTGCGGTGTTTGTTGTCCTTTGGGGTTCACACAGTGGGGCATTACATTCTTCATCATCATGTTCCTATCATCAAGGGACATATTTTTAGGTCTTAAATCCTTCTAATTCTCTACTTTGGAGAGAATTTTCTTCCATTGGGTTTTAACCTTTTTCTCTATTTTTGAGAGAATGAATTGTACATAGGTACCTAACATGGCCTCTAGCTCAGACTTGTATTTATATCTATTGCTAATTTTGTGATTTACACAAGTATCACTTAAGAGAGGGTGTTAGAGTGAATAATTTATCTATTCACTATACTTAAGTGTACTTAGGTTGATGAGGTTAGGAAACATCTTGTCGAATTGAATGTGCAACCTTTAATCCTCTAGAGGTTACCATGTTTTTGGTAAACCTCATGTGGTACCTTTTTCAGGTTAGGATCCTTTCCATCTCACCTCAAAGGTCATGTAACACTTGGCATCAAAGTTGATGACTTTGTCAAATAGGCTGTTGGTTTGCACATTCCAAGTGATCCTAAGGTTGACACCTATAGGACACTTGTCTACTCATGTGTGCCACTTCATAGGGTAATTTTCAATCCACATCATATGTGGATTGCCTCTTCCTTGCCTATATATGCAAGGGTTTATTGCCACAATAATGGGTTACACTTTCTGAGACATCTTGATTTTTGTTAAAATCACATGTTTTTAGAAAATATGATGATTTAAGCCTTGAAAGGTTCCATTTAAAAGATTTTAATTGAAGAGGGTTTGATCAAACCCACTTAGATCGAACCCCCTTGGATAGAACCTTGCTAGTTTTAAACTTAAACAACGGAAATAGGGGAAGGGGATTTCTATCTTTGAGGAGATAAGGTTCCTTTTTCAAACTCTTATTTCACTCAAGGAAAGCCTAGAGATAACAACCCAAGGATGGAATGAAGGAAAGAGATCTTCTAAAGCTTGTCCTAGGGTATGATTAGAGACTAAAAGGGGGTTCACCATCAAGCTAGAACTTGGAAATACAACTAAGATGAAAGACCTAATTATGAAAGTCAGTGATATGCAAGACTTTACTAAATGACCTAGAAATAAATGTAAAATAGAATAGAAAATTGGAAAAGTATAGAGGTGCACCTGGAAACCTATAGCAACTTGATTGAAGACATGGAACACTGAAAATGATGAATTTAATGCCTACTGGGACTCATATGCTAGATTGGGAAATTTAGTCTTAGATTTGGGTTTTTGGGCAAGAACATAAATCTGGTAGAGACAAGTAACTCTTGAAAACTACAAATTTCACTATACTGGGACTCATACACTAGAAGTGGTGTATTAGTCCAGCTTGGATTTTTTAGAGGATCAAGATCTGAATCTTCTCGCAAACCTCTTCTTTAACTTCTCAACCTGATTTTTGGATCCAAATTGCTAAATTATGCTTTTTAGATTTCTTTTAGTTATCTTCTAAATAAGGTGGCAACTTGGATAGACAACTTCTCTCCAATCTTTCTCTTCAATATGTCTTCAACCTAGATCTAAAAATCACACACTAAATAGGGGAAAATATTGTTTTTTTAGTGGAAAGGAGTTTTCCTTGGTCAAACCCCATTTTGGTAATCAAACCTTGTAATGAAATAAAATGGAAAGGAGGAATGATGAATGAACAAAATTATATGTTTCAACTCACCAAACCCTAGAAATAAAGTGTTGCAAACATGTATGAAGTGGCTCCAATGGATGTAGATCTTGAATATTGCTTGAATGTAGTAGACCTTGACTTGAATGCTTGCTTGAATCATAAAACCCTACATCACGATTATTAGCTCAAAAACAAACATGATGAATGATGACTCTAACATGGTCCACTTGATACTTGAATAATGCTCCAAAATACTTGATAATCAATTCTTGAATGCTCTTCTGAACTCTAATTTTCTATAAGGAATGCTCTCATGAAGTGGCTCGAATGGATGTAGATCTTGAATATTGCTTGAATGTAATAGACCTTGACTTGAAAGCTTGCTTGAATTATTAAACCCTACATCACAATTTTTAAATCAAAAACAAACATGATGAATGGTGACTCTGACATGGTCTGCTTGATACTTGAATAATGCTCCAAAATAATTGATAATCAACTCTTGAATGCTCTTGTAAACTCTTGAATGCTCTTGTGAACTCTAATTTTCTATAAGGAATCCTCTCATGAAAGTCCTGGGTGAAAATGAGTGAAATAACCTTGTATTTATAATTGTTTATGCCAAATTTCTCAAAATTATAACTCTACAAGCCGATATCAGATTTAAGAGAATAAAATCTCGTCAAGAATTTGAATTTATTTTTATTTTAAGCCACACAAGACTAATACGCTAGAATTGGTGTATGAGTCCCATTAGGCTAGGCTATGAGACACATTTTTCAAGAAAAGCTTAGATTCATGTGAAATCTAGATCGAGGGCCTAAAACTTAGGTGGGACCCATACACCCAAGGTGGCGTATGAGTCCCAGATCACTAAATCTGGTCTATACAATCCAAAAACACTTGAATTATGGTTCGATGTTGGTTTATGTTAGGATTATCCTCGGAAAGATGCATTAATTAAGGCATAAAGAAGCCCAATTAATAATGAAAACTCTAGATTAGTGTAAAAGTGTAATAGAACACTTTACAATGCCCCAAATAAGGCACAATTAGGTTGATTTAGTTTACAAGGGCCCAAGACCTAATGTTAATGTGTTAAACACATTACAACACTAAATCAAGGTAGCCTTATGCTTAATTTAACAAGAAGGGCCTAAACAAGCATGAAAACGTAGAGGGATACATTTTTCATTCCCACATTGAGCCCCCACTCTAGTGAGAGGAGGAACTTGTTTCAATATCACACTAAAGTAGACAAACTTGCATCAAGAGGGGTCTGAGTGCACCAATTTCGATAAGATATATGATGACAATGATCAAGAGAGATGATCAAGCCCCCATGATCTAGATCCTATGACAAACCAAAATAGGCACAAAAGAACACACATGAAAATAATATAAGGAGAAAAAAAAGCCTCAAGCATGCACTACCAAAGATAAAGAGAAGAAGAAACTAAACAAAAGGGGTGGATCAAGCTTCGACCATTTGTTCCACATGTTGTAGATTAGATCTAACTTGTTTTCCAAAAAAATCACACTCACTCTAAGGAAACAAAACTTCAGGTTATCCTCTAGGTGAGTATCCAAAGAGGTGAGACACATACACACAACTGGTATGCACTCACACACACAAGCAAGTGGCTATATTAAATTCATGCCTAAGTTTAGTTTTCTGTTCAACCAAACCAAAGCTATACCTCCTGATAACTTTGATAAGGTGCCACAAAATAATGAACTTTAAGCTTCATGAGGCAAGAAAATCTTGTATGATAGAAACTCATGAACAAACAATATGGCTCCATAGTCCACAAGCAAGAAAAGTGTGTTATGCAAGGTGGCCATATAACTAAAATTTGTAACATAGTGTAGGGATGTTAAAAGAAGTTTTTCTTAGTTCTTGTAAGGTCTTAAATTACGAGACATCGTTCCTAATGTCTCGAAGAGAGGACCAATCGAAGAATATAATATTCACAACTTAGGTGATGTAGTGTGTCACATCAAGCCACTAAGAGGAATATAATATGCTAAGATATATCATGCTCTTAAAGGACATCACAACTAATTTCACCACAAAGCGAAAGACACATCACATGAAGTAAGAAGACTACACAATGAAATGTGAATTGCAAAAGAATAATGCTAATGTATGCTCCCACTTTAAAGAAATTGCTAAACACCATAATATGATAAATTACATTAAAGTAGAAAATGATAAGTGCTAACAAAAAAGAATTGCCAAGTCATATGTTTCCAAATGAAGCTACATTATGGAAGAAAAGAAGGGGTTGCCCCCAAAAATAAAATTCCAAACACATGAGGGATCCATGGATTTGGGGTTAGTATGTTCTTGCTGCAATATTTTTAGAGATCTCAGAATTTTCATCATTCCCCAAATACTCATCGAACAAGAAGAATGACACATAGAGAGTGAAAAAAAAGAAAAACCTTTTAGTTCAACATGGAAGAGACATGAATGTCCATGCCTTGCATCATCCCAAAAAGGAAAACACAAGACAAATGAAAAATATAAAGAGAAATATTTTGGGTCAACATAGAAGAGACATGAATGTCTTGAAGCCTTGCATCATCCCCAAAAGGAGAATACAAGACAAATGAAAAAGGTACAGAAAAAGGTAAAATATTTTATGAAATAGAGAAGAATGTAGGTACAAATAGAGGAATTTCACAAAGAGAGAGAGATACATAAAACAAAATAGTAAGGGGGATCACATTATGCACATGAAATCACATAAAAGGAAAACAAATAATGTAAAATACTAGTAAGGCACATACGAGTCAACCTATTAGAAGGTTGTCCGCATCCCAATCATGTTCATCATATATGGAAGGTGGATAAATAGCCAAGGGGACAACAACAAATGCACTACTAGGACAAGACTATCCAATTATTTCCCACACTATGTGCAAGACAAGAATGAGCTAAGGTAGGTGATGACAAAGAGCTCCTTCCATCTTCAAATGATTTGAAATAAATGTAAAGAATGTAATAGTTAGAATATGATGATTCAACAACTCCTACATGACAAGGAGTAAAAAGGGTCCCATTTTAAGGGACTATTTCTATGATATCGAACTTTTTAAATATTTGTTTTAAAGCACGACACTCATCGGTACTATATCCAAGGAATCTATGGTATCGACAATGTGATGTGTTTGTGTTATTAGGATTTGTAGATTGATCTTCTCTTATGGGTGGTAATGTAATAATTCCTTGATTCAAAAGTATTTTTAAGGTTCTTTTAGTGGTAGTTGGTGGACAAGGGAATTTTATCTTCTTTAGTTTGTAAGGCCTTCATCATTTGCTAGGTTCACCAACTTGTCTAGTTGAATGTTGAGGAGGACCTAAGATGATCCTATCATCCTTATCATCGTTACAAGGCATTGGTTGTTCTTTAGGAAGGAGGATACTTATATAAGGAGAAGTATCTTGATATCCTAACCCTTTAGTGTCTTTAGTTGGAATTTTCTCTAAGAGTTGATGAATTTCATATTCACTTGTTGCACCACATCCTTGTTTGCTTAAGATCATGAATCCTTTTCCATGTCTCTTCTAGATTGATGGGAGTGTTTGTCACTTTGTTAACATAGAATGGTTGAATGTTTGCTTGACTAGAGGAACTAGGTTCACCTATTGTAGGGAGCTTAGATTTGGTTTTTGTTTCAGTTTTAGGATGTAGGTAACCAAACATCTCAAGTGGTGGTATTATAGGGGTGTTGGTTGTTTCATGGAGGGATAAAAGGATGCATTAGTATCAAGGTTATTAAGGCAATTGTTTAGGAATTTATTCATGTTGTGATCATCTTCTCCAATGATGTTAACATAATGAGGAGGAAATGCATTAGGATTTGAGTGAGCATGAGTAAGTTTAATTTCATTAGGGTAATTTCAAAAAGCATAATTTGATACATCAACAAGCAATTTCAAGGACATCTACAGCTTACCAAAAAACATATCTATGATGAAATGTAATGCAAGAACTTAGAATTAAAGGTCTAAATGAAAATATGAGATTATGAAATGTATGTAATGAACCAAGTGAAGGTAGATGCAATGGAATGAATGAAACAAAAACTCTACCAACTAAAATAGAAAAATAACAAGAATAGTTTGAAACATATAAACAAAGTTTTTAATGCTAGAAAATACAATTTAAAATCTGAAACGAGACTAAACTTACTAGAGGGGTGTATGAGTCCTAATCAAGGTTTTTCAAGGATCTGAATGCTAAATAATAGTCACCACAGAATACCCAGAAATAAAGAAAAATCACTTGTACTGGGACTAAATTGCCCAGAGGGGCGTATGAGTCCTAGTTTAGGGTTCTTGCAAAGATTTTAGAAAATTATTAGTAAAATTTATGCTTTTTGGTTTGGATGATTTTTAGGCTAAGTGAAAATGCAAATTTCAGATGAAATTCAATTATGTAAGATGCAAAAATTCAACCTATATGCACTTTCACTAATGCAAACTTTAGAAACCCTAGATGCAATTTAACTAATGCAAAACCTAATGCAATGTTAATGCAAGCTAGATCTGGGATGACGATGCACTCCAAATTAGAATTAAGATGTTCTAAATGCAAGTTCACCAAAATGAGAAGATGAAAATAGGGGAAGGGGATTTCTATCTTTGAGGCAATAGAGTTCCTATTTCACACTCTTGATTCACTCAAGGAAACCCTAGAGATCTCAATCTAAGGATGGAATGAAGGAAAGATATCTGATAAAGGTTTTCCTAGGATATGATTAGGTACTAAAAGGGGGTTCACCACCAAGCTAGGGATTGGAAAGACAAGTAAGATGAAAAACCTAATTATGAAACTCAATGATATGCAAGACTACTACATGACCTAGAAATGAATGCGAAAAAAAGAGAAAACTAGAAAAGTATAGAGGTGCACCTGGAAACATATAGCAACTTGATTGAACACCTGAAATGATAAAAATGCTAAATTTAATGCCTACTCAGACTCATATGCTAGACTGGGTGAATTAATCCCATATTAGGGTTTTTGAGAAGGAAAAAAAATCTAGCAGAGACAAGTCTGGAACTCCTGAAAACTTCAAATTTCACTATACTAGGACTCATATGCCTAAAGTGGCATATCAGTCCTACCTGGATTTTCAAAAGGATTAGGATTTGAATATTCTCTTCAAGCTCTGCTCTATCTTCTCAACCTGATTTTTGGATCCAAATTGTTGAATTCTACTCTGTAGATGTCTTTTAGTGATATTATAAATAAGGTGAGAACTTGGACAACTTTGAAACTTTGACTTCTTTCCAACCTTTCTCTTCAATATTTCTTCAACCTAGATGTGAAAATCACACACTAAATAGAGGGGGAAAAAAATTGTTAGTGGAAAGGGGTTTGCCTTGGTCAAGCCCTGTTTTGGTAATCAAACCTTGTAATGAAATCAAATTGAAAGGAGGAATGATGAATGAACAAAATGATATGTTGTAACTCACCAAACCCTAGAAATAAAGTGTTGCAAACATGTATGAAGTGGCTCCAATGGATGTAGATCTTGACTTGAATGCTTTCTTGAATCATAAAACCCTACATCACAATTGTTAGCTGAAAAATAAAACATGATGCATGATGACTTCGACGTGATGCTTGATTCTTGAATAATGATCCAAAATACTTGATAATCAAATCTTGAATTCTCTTGAATGCTCTTGTAAACTCTTGAATGCTCTTGTGAACTCCAATTCTCTATAAGGAATGCTCTCATGAAAGTCTTGGGTGAAAATGAGTGAAATAATTTTGTATTTATACTTGTTTATGTCAAATTTTCCAAAATTACAATATTTCAAGCCGACATCAAATCTAGGAGAATAAAATCCCTTAAACAATTTGAATTTTATTTTATTTTAAGCCACATGGGACTCATATGCTAGAAGTGGCATATGAGTCCCATTAGGCTAGGCTATGGGCCACATTTTTCAAGAAAAGCTTAGATTCATGTGCAATCCAGATTGGGGCCCCAAAACTTAGGTGGGACCCATACACCCAAGGTGGAATATTATTCCTAGATCACTAAATCTAGTCAATACAATCTAAAAACACATGAATTATGATTGATGTGGGTTTATGTCGGGATTATCCTTAGAAAGATACATTAATTAAGGCTTGTGGATGCAAAATAAGGAAAATTAAGGCACAAAGAATCCCAATTAATAATGAAAACCCTAGATTAGTGTGAAAGTGTAATACACAACTTTATGACACCCTAAATAAGGAACAATTAGGTTCATTTAGTTTATAGGTGCCCAAGACCTAATATGAATGTGTTAAACACATTACAACACTAAATCAAGGCAGTCTTATGCTTAATTTACCAAGGAGAGCCTAAACAAGCATGAAAAATGTATAAGGATACATTTTTCATTGCCATATAAATCATACCTATAATGGAGTCTCCTCTACACCTATCAAAATGTTGATAAAAAATCACTTTTGATTTACCTTTTGGGGAACCAAATGAATTCATTTAAAATTTATGTTTTGTAAGTATGTAGTTCTTATTATTATCTTCCCAAAAACTATAATTTTAAATATATTTAATTTGATTATTATATAATTTATTTTTATTTGTTGTGAATGTAGGATTTTCACCGAAAATCAAACTCTTTGTTTTCCACATGTGGAAAAATAGTAGATTACCAAAAGAAATTCTGGAAAATATCTATGCTTTTGGTATTGATGTCCTTGATCCAACAAAAAATATATTGAATTTCGATACATACAAAAAAACTTATGTGTTACAGGAAACATATGTCAAAGTTATAATTGGTTTGATTTCAAAATATGATTAAAAAAATAAAAAAAATAAAACACTATGAAACCAAATTGAGTAGCTTGATATCATAATTACAAATCCAAATTCGAAAAAATTAGAATTTTATCCTTCATATAATTTTTTTTCCAAATTCTAGTATCACCAAAGAAAAAGGGGAGCACTTCAAAGTTCCAAAACAACACTTTCTAAAACTACCAAATCAATTTTATTACTTGAATTTGATCCTACAACATCTAATCCCCCTTATATTTTTGTTGGACTTTCTTCTCCTGAGGATAGACAAGAATTTTTAGATTATGGTTTATGGGAATTTTGGATTCTCACCCTCTATCCATGTGGCCTTGGGTTCATTCCTTTAACCCTTTGAAGGAACCCATGGATGTTGTGACTGTTTGGGTAAGATTGCCATATCTTCCCTTACAACACTGGTGCCCCTCTACTAATGAGGGAATTGATAATACTCTTGGAAGGTTCTTGAAAGTGGATATTGTTTCCAAAACATTTACACACACGTACTTTTCTCATATTTTGATGGAGGTAGATTTCTCTAAGGCTTTACATGGTGAGGTAATCCTTTAAGTTAATGGATGGTCTTGGTCCCAGCTGGTGGATTACAAAGGTATTCATTTTTGTTGTAGACATTTTGTTTGCTACTAGAAACTTGGCTCATGATTGTTCTCGTGGATCTTGTCCTATTTCTTCCCCTACCTAGTTGAGGAATTCTCTCTTTGAAAATTTAACGGTGTACCTTGCTATAGACTCTTCTTCTGATGGTTATTATTCAAGGCCTCCCTCTCCTTCTATGTGGATGAATATTCATGTTGTTATGGGAAATACTTCTCTTGTGGCTTCTATTGTGCTATCTCTAGACAAGGCTACTCCTATTGTAGTGTGTGTTGCCTCCCCTATGACTCTTGTCACCCCTTGTTTGGATAAATTTGTCTTAACTATGAAGATTGGTGCTTTGATCTTGGTTATGAATGCTTCACCTAAAGTATCTTGTATTCCACTAGTCAATTACTCCAAAGGGGATTCATCCCCTTCTAGTCAAGATTTTCCAATTTGACTTTTTGATTATTCTTAGACAATTATACAATGTAAGAAGAGACATAATTCTAAGAAGGTCACTATTTTTTGTAACATGCCCTTGGAGGAAAAGTCACTAGGTCTTAGCTCTAGTGCTTGAACTATTCCTCTTTTGGTTTCTATTTATGTTTTTTTTTTTGCTAGTGACGCTTTCCTTGCTACCTATCTATTTTTTATTTTTGCTCTTGTCCTACTATTCCTGGCTAGTTTTCTATGTTTGGCCAGTCTGCTTTGTTAAAAAAAAATTCTTTGTATGGGATTAGGGCCCTTGCTTGCTTATCTAAATAAAAACATCTAACCCCCCTTCAAATCCCATTAAATAATTAGCAAGAGAGATAGTAGACATTAGATTTACATATAATAATCAAGATGAGGGATTTAAAAATGTAGTCCCTTATAATGATTATTTCATTCAAATGCAAAGTGTGATGACTATAAGGGGTTAAAAAAATCACCAATATTCCAGTGGAGGGGAACTCAAGAGGAAAATTAATAAAGTCTTAGTTCCTACCTTTGATGGAACTAATAAAATATCAGCGAGAGCTTGCTTATAGAAGTTGTAGAGGGTAAATGTAAGAAGATGAGTACATGAAATGTAGAAGTTTTTTCCTTAGAAAAAAACTTGAAATCAGCTTCAAGAAAATTGGATCCCATTTTTTAATAAGTAGGATCTCGTTTAGGTTTAGGATCCTAAGCCTAAAATCTAAACGAGGTCTCATTTTTTTTAAATGGGATCCCATTCAGTAATGGTGTCCCAAGCTAGCCTTCGATAAATGGGATCCTAATTTGTAAAATTTAGTATCCCATTTTGTAATAATAGGATCTTGTTTTGTAGTGGTATTTATTTAAAAAAAACAAAATGACAATCATTTTCACCTACACACATGGGATCTCAATTGAGGAATATTAAACAAAAACCTCCAAGTACAAGCCCAACCCCAATTTTTTGCATTTTTTTCTTTTTTTGATTTTTTTAATACAAATCTAGGTTTTAGTATGGATTTTTTCAATATCTATGGAGTTTTTTGTATTTTTATTTACCTGCAATAAAATAAATGGTAATTTTTATAAATCAAAAGAAAACATGAAATGAAATAGTCAGATATTGAAAAGAAACAAAAAAATCAACCTTAAATTGTAACCAAAGGAAAAAAATTACCTTTTGAAACCCTAAATTGTTCAATTAAACAAAAAAAATTGCATTTGAAAACCCTAAATTGAAATGAAACAAAAAAATTGCTTTTTCAAACTCTAAATTGAAATCAAACAAAAAAAATTGCTTTTAAAAACCCTAAATTGAAATTAAACAAAAACTTTTTGCATTTCGCAACCCTAATTGCTTCTTGAATCCCTAAATTGTATTTTGTCTATTGGCATATGCAAGGAATGTTTCAAAACAAGATCCAAATGACCTATGATCTTGATTGTATGGAGACAAGTATGTAGGCATGGCTATGGAAGAAATCATTCCATATATCTAGGTTGAAACATAGTAAATTAGGGTCCTTGATATTGACAATGCAATAGGATTTTGATAAATATTATATATTTAAATGTGTATTCATTAAGTTAGAGACATATTGAGACACAATCAATTAAACATTATGAACATAGATATAACTAGATTACAAAACAATATGTTAAACCTTACTTGTGGGACTAGTGGATTGTTAGAATTGATATAAATTATATGTTTCTATTATGGATTATGCTCAATTACTTTATGTATTTATTACCACATGATAAATTAATAGATCTAAATGCATGCATTATTTATGATGCTTCATTATGTTCTATTGAGATGTTAAATTATTATTTTTACCTTACAATGAAAAATATTTAACATGTGCTTTGGTGTTTTATATTATTTTTTAATGGCCAATTAGACAGTAATTGTCTGTGGTAACTTAATTGAGTTAATAATATGGGCCTTATACATATATTATGATTCATACTATATTACAACATGATACTACATGTCATAATATGTTACAATTTAAATAATGGTTGTTAAACTAAGTAGATAGTTAAATTTCCTCACTAGAAGATTAAAGACCTCAACATAATTTTATGATCACTCATATACTTATATGGTAGTGATATATTCTATTTTTATGGATCTTCAATGAGTAAACATACGTGTGAAGCCTAGGCTCAAACCCATGTTTGCAAGGTATATAGCTAGAGAATTATAAAACTTGGTTCATGAGTTAAAGATAATTATTTAATAATTATATGGGAAAATACTCTTACAATAACTCTACATTGACTCACCTCTTAAGGGTTTTGTTGACATTGTTCCCAAGAATAATCTAGCTACTTTAGGATCAATGAATCATTTTTCTCTACGCTTGAATGCTTAACAATCCTCAAATTTACTATAGATGATTTCCTTGACCTAGATAGAAAATCAATCCAAATATGGTCATAGGTTATATTTCCACTTCTTTTATTCATAGACTTTGTAGATGATTAGGGAAGCAATATAAATTACTAATACTAATCAAGGATTCAATAGCCAAATTTTAAGATCTAGCTCCAACAACTTGTTAAGAAACATTTTGATTTTCTCTAAAAATATGCATTTCTATAAATTCAAGGGTAGACCATAAAGATTATCCTAAATTGTCAAAAGTGGGCTAATTTATAGTGGTGTGTTTAATTCCATGATCATATAGGTAATCTAAGGAAACTAATGTTCTTGCATAAGTGATTAATCAAAAATATTAACCCCCTTACTTGCCATCCTATTACCCTAAACCCTAAACTAATGTCTTAAGGGGTCCTAATATGACATTTCTTAAGGGGATCAAAGAAGTTCTCAAAATTTGGTGAAGTTTCCCAAGGCAACCAAATATAACAATAATATACATCCAATATTTAGTCATTAAAATATAGCCTAGATCCTTCCCACCTTCCTCTTTTTAGGGTGTTAAGGCCTCAAACATTTCAAGAGAGGTGAACTCATGGAAAGGGAGGATGAATGATTCTCATGATAAGATCGTGTAAGATTATAATATGAATGACATTTCATGAGAGGTTGGTCAGTCAAAACAAGAGTTATCCCCTTAAACCATCTTATTACCCTAAAACCTAAATCCATCATTTTGTCCTAGGACCTTAATTCATAGATCCCCTTAAGCCATCCTATTACCCTAAACCCTAAAACCTAAACTCAAAACCCTAAACCCTACAACATTCATTTTCTCCTAGAACCTTAATGAAATTTTCTTTCCTTGGGAAACTTCACCAAATTTTATTCACTTAAGCCATGTCATTTTTTCCTATGATCTTACTTCATAGATCTCCTTAAGCCATATTATTACCCTAAACCCTAAATCCATCATTTTCTCCTAGGACCTTGATTCATAGACCCCTTAAGCTATCATATTACCCTAAACCCTAAACCCTAAACCCTAAAGCAATCATTTTGTCCTAGGACCTTAATGAAATTTGGTTTCCTTTGGCAACTTCACCAAATTTTATTGCCTTAAGCCATGTCATTTTGTCCTAGGACCTTACTTCATATCTCCCCTTAAGCCATCCTATTACCCTAAACCCTAAATCCATCATTTTGTCCTAAGACCTTAATTCATAGATCCCCTTAAGCCATCCTATTACCCTAAACCCTAAAAAATAAACTCTAAACCCTAAACCCTAAAGCCATCATTTTGTCCTAAGACCTTAATGAAATTTGGTTTCCTTGGGCAACTTCACCAAATTTTATTCCCTTAAGCCATGCCATTTTGTCTTAGGACCTTACTTAATAGATCCCCTTAAGCCATCCTCTTACCCTAAATCCTAAATCTATCATTTTTTCTTAGGACCTTAATTCATAGATCCCTTTAAGTCATCATATTACCCTAAACACTAAACCCTAAAGCAATTCATTTTTTCCTAGGACCTTAATTAAATTTGGTTGCATTGGGAAACTTCACCAAATTTTATTCCCTTAATCCATGTTATTTTATCCTAGGACCTTAATTCATAGTTCCCCTTAAGCCATCTTATGAGGACCCCTTTAAAAGTCAACATAATTTCTCCTACTTTAATATAAATTTTAATGAGATTTCACATCACATTAACAATTAGTTTTTTTTCATTCAAGTAACATGCCTTAGACATAAATGAGGCTTACACATTTTATAATTTGTATTCAATTATGCCATTTATATTGAATGGTTTAAGGAGATTTTTAAACATGTATCTTACATTTTAAAATTACAAATATAATGCAGGTTCACTTATATCTTAGAGATCATGGATCAATTCAATAATGAATTTTTTTATAATCCACCTCTACACCCTCCATCTTCACCATCTTCACCACCTTCACCTCCACCTCCACCAACTCCACCTCATAGCCCCCTACCTCCACCACCTGAATCTAATGGTGCTCACTTGCAAGCACATATCGATGTGAATGTTAGATCCATTTAGGATTAAATCAACACTATTAAGAATGAAAAAATTATTGTGCCACCTTTGAGGCATTTTCCATCTACAATACAAAATCTTGTTGATGTTCTTAGTGTAGACACCAAAAATATCCCGATTGATATCATACACTCGATCCTGATTTACTAACACCATTTCTTCCTGAATCACTTCTTTACTAACTAGTTAATTAAATAATCCTTATTTAATTAATTCATCATATTCCCCTTTTCATTAAATAAATCATGTTATTCGATTAAATCATTATCTTTTTTGAATTAAATAAATCATTTTATTTAATTAATCCTAATGTTCCTCTTTTAATTAAATGAATCATTTTATTTGGTTAAATCATATTTCCTCTTTTGATTAAATAAATCACCCTTATTTGATTAAATCTAACATCGTCCCTTTTAATTAAATAAATCAAAATTTATTTAATTAAATCTAATATCTCAAATTCCTCTCATTTTGATATAAATAAATCTAAATATCTAAATCAAATGTCAAATCAAACTAACTTCCATCTAAGTTAATTAAATCATGATTAACTCCTGACACTAATCCTCTTTTCTCTAGCTTTTGCAACTTGCACATATAAATCAATTTATTTGATAATTTATTAATTCTTCTATTTCCATTCAAATATGGCATCTCTTTGGAATATTCCCTCAATTTGAAATCTCCCTCCCAAAAGGACTTGTCCTCCAACATGGAATTTATGGCTCTTACATGTCCTTTTTCTTGAAGCAAGCGACATTAACTCATCTTCCAACTCTTCCTCCACAAGCCATCTTTAAAAACCCAAATTTCCACCTAATTGCACTTATTTGCAGATTGATCAAAATGTGCTCCACCTCTCTTCAATAGAATGTTGACAAGTGGCACAATGCCATTGGGTCAAGTTCAATCCCGCATCCTTCATGTTTCTCATTTCTCCATCCTTCTTTCCTATAAATGGAGATTTTCTCTATTGATTTTGGATCCAAAACTTTAGGCAAAGTCATTATCTATAGATTATATGCAAGTTCATCCATTGTTCATCAAGGTTTTCATAGCATTTTATCAATCTTAGCTAGGTTATGGTCAAATTTTTACCAAGGATCACAATCATCAACAATCGTCATCAAAGCTTTGTAAGGAATTGGGAAAGGGATTCTTTCCATATCAAAGAAGCACCAATTCTCCCATGGGATGCTGGTTTGAATGTTTTGAGCAAGATTTAGTAGCTTTCATTTGATTAATTTCACTTTGTTTCTTGTTCTTTTCATTTGAATTAATTACATGTGGAATGATTGTTTTAGACTTGTTTAATGACTAACATTGGGTTGTTTGATGATGTTTGAGAATTTCTAGATCAACCATTCACATTTTGGCACTAGAAGGAGGGCGCATCTTGAGAAATTAACATGTTTTTTGGTCAAAATTCTATTGTTTTTTCAAATTTTGTGTGTTTATAGGAAACAACAACGCTCCAAAAGATAAACAGTGACACTATTAGTCCAACGTCACTATATAGCGATGTTGTATTTAATTCAAAGGGCGATGCTTCTATAATTTTCCACTTAGGTCGATCTTTCAAACTCCGAAGAGCGATGCTTTGTGGAACAACAATGCAATTGTTGTCTCTGTTCCTACACAAAGCGATCTTGACTTCACC
Organism: Sequoiadendron giganteum; assembly: GCA_007115665.2. Lineage (NCBI taxonomy): Eukaryota > Viridiplantae > Streptophyta > Pinopsida > Cupressales > Cupressaceae > Sequoiadendron > Sequoiadendron giganteum. The sequence goes on along the minus strand of CM021101.1, from coordinate 121,645,606 downwards.
AGAACATTGCTAAACCTCACCAAAAAGTGAAACCTTCATGGATTGTGACACTAGAGTTGGGTAAAAGGTCAACTTTCAAGCTATTTTAACATGTGCTTTCTTTTTTTTATCACGTTGAGCTTTTAACCTATTTTGTGGCTCTATTTTCTATAGATTAACTAGCTTTTGTAGGTTGAGGTGATCAAGAAGAGGAGGAAATGAAGAGAATACTTTCTATGGAATTATCACATGATTGTAACAAATATTTTTAAACACTTTGGGAGTAATTATAATCCCACTATTTTAAGGACATTGTTATTTTTAGTTTTTAAGACTCAAATAATTTTTGTTTGGGTTTTAAAAACAAGCAAAGGGTTAAAGAGAACCTTAGGAACTTACTAGATTTAGTTTTGGATTTAAAAATTCAACAAGAAAACTTCACACTTCATCTTGGTGCTATAAAAAGAATCCATTATTGCTTTGCGGTCTAAAAAATAACATGTTTTTTTTTATGTTTTGTAATATCTTTTACAAAATAATCATTTAAAAGGCGTATGCACTTCTCTTGCACTTCACGATGATCTTGAGAATAAAAAGTATTTTTCGTGATATTAAGTTGTATAAAAGATTGCCTCCTCACTTCAATTTGGGTTTTTTAAAATTTAACAAATCTTGCTAGTGTGAGTTAGGTATATCATGTGTGTTCTCTCTTTGTTCATGCAAACAAAGATTGATCAAACTATGGATGTGCTTTCTTTCTATTGTTTACCTTTAGATGGGATTTCCTAAGACCAATTCGAAGATGGCTCCAATTGGTTTTTCACTCTGGTCGGTATACAAATGGATAGGAATAAATTGTCAAGTCCTCATGGTATGTAGGCCTTAGCCATACAGTGTCTTTTAGAATGGGGTACTACCATAAAAAGTATAAGCACCCCTAGTAGGATTCATTAAAGCCTTTAGTGGCTTTTTGGACACTCACAAGGTGCCATGTCTCTAATCACCCTAACTAAAAATTAATTTTTATAGAGGCAAAAAATTATTACTATTTGTTGGTGCAAGAACAGTTATTCTAAAGTCATCCCACGTACTTGTAGTTCAAAGTAGAGATGAAAAGTTCATCATGGGAGATTCATGAGAACTGAAGCTTGGCTGACCCAAGAAGTGTGTGCCATGGACGGGAGCTAGTGTGGTCAAGCTTCTAATAATCCACTTTGAATAAGCACAACTATATTTATCCAAGTGGGAATTCAACAAATATTGTCTCTTTCTATCCTAGGGTTGTGCATCATTTTGGAATCAAAGCACTTTTCTTGGATCTAAAACATTGGAAAACAAAAATTCAACAAAATCATCAAGATTTCAAATCCTTTAGGAGAAGCAAATACTATTGAAAAATCCAAGTGCTACTACTTGTCCCTAGGGATTTCATCCTTAAATCCTTCTAAGTATTTGGATTTATATCTTGATTTTCTCTCACTAAAATTAACATTAGGGAACTATTTCCTTGATTCTCTTTATTTACACATAATTGCCTTTGTGGGATGAAAAGAAATTAAGGCATTAGACATTCAGTTTGAAAGCTAAGGAAGAAAGTGTTTGTGATAAAAAGAACCAAATTAAAAACAAGATAAAAGATAATTGAACCTCACATGTGCTTGATCCCATGATTTCTCACAAATTCAAAGTTCCCAAGCTAATTCATTATAAGCACCTTAGTCCAAAAGCTCATGAGGAGCATCTTTCAAGACTTTAGAAAGTTAGAGAAAGGTTGGTCTATAATTTTTACAAAAAAGCTTCAAGAGACAATCCCAACTTATATTCATTTTATTATTGTCAAAACCCAAGTCTCTTTCAAAGATTTGAATTTCTCACATAGGAAGTACAAGAATGTTCTTTAATACCATGGTCTTGTAGAAAGGAAGTCTCTCTAAGTCCAATTTAGGATCAAAAAATAAAAATTCTCATCCATCCCTCAAACATCAATCAAATCCCATCTCACCAACAACTCATAGAATCTTGGAAAAATCCCTCATGCTAGACTTTTGGAAAATCCTTTAAATCAATTCAAAATCATCTTGTTTAACTAAGTATGTGTACATGAATCCTTCTTCACATGCTTAGTTAAATTATCACCTTGTGGAAAAATTATCCCAAGATAACATCCAACATCTTGGGGTTTATGAGTTCATTATCCAAATCCAAATCAAACACAAATCAAATAAAAAAATCTAAAATCTAAAAGTCCTAAATTCTAGTGTCCCTTCAATATTCTTGAGAGTTTAATCATTCACACCATCCATCTTTCATTTTCCTCATCACCATTCTTTGATCCTTAAAAAAACTTGGATTTTCTACTTTGCACCTAAAATTTGATCCTTCTTTCATGGTGCAAACTTGATCTCAATACAACAAAAACATGGAGCACAACAAAGAGACATCTACTTCAAGTGACTTGAGTCAAACCACACCCGAATTGAACCCCATCGGATCTAGAAATCCCCCACTCAACCTTCCTCAACAACCACAGGATCCTCAAGAGGGATGTTGCCAAGTGGAGGAAATCACCAATAATATCTTAGGAATGCCTTAAGATGAAATCCTAAAGATCGTCCAAAATCTTGAGAATCGCAAAACTATCAATACCATGATGATACTTAATCCTTCAAAATACATGCTAGCATTAGCAAAGGAAGGGGCTAGACTCCCTTTTGATTATGATGTAAGCACAATTATGGAGAAACCTCTTAGGATTATGTCACTGATATCATTCACACCATCCTCCCAAAGAATCATTCAACTCATCCCCCAACCAAAATCATCTCATGCCCCAAGCTAGCCCATAATCACCAAGGGGAGTTCATTGCTCCAAGCTCTTCAAACACACCCCCTTGTGAGTAACAAAAATTTGGATGAAAACACCATCTTGGGTATGTTGAGCACCGTCCTATAAGACCCAAAACATCCATATGTTTCACTCATCTTCCATGACACCAATAATACATCAAACTTCTCCGCAACACCGACATATTCTCTCAGAGCACAAGTCTCCCTCCCCATGGTATCACAAGAACAAGGAGGTTTATTTGGAAAAAGGAGGAATCTTTGATGCTTCATCATCACTTCGTCAAGTGAAAATACCACATATCCTCCCACCACTTCCCCCATTGACATCAACATCCACACCAATCCTTGATTTAGGGAAACCCCCTTTACTTATCCAAAATTAGTTGAATGAAATCAATTTTCCAAGTGTACCAAATTCTCTAGGCATGCCATCGACATCACAACAAAAAGTTGAACCAATCCAAACATCTCAATCAATCATTATTCCATGAACAACATCTCAAATAAATTGAAACATGTTCTCCCAAGGATCTAGCTTATCAACCATACCCTCTGCCACACAATCCATTGTCATCACTAAAATGCCTCAACAACCACCCCAACAAAATCTCTTCACACCATCTCATACCATTATGAGTCCCCTACCTCTACCACCAAATCAAAACATAGCCAACCAATACAGAATCACATTGCAAGTGGCTCAACAAGCTTATCAAAGGGCACTCTAGCAATTCCAAACCCAAGAAGTTGCACAACAAGCAACACAACAAGCTGCGCAAAAATCCCAACAAGCTACCCAATTGCAAGCACAAGAATTTCTATAAACACAACAAGCAACACAACAAGCATAACAACAACAAGCCGCACAAGCTACCCAAGTAGCACAAGCACAATCCCAAGCACAACATCAAGCACAACAAGCTCAAGCACAAGCCTTGTTTTAGCAACAGGCTTACCAACAAGCTTTGCAATAATACCAAGTGCAACAACAAGTGTTTTTGGCACAACAACAACAACAACAAGCCCAACAAAAAGCATTGTCGACGCAATAGCAACAGTAAGCCCAAGAAAAAGCATTGTTGGCACACTAGTAGCAACAAGACCAACAAAAATATTTGTTGACACAAAAAAAACTACAAGCATATCATCAAGCATTAGTTGCACAACAAAATCCCAAAAACACACCACCCAGTCAACAAGTCACCCCACCTATCATCCAAATCACTACAACAACCCAGAACACTTTCATTCCACCACCTGACCTGCAAAGCGATTTGTCCACCCAAATAAAAAATCTCTCACAACAAGTGTTGGACATACAATCTAGGAAGACCCCAAAATCATAAGGGAATCTATGCCTTCATTCATTCGATAGGAACATTGTGATGAAGCCATTCCCACAAGGCTTTGAGATACCAAAATTTGACAAGTATCGTGGAACTAGAAATCCTAAAGATCACATTAGGGAATTATATGTACACTGCATGGAGGTTTCCTACAATGAATCCTATCTAGTGAGGCTCTTCCCCCTAAGTCTGGTTGGCCCAACCATGGAATGGTTCTCCTGTCTTTCTTCCAGAATCAAAAAAATCTAAGAAATTGTGGACACCTTCATACAAAATTGTTCATTCAACATGGGCATGGACATAAGCTTGGAGGAGTTGTCCAACCTTGAGCAAAACAAGGGAGAAACATTCACTTCCTTCTTGCAACAATGGTGATCCAAGGCCAATAGGAGCAAGTGGGCTATGCCAAAAGAACAATTCAAAACCATTATCTAAAATCTTGAAGGGCTTCCAGCTTTCCATCTCAAAGTACAGTGCATCACCACCTATAATCAGCTCTTCCCCAAGGCTCTCAACATCAAAAGATCCCTCATTGCATAAGGGGGGACACCCACTTATCAAGATGATCTGCCATCTACAAGTTACAACAAAAAACCATGAACATGGCTGAAAAATAAAAATGTTACCAATGATGGTGTTGTTGATGCTAAGGTTGTAATCAGTGCTCCCAAGCCAAACACACAACCACAAGCATACCAACAACCTCATAATAACACCAAAAACACCCCTCAATCCAACACATCCCATCAACAAAACAAAACGTAGATAGTCAACAATGTCAATGATCAATGTGGGCCATCCACAAGGAGCCGATAGTCCCCAAAGAGAAAGTACACACCGCTTGGAGAGTCAGTCAAATCCGTCATCAATCGACTCATTAATGCCAACATAATCACACTCCTAGTCATTGAAAATTACCATGATCCTCAAGTTAAGCCACCATGGTATAATGAGAAGCACCTGTGTGATTTTCATATGATAAAGGGGTACACAATAGTTGGTTGCATGAGGCTCAAAAATCTGATCCAAGACCTTATTGATGACAAGACTATCACTGTTGAACAACCAGCTGAAAATCGGGACCTCAAGATATACACGAATCTGATGTCGTATCACAATAAATCAAAAAACAATGGCAAAGGAAAAAAATATGGAAACTTCAACCACATTTATGACCATGTTGTCACATCTTTAGATGAATGGGTAGATGTTGTCCATATCCTAGAGTCCAAAGCTGAGTGTGGAGTCACCACACGAGGTGGTAAAATCACTATCCCTAGACCATCCATGCAAGATAGAGCACCCCCTACAAATTCAAAGTCAGTTGCTAGTGGCTACAATGTCATGGAACAACTAAAGAAGACCCCCACCCAGATCTCGATCATGGAGTTGATGAAAATTTTGTTAGCACATACCTAGGAGATTCTAGAAAAGGAAAATGTTGCATCTTTTGTACCCATAGATCTTGATGCAGATCAGTTCCAAGCTATTGAAAGACACATCACCATGCCACACCTCCTCACATTCTCTGAAAAGGATCTCCCAACCCAACCATCTCACAATGGTGTTCTTCATATTGAAGTCTTTGTCCATAAAAATAAAGTCAAATGGGTCTTGGTGGATGGAGGTGTAGGGCTAGATATTTATTCTCTTAAGCTAATAGAGAATCTAGGATTTTCTAAAGATATGATTGGAAAGGGAAAAGGCATCACAATCTAGGCTTATGATGATCAAGAAAGAGTGTCTCAAGGCACCATTCAACTTCCTATCTATAGACATGAAAAATATACAAGTTGATCCTACACACCTGATCTTGATCTTACTAACATCATTTCCTCCTAAATCACTGCCTTTACTAATTAATTTAGTTGAATAATATTTATTTGAGTAAATTCACCATATTTCCTCTCTTAATTAAATAAATCAATTTTATCTAATTAAGTCATTCTTCCCTATTAATTAAATTAATTAATCTGATTTAATTAACCCTATGTCTCTATTTAATTAAAAAAATCATTTTATTTAATTAAATCATCCTATTAAATTGAATAAATTAAACCTTATTTAATTTAATCTAACATCATCCCCTTTTAGTTAAATAAAAAAATTAAAATATTTAATTAAAGTCTACGTCATATTCCTCTCAACTTTTATTTAAATCAGCCCAAAAATATAAATCAAATTGTCACATCATCTAATCTCCTATTAAATTGATCAAATCCCGATTAATTTAATCCTAATCACCTAATTTCTCTTGGTTTTTGCCACTTGCACATGAAAATACATATAATTGATTTATTAAATCTATATTTTCTCTCAACATGGCATCTTTAGGGGAATATTCCTCCAAGTTTGAAAACCCCTCCAAGTGGATTTCTCCTTCCAACAAAGCATTTATCTCCTCTTACATGTCCTTGTGCATTGAGCCAAGTGGCATTTAAGTCATTTTATTTCCCTCTCCAACAAGTCATTTCATGATTTTTAAAATCCACCTAATATTATTTATTGGCTCATTCATCAAAATATGCTCAATCTTCCTCCATTCACATCTTGACAAGTGGAACTTGGCCATTGGATGTTGAATGATCCCACATTGCTTCATTTTGCTCATTCCCCCATCTTGTCTTTCTGTAAATAAAAATCTCTTCTTCTCATTTGGCATCCACAACTTAGAGAAAAGTTACTATCTTCACATTTAGAGAAATTTCATCCATTTCCATAGCATTTTCCATCATCATAGCTAGGTTATTGCAGATTTTATCAAGGAATCACATTGTTCTTCCCCACCAAGTGGATCAATCTTCATCAAAATCATCAAATCACACAAAGGAGTTGGGAAAGAGCCATTTCCTACACACAAATTGGCATTAACTCCCCCATGGGATTGAGAATTTGCATGTTTTAATAGGATTTCATTGCTTTTCATGTTTTGTTCCTCATTTCTTTCTTATTTTGAGCAATGTAGATGAATTTCATGGAGAATCTTAGTTCTAACTTGCATTTGGATCTAATAGTGTGTTGTTTGCTATGTTTGTGTAGGTCTAGTATTAGGGTTCACATTTTTGCACTAGAAGGAGGGTAGATCTAGTGAAATTCATCATGTTTTTCCCAAAATCTACGGTTTTTTTACTTTTTTTGTGCCTATAGAAAACTCCACTGCTATCAGTCCAATGGTGCTATATTGCACTACTCCAAACTCTAAACTGCACTGCTAGAGTCTTCCCACACAAAATATTCAAACTTCTAAGTGTGTTGTTATTTTTCCAAATTCCAAACAGTGCCACTTTCCAAATAGCGTTGCAATCACGGTCATTGTTTCTATGCAGAGCGTCGCTCTTAGTCATCAGCGGTGCTATATTGCACCGCCGATCTTCTCAAACTATGCCGCATTTGTAGATTATGTTGCTGGAGTTTGGTAAAAGGAAAATTTTAGTTTATTTTCAACATGTTTTTTTTTCACTTTGGTTGTTTTTGACTTCTAATTGGTTTTTTGGGCTATGTTTTTACAGTATTAACCAGTTTTTTGTGATGCAGGGACTTCTAGAGGTCATTACTTTTGACTTGGATGTCTATTTGGGTTGAAATTTTAAAGGCAGTTTCATTATGAGGTGGAATGTGGATTCCCAACTGACTTTTAGTCAGTTGGTGACCATTTTGGCACTTTTTTGGGGCTTGAAACTTTCATCTTGGCCATCAAAATGGCAATTTAGTGTTTTTTTCTAGTTTTTAAAAATCGTTATTGTTAATAACTTGAAACTCATGTTTTGAATTTAGGATGTTAGTTTTCAATTCATCCTATCTTATTTTTAGAAATTTTTTGGAAAAAATAGGACTCTCAAAGTTATGCATGTGAAATTACCAAAAATGGCAAAATCTGACAATTGTTGAAATCTGCCAAAAAAAGGAAATTTCTTGATCAAAAGTGAAGGAAGGAAAAGGAAGGCCAAGGGTTCTTTATTATTTTATCATCTTATTTTATCAAGTGTTTTTAAACACTTTAGGGAGAAATTATAATCCCTTTTCTAAGGATTTGTCATATTCTTGTTCTTTAGGTTCACTAAATTTCATTTGGGCTTAAAAAATAACAAGACAAAAGGCTAAAAAGAATCATAGGCAAACTCACTAAATTTTTTTTTGTGACTTAATGCATGAGAAAACAACTATCAAACTTCCAAATTGGTGCTTAAAAATAATTCAAATTATTGCTTTGTGGTTAAAATGAACATGTGCTCTACTTGTTTTGTAATCCCTTTCACAAGTTAATATCATCCAAAAGACGTATGCACTTCTCTCACGCTCTATAGTGATCTTGAGAATCAAAAATCGTTTTCATGATATTAGGTTGTGTAAGTGATTACCTTCACATTTCAAATTGGGTTCTTAAAATTGAACAAATCTTGCGAGTGTGAGTGGAGCATATCGCGAGTGTTGTCTCTTTGTTTCTCAACAAAGATCGATCGAACTACAGGTATGTTTTCTTTCTTTTGTTTATCTTAGAGGGCCTTCCTTGGTGGGAAAAATTACTCACCCCAAGGGAATGACCCAACCGGTAACATGCTAAAATCCAAGTGACTTCCAACCAGTATATAAGTGTGGGTACTTGAGGAAAGTTTGAGTATCACAAGGATCACTCTGACAAGAAGGGAAGCAATGGTCTCTTGCTGCATGGATGGTTCCCCACGAACGAAATGCCTACATTAAAACCCCTTTTCTAGAAAGTCCAAAATCCTTATCTACTTTTTGGTGCAAGAACGATCATTCTAAAGCCAACCCACATTCTTACGGCTTTTAGTAGAGATGAGAAATATGCCATGGGAGATTCATGGGTACTGATGCTTGGTTGACCTGAGAAGAGAGTGAACTATAAGGGGGAGCTTGTGTGTTCAAGCATCTAATCATCCACTAAGATTAAGTGTAGCTAGATTCATCCAAGTGGTAACCCAACAAATATTGTCTTTTTATCCTAGGATTGTGCATATTCTTGGAATCATAACACCTTGCTTGGACCCTAAACATTGGAAAAACAAACATTCAACATGATCATCAAATTTCAAACCCTTTAGAGGAGAAAATACCTTTGAAAAATCCAAGTGCTATTTCTTTCCTTAGGGATTTTATCCTTAGAGGCTTCTAAGTATTTGGATCTATATCGCAATTTGTTCTTACTAAAGTCAACATTAGGAAATTTTGCCTTGATTTCCACATAACGGACTTTGTGGGATGAGAAGAAGTTAGGACATTAGAAATTTTGTTTGAAGAGCTAATCAAGAGAGTCTTTGTGGTAAAAATAACTCATTAAGAAAAGTTAAGAACTATTGAACCCCACACATGTACTTGGTATCTTTTGGTCATATGGTTTTCCATGCAAACATTGGTCTTTTGGTTTGAAATACTCTTAGGAAAATCATGTTCTTCAATATCTTGGTCTAGTAAACAAGTCCTTCTTAGGTTCATTTAGGATCAAAATAAAACACTTCATCCATCTAAACATTTATCATCTCCATCTCACAAACAACTTTTGAACCATTGGAAAATCATTCATATTAGACTTTTGGAAAATCCTTTAAACAAATTAAAAATCACCTTGTTTGACTAAGTCTATGTGGATGAATCCTTCCTCATACACCTAGTTAAATTATCATCCTGGTGGACAAGTTTATTCCAAGATAGCATCCAACATCTTGGGGGTTTGTAAGTCCATTATTCAAATCAAATCAAATCCAAATAAAAAAATTCAAAAAATCTTGAAGTCTAGTATTCCTCATAAATTCCTAAAAGTTCAAACACCCTTATCATTCACCCCTTTCATCATTCATCTCATCATTGGTCCTAAATCCCTTAGAGGTTCAATTTTTCCACAAGGTCAAAACACAAGAAAAATATGGAATATAAACTTGATTCATACATCATGTGTAATCCAAGTCATCCAAACTATCCAAGCCTCATAATGTCAATTGATTGTCAAAACTCGCATTTATACAATCCACAGATGGGATCATTATTTCCTACAAATCTCAATGGTACAACAAATGTGAGTTTTCCCAATCTAAATTTTGGAACACCTTTTCCTATGATAATTTTAAATCAGAGTCAAAATTTAAAAATCTATCAACCAAACATTCAATGCATGAGTCTTCTTCCGAACAACATTATCCCACCTAATTCATACAAGCCCAATGTGACTATACCAAATCCTATCTTACTAGACATGAGCATTTCAAATTCACACTTGGTGAACTTTGGGATAGATATGTTTGTAAATCAAACTAATGTTGTTCAAAGTCCAAGAAATATGTTAATGACTCCAAGTATTGATCCAAGTCAAGGTAACACCATGAAAAGTCAAAGTTACCTAAATCAAGGAAATATGATTCCCAAACACAACAATGTTCAAATTCAACCTATAATGCCAAATCTAAACATCACACCAAATCATAACATTGTCCAGAATCAATTTATCCATGATCCCATGGAAACACCACAAGTATACATGCCAAATATGCTTCAAGGGTGTCAAGATCCAAATCAAGATCAAATTTTGCGGGATCAAATTGCTGCACTTACCAAAATAGTTGATTCATATCACCAAGAGACATCTCCACCCCAAAATCAATACACTCTTCCATTGGCTAAACCATGTCATCAAAGCATTGGGTTGTGTCCACAACCACATCAAAAACAATATCTCCAATTTCAAGAGGTCTGACATCAAGAACAAAAACATCAACAAAAAACCCAACCTCCACGTCTCGAAGATCAATCACCACATCTCCAAAATAAATCACCACAAGGTCAATTTAAAGTAAAAATCTCACAAGGTAAAAAATGAAAAATACACAACACTTGGGGAACCAATCGAACCATTCATGCAATGGTTGATACAAGAAAATCGCATCAAATTCCTCACTTCTGAGAATTATCAAGAGCCCATGGTGAAACCACCTTAGTACAATGAAAATTACCTTTGTGATTTTCATAAAATAAAGGGACACACAACATCAAATTGTATTCAAATCAAAAATATCATCCAAGAACTTATCAATCAAAATATAATAACTATTGGGGACAACGATGAAGATTCAATCACTAGCGATAGCATTGACAATCCCTTCCCCACAGTTGTTGAAAAAAATAATCAAGATCTATCCATCAATGAGCACCTTGAAGATGTTTCCACCTCATCAGACAATCAAATCAACATACACCAAGATTCATTTTTTAGTCATGATCAAAACCCCTCAACAATATTCAGAAATGATCTATTTCAAGATGTGTTAACACTATTTGATCCTATTGACATAATCCTCTATCCGTCGACCAACGTTCATGTTGAAAATTTCTCTACATCACCTAATGAATTAGAGGACATATCTCAAGAATTCATTCCAAATCATGATCAACATCTTTCACCAAATTCTAGCAATGGTCCTTTCCAAGACATATTGGCATCCTTCGACCTCATGGTTATAGATAGTGAAGGAATCCTCAACTCAACACTAGATCCAAATCCATTCAAAGATCAAGAGGATATTGAGCCACCTCCCATGCCTAATGACAAGGTCCAAGAACCCTCTATAATCAATCCATCCTTTGAAATTGACCCATGTCAAGAACTTGATCCAAAGCATGTCGAAAGAAATTCTAAAATCATTCAAGATCAAGAATTTGTATCTCCAAGATACTACAATGAAGTAATAAACACTCTCCTATCTATACAAGATGTCACAAATAATGATCATAGACATATAGCACATACTCCTCCATCTACCCATGAGATGCTTTCTTTTGATGGACATGTAGATGATTTTCATTTAGAATAAGATTCCTTTACTCCTGACATTATTACACAAAAGGAGCAGGTTATTGATTCCTACAATCAAACTAAGTTGTCAACATCGGGATTAGATATATCCCAAATTCAGATTGAGGACATCATGCATGAAGATATCCAACATTATCCACTCAAAGAAATAGGTCAAACCAAACATGATATTCTAGAGTTAGTAGAGCAGCAAATTGAAATAACATTATCTTCAGTAGTCATTTATCAGAGAATGCTTCCTAAACAAGAGATATCGAAACAGGAAGAATCAAAGCATGAAGGTACTATTTCCACCATACTGGTGGCAACTTCATCTCAAAAAAATGTCAACATAGGGAGTACAAAGAATCTTTATTATGAAACCAATACCAATACTACAACCAACCATGTCACAAATCTTCATCCACCCATCACCCCATCCACAAATTGGGACCAACATCAAAAGAAAGATTTGAATCAAAGTACAAAGAATGTTATCAAAGAAAAAGAAGAAGCAAAGCATGAAGGATAAAATACAAGTGGATACCAAGAATACAAAGAAAAATTATCCTTGTCAAACTCCAGTAGTCAAAGAAACTATGGGGCAAAATCAAAAAGGGAAAAGTATCCATCAAAGATGTGCATAAGGAAAAAGAAAGCTTCTTAGGTGACAAACAAAGTATATCAAGAATTTGGTCCTAATTCCATGCACACTTTCATATCCACCTATTATTCCTCATCTTCCCAAGTTTGGAGAGTCAAAGGTTCCAAGCTATCAACCAATCCATCTTCTTTTCCTAAACACACTCCACCATCCACACCTCCACACATGATATCTAATTCTCACATTGACCATGTATTGGAAGCAACCCTTCATCATAAGAATTTAGAAGGCACTCTATCGTGATGTGTGCAAAAAGATAAAGTTAACTCCGGTATCAACAAAGAAGATCAGGAATCTCAAAAGTTTCTTTCAAGTGCACATATCTTAGAAAAGTAGCTTCTTCAAGCAGGATATCAATGGAACATTATGACAGAAGCATCAACATCAACAGTACTAGGTGGTTCAACATGAACTTAAATATTTCAACAAAAAATCCTAAAACTAAAAATAAAATATATATATATATATATAAATCCAAAAAAAAAAAATCATAAAAAGGATTAAAAATAGTAAAGAGAAAAATCATCCTCTAGTGAAAACCACTTTGGTGGCACTTTGGATAGGTACCATGATGAAAACCTAGAAAATAGGCATCATGTGTAGAATTGAGCATCTTTGTGCGTTGGTTGAGGTGGAAGCATGTCATCCCATCCATAATAAATCCATCATTCCATCCATCTTATCCATAATAAATCCATTCATCCATGAACCATTTATCCAATTCATTTTCATATATCTACATCCATCTTCCAAACTATCTTGATCTTGAAAAAAATTGGTGCACACTTTACACTTGCTTATGGTAAACATCTTGACATGGGTCATTTTCATTGATCCTATCCAATCCAACATTATGTGAACCATGAAACACTATCCAAATGAGCATCCTTTGTTCAAACAACTTATCTTATCACAATATAATCCTTGGAATCCTTTGCATGCTTACCATATCCATCCATCCATACATCTATCCAATAATCCACCCATGGCCTTTCAAACATTGCTAGAAACTGGGGGCAGATATTTACATCTTGCTTCGAGAATACATATTGATCTATATCCTCCAACTTATGTGGTGATCCAAATATTGGAAGACATAAAATCAAAGTGGTCAAAGCATTTGTGAGCCCAAAAGCCAAATCACTAGCCCATGGCATATTTTGACAAGAAGATGTTCCTTATGAAGCTTTATCTTTCATCGAACATCAATCCAAATGATCAATATCAGTCGCATCTAATTTACATGTCAATGTCACATCAAATCATTCAAACAAATTTTGTTCCAAGCCAAGCTTCAAAATCTTGATCAATCAAATCCAGTCAATCCATCATCATCTTGGGATATCCTTGTGTTGCTTAACACTATCCTTACATTGTTATGTGTGTATCCTCAACAATGTTATCATCATCAATCCATCAATTCCCAATCCTCGTGTTGCTCAACACTATCCTTTCATTTTTGTGTGTGTATCCTCAACAATGTTATCATCATCAATTCCCAATCCTTATGTTGCTTAACATTATCCTTACATTGTTGTGTGTCATCAACAGTGTTATCATCACAAATCCATCAATTTGATTAATCAACATTAGCTTGGTTTTCAACAAAATCCCAAAACAGACCACTGATATCATCACATATCCATATCTAGATCGTCAAAATCCATGCGAAAATCCAAAAAACATCTAAATCGCATCCAAATCCAAAACATGTTGAATATCCAGAAATCAAAAAGTAGAGTCATCTTGTTGAACTACGTCATCTCTGAGATTGAACATAGGCAAGGTTGATCTTTGATCATCCCCCAAGACACCCTAGGCCAATCCTTTAGGCTTTTGTCACAATAAAATGACAATTCGTTTGCCTATCTATCTCAACAGTAATCAAGTTAGTTGTCTGTCGAACTATGTGGTCTTTGTGTGTACAATGTAGGCAAGGCTAATCTTTTGATCAGCTCCCAAGACCCCTAGGATAGCTCTTTAGGTTAGGTTCTTGGTCAAAATATCAAAAATCTAAAAACGTGGAAAATCTGAAAATCCCAAAAATAACCTCAAAACATTTCGAAACAACAAAAACATCCAAAATATTCAAAAAACCCCAAAATGGTGCATCTGTCTCATCTTTCTTTCATCTACAATAATCATCTGCTCATAATAAATCATTGTCACTTTCATCCTTGGTAAGGAAATTAGAAGCAAGTCTAGCAGGTTTAGAAGTGAACACCTAATCGTCAAAGTCTCAATCTTAGGTCAATACGCAAGCAAGTTGATCAACTCGAAGTATCAATAGCTTATAATCCTGTTGGTTCTCAAAAATGCAAGTTTTAACCATAAGAGTTTGCCAGGTTCTTACAAAAATTTTGGGCAACATACAAGGTCAATCACTCAATTAAACCTTCTACTCTTTAGGTTCTGCTAGACCCAGGTGGGTGAACCTATGTGAAATATGCAGATTTGAAATGAATTTCCTGCTAAACAGTCTACCCACAATGGAAATTGGGAATGGATAGACAAAAGGATACTACAACTACCCCTACTACACAAATAAAAGGTTTTGAATATATTGTTTAGAATGAATTCTATCTCCTCGGATATGACAGATCGATGTCTTCTTCTTATCAGGCAACAAAGTAAAATATTACAACTTCCATACACATTTTCCTTTCTGACACAATTCAAATTACTAGACACTCTAAAGGGTGAAGTTCTGATGACTGGCATAAACAGTGTTGAAATACTTTCCTACTCAGTTCATCTTCAATGATCAACATAAATCTCATGAACACTGTGATTCACTTTAAAGGAATTTAGTTCTGATTTGCAGACACCAATAAACTAAAATCACACAGATTACATAAATGCACCTTGATGAATTAAAATATACTTGATATTTAAATTCAAATGATCGAAAAAAAATAAAAAATTGAGAGAATTGAGAAAAAATTAACAGTTATGACATCACAACAGCAAAATACCAGAAAGGAATTTGGTCACAAAATCATTCCCCTTTGCCTTGTTTTCAGAAGGTTTTTTTTTTTACATTATCTCATTACCAGGAAAAATATCTCTCTGCTCCAACTGATTTTCCAAAATTTTATACATTACACCTCAACAGTCACAAATTTTTATTTTACCCTCCATAACCATTTGATATTCTGATAGGAATGAAATATTTAAATAAGTTTCCTTATCGGCAATTTAAATATTTCTAACTATAGTCAAGATTTTAAATTTTTACTTTAATATTTCTCGTGGCTGTCATAGCTTATACCGCTCTACCGCGGTCATCTTCTTAACTAGCTATGGTATAGCGATGACTGGCTCATTACTGCCTTTCCAGTTATCTCGTAGACTACCGTAGTCACCACGGTCTATGTTCAGAACTTGCGCGGTAATGCGGTGCCTCCTCCATTGTTGACTATTTTTCATCGCCTTCACTGTTATCGCATTACCATGGTCTTTGTTAACCGCTTCCTACTCATCGCGGCCACTCCGGTCTGTGGTTTGACTACGTGTAGTACCACGGTATGCTCATTGCTGACTGCTAGCCACTTACCACTATCATCGTGGTCATTGTTTTAGCGGATACGGTATCACAGTAAGCGCTACCCATTCGTCACTTTGTTGCCTCATCAGTTGCTTACCCTATCATCGCAGTCGCCATGGTCTATCGGATGATTGTCCATGGTAATGCGATGGCTCCCCCTTTTCTGTCTGCTAACCGCTACCGCAATTACCGTGGTCGCTGGCCTGACTGCCAACGGTACTACGGTGACTGTCTTCTGCCTGCTCTGTTAGTTGCTACTACCATATCATGAGCTCATTGTGGGAGGTTGTGGTAAAGCAGTGAAGGACATATGAAATTATTTCTAAGGGAGTGGTAAGGATTTGAAGTGTATGATAAATTGGACGGGGAATGAAATGAAGAATTTTTATGAAAAGATAGGCAAATATGGGCTAAAATGGATAAAAAGGCTTAGGATTTAAATTGAAAATTTTGGTTCTGGCACATCCAATCAAATCTCATCATCACCTGATCACAACATGTCCTAGGATGAATCCTTCCTACAATGGACATCAACATTAGGCATCACTATAGTTTAGTCTTGGCTAGCAGTATGAAGAACATTAGCTTGTTTGTTTACTTTATCTAGTCTTTTTTGACTTATCTTATTTTGTGCTCTTTCCAATGAGCTCTCGATGATATCTAAACAAAATGATTTAGAGAGAAAGGAATGGAGAAATGATCATTATCTTTTTATCTATTGTGCTTGTTGGATATTCTTGTAAAATAACTTTGTCACGTGCTTTGTTTGGTTTGTAGGGAGGATGTTTTAGGTATCTTATTGATCACATAGGAAGGCTTGCTTTTCTATGTTTTGGTCTGAGATGTTTACAATATTTGAACTACATTCCAAATAAGGTTCCATATGTCAAGTGTGAACAGGAGTACTCCTATTTTTTTATCGAGTGAAATTCCATCACACTAGATACCCCACCATCCTAGTTATCTATACCTTGATGCATCGTATCTATTTGTTTTATCAAACATAATGTAAATGGCCCTTTTAAAATCCTAATTCTTGATAAGAAAATCATCAACAATCATCATCATCCATCATCATCTCTAATAAATTCTTAATGCTTCATTGACTTGTTGGATCCTCTTGTCATCATTCTTTTCTTCTTATTCTTCTATCTTTACTAACATTTCTATCCAAAATTGGTGTGTTGTATCAAAATATACATGAGGCTACCCATGGCCAATGGCTATCTATACATCATCAAAATTGTCTACCTCAAATATCTGATCTTTCTAAAGAATTATCTTTCGTCCTTTGATCATTAGAACCACCTCTCTCATATTTTATCGCAATCTCGATTGTAAAATCAAATATTTTCTTTTGATCTCTTGAGGGGGCAGTATACTAGTGTAATCATTCTCATTGGGGCAGCAATGGGGCATCTGAAAAATTGATTTTTTTAAAAAAATTTGATCACATCAATTTATTCTTTGAACCAACATAACAAGTACATTGCTTCAAAGAGAGGCAAAATATAAACATGAAAAATATACAAGTTGATCCTACACACTTGATCCTGATCTTAATAACATCATTTCCTCCTAAATCATCCCCTTTACTAATTAATTTAGTTGAATAATCTTTATTTGATTAAATTCACCATATTTCCTCTCTTAATTAAATAAATAAATTTTATCTGATTAAGTCATTCTTTCCTTTTAATTAAATTAAACAATCTAATTTAATTAACCCCATGTCTCTATTTAATTAAATAATTCATTTTATTTAATTAAATCATCCTATTAAATTGAATAAATTAAACCTTATTTAATTTAATTTAACATCTCCCCTTTTAGTTAAATAAATCAAAACCTTTATTTAATTAAAGTCTAAGTCATATTCCTCTCAACTTTGATTTAAATCAACCCAAAAATATAAATTAAATTGCCATATCATCTAATCTCCTATTAAATTGACCAAATCTTGATTAATTTAATCCTAATCACCTAATTTCTCTAGAATTTGCCACTTGCACATGAAAATACATTAAATAATTCATTTATTAAATTTATATTTTCTCTCAACATGGCATCTTTAGTGGAATATTCCTTTAAGTTTGAAAATCCCTCCAAGTGGATTTTTCCTTCCAACAAAGCATTCATCTCCTCTTACATGTCCTTGTGCATTGAGCCAAGTGGCATTTAAATCATTTTTTTCCCTCTCCAACAAGTCATTTCATGATTTTCAAAATTCACCTAATATCATTTATTGGCTCATTCATCAAAATGTGCTCAATCTTCCTCCATTCACATCTTGACAAGTGGCACGTGACCATTGGATGTTGAATGATCTCAAATTGCTTGATTTTGCTAATTCCTCGATCTTGTCTTTCTATAAATAGAAAGCTCTTCTTCTCATTTAGCATCCACAACTTAGAGAAAAGTTACTATCTTCACATTTAGAGAAATTTCATCCATTTCCATAGAATTCTCCATCATCATAGCTAGGTTATTGCAGATTTTATCAAGGAATCACATTGTTCTTCTTCACCAAGTGGATCAATATTCATCAAAATCATCAAATCAGTCTAAGAAGTTGGGAAAGGGCCATTTCCTACACACAAACTGCCACCAACTCCCCCATGGGATTGAGAATTTGCATGTTTAAATAAGATTTCATATTTTTTCATGTTTTGTTCCTCATTTCTTTCCTATTTTGAGCATTGTAGATGAATTTCATGGGGAATCTTAGTTCTAACTTGCATTTGGATCTAATAGTGTGTTTGTTTGCTATGTTTGTGCAGGTCTAGGATTGGGGTTCACACTATCCAAGTAGGGCTAGCCATCATGGATACTACTTGTTAGGTCCTTGATCTTGACCTCCCTTATAACATTCTCCTATGGTGCCCATGGATTAATGAGATGAAAGTAGTTGCATCCACATTTCACCAATATGTTAAATTCTCCTTTAAAAATCAAGAGGTTACCATCCATGGTGATCCCGAGCCCTTTTCTTAATGTAGGAACCTTGAAGCCAAATATTACAAAATCCCACAAGTTCCCAAAAATGATGAAGTCTCTATGACTCCATATGTGGACCCATCCACCTTACCATCCACTTTTGAGATAGAGACATCTTCCATTCTCACCATTTCTGATATCAAAGTCACTATCCAAGACAACAGATGTGGGGATTACAAAATGAAGAAGGGTGCCTTTGTAATAGGAGAGTTACCTCAATCTCCTAGGTCCCATGGATAGCCACAACCAGCCAATGTAGCATCTCAAACCTTCAGAGAAGACCCCTCCAGATTCATAAGTTGGGGAGATCTAGGCCGAGAAGTGGTGGATGAAAAAGATAGATCCAGTCTCCTATATGAAGATGAAAGACTTGTACCAACCCAAGTTCCAATGGATGATGCTAACAAAGGACTACAATTAATGTTGGGCATGGGTTATAATAAGAATCAAAGCCTAGAGAAAAATAGCAACAACAAATTAGAACCCATCATTGCTGAGAAGTGCATAAAAATATTGGCCTTGGATGTACCCCTCCAAAAATAACCGTGTGTGGCAAAAGTCCCCCTATTAAAATAGTCAAAGGTCCTCTTCAGTTACCAGTATCCATAGGGCTACCCTTAAACAATTTTACCTTTGACATAATTGATGTATGTAAGAGTGACAGTGATGAGGATACCCTTATTGACTTACCTATGTTATTTGAAGACTCCTCCTTATTCATAATTTCCACTATATATTTTGAGTCAAACAACCAAACCCATGAGTTAAAGCTAGTATATCCTTAGCTAATAGACTATGACCAATGAGGACCACCAATTTTAGACACATTTAAAAATGATGAGGCACTCTCAAAATTCATGGGACTATGGGATAATGTACCTTGTGGAGACAATAAAGCTAGATTCGACTTTGAACTGGACACACATGCTTAGTATAAAGCTAGACACATTCTCTTTAAGTGAAAACCACACTATGGCACTTTTAGACCCAAAAATAGTAAAAAAAAAGGACACATCCAATGGTGAAAACCTCTTTGAGGTTTCGAAGGATGGGGGATTCAATCTTCCTCTTAGTGCTATTCATCAGGAGATGTCAGCGGTCTTAGTAGAGAAGTGCAACCCCGTCAACTTAGGGATTGAGGCGACGCCACATATAACCTTCTATGAAGAATCTCTCCTGACTGAAGAACAAGAGCTCCTAGCTGCATTTCTGAGAGAAGAAAAGGTGAAATTTTCATGTACCTACGCTGACATGTTGGGTCTCAATATGGAAGTTGTGGTTCACAATCTTTCAACATATCTAGAGTCAAAGCTAGTGAAACAAAAGGTGAGGAAAATGCATCCACAAATCACACTGTTAGTCAAGCTTGAGTTGCAAAAACTTTTGGATGTTGGTTTCATAAGGTCCATTGATTATCCTGAGTGGGTCTCAAAATTGGTACCAATCACTAAGCCCACTAGGGGCATCTGCATCTACACTAACTTCAGAGATCTAAACAAAGCATGTCCCAAGGATGATTTCCCTCTCCCAAACATAGACATGATTATGGAGATGATGGTGGGACATGAAATGCTATCACTAATGGACAAATTCTCAAGGTACAATCAAATCATGATAGACAAAGAAGATCATCACAAGACAACTTTTACTTTTCCATGGGGAACATATTGGTCGAACATGGTGCCATTTGGATTGAAGAATGTTGGAGCCACCTATGAAAAGGCCATGACACTCATTTTTCACAATATGATTCACAAGTTTGTAGAGGACTATGCGGATTACATACTAGCCAAGTCAAGAAATCAATGAGATCACATAGCAGCATTGAGCTCCATCTTTGATAGGATAGAAGAATATCAAGTTAGACTCAATCCTAAGAAGTGTGTCTTTGGGGTACAATTAGGAAAACTCCTAGGGTACATTGTGTCAATGAGAGGGATTGAGATAAACCCCACCAAAGTTAAAGTAATTCTCAATATGGAGGCACCAAGGATATTGAAGTAGCTAAAAGGCTTACAAGGAAGACTCTAGTCCATCCATCAATTCATAGTGCAATTAGTAGATAAGGCTATCCCATGGGTATGTGCAGGATCATGATGGGCCAAAAAGTGGCGATATGTAAGTGATATGATGGCCTATGTGGCTGACGACTTTTTTTACACCCAAAATTGATGAAACGAAAAGGGTTTTTAAAGGAGATTCTTAGCTTTCCACCAAAATAAATTATGCTTTACTTTGAATTTAATAAATAATTATTATTCATTTTCTATTTGAATTATGACTAAAGTCCTAATTGATAGGCTGATTGAAAAACATATATAGCTTTCAAAGGGTATCACATTTTTTGAATTTGAAACATGTGTCACATTCTATGCTTCACATACTATAAGATTAAAAAAATAATTGAATTTCATGAAGTTTTGACCAAGTTAAGGTGCTCAAACGTACGAGTTTTTATATTTTTAAAAAGTTGTAATAAAAAAATCATAATTAGTTAGTTATTGAGAAAAATTTTACAAAAAAACATGCATCACATCAGGACATGAGTCTTCTACTTATATCTAAAATCTTATAAAAAAAATATTATCATTTTATTGTAGTTAGGGTGGTCAAACAGACACCTACTTCTTATTTTTTCCCTGAAATTGAAGTGCTACTGCATTCAAATTTCAAATTTTCACCAAATAGATTTAAAAATAAATAAAAATAAACCTAGTAGTTTAGAAGCTACATTCAATCTGCAACAGATTCTATTCTTACATATTTGTGAAATAATATAGTTAACTTACTCAAATTTTTACGTCAAGTTGCCTAACTCTAATTTTTCTAAATTTTGTTGCCACTTAAGGGCCTTTTTTTTCAATGATGATCCTGCACATGCCCCCATATTCTCATCTACTCCACAAGGGGGTAGCATACAAATGGGATGAGAAATGTGATCAGGCATTCAAAAATATCAAGGAGTACTTTTTTACACCACCAATTCTTATGCCACCAATTCTAGGAAACCCTTGATCCTGTATATATTAGAAACAACAATAGCCCTTGGCATTGTCTTAGCACAACATGATGAAAATAGGAAGGAGAGAGCTATTTACTATATCAGTAGAACCATGGTGGGATACGAGCTGAATTACACATCCATTGAGAAGGCTTGCTTAGCAGTCGTGTTTACATCAGAGAAATTCAGACACTATATGTTGGCACACTAGATAAAACTCATTTCCAAGATAGACCCTCTCAAGTATCTACTTTCTAAAGCAATGCTGATAGGGTGAATAGATAAATGGTTATGATCTTGACAGAACATGACATTGATTATGTGGAACAAAAGGCCATTAGAGGACAAGTGATTGCAAATTAGATGGTAGAAGCACCAATATATTTAGAGAATCCACTTGTATTAGAATTACCTGATGAGTCCATCTTTAATGCAAGCATAGCAGGTCACTGGAAAATGTACTTTGATGGATCCTACACATAGCATGGGTCAGGAGCTGGAGTCTTCTTCATTACACCACAAGGAGATTGAATACCCAAATCGTATAAGCTGACTTTTCCTTGCACAAAAAACATTGTAGAATATGAGGCTCTTGTCATAAGGATGAGAAGTACTGTATAGTGGAAGATCATGCCACTCAAGGTCTATGGAGATTTGTAGCTTATCATCAACCAATTCAATGACGAATACCAAATGAAAGACGAAAAGTTGAATCCATACAAGAAACTGGTGGAAAGCCTCAAGGAATTCTTCATTGACATCATGTTTGAGCAAATACCAAGGGACAATAATAGAGCAATGGACACAATGGAAACAATCAGATCACTACTGGATATCCCACACAATGTCCTTAAACATGAATTCCTAGTAGAGTAGCTTCTCATACTAGCTTTCGAGGTACCAGAGTCTGAATTTGTGTGTGAAACCATTGGTCTTGGTAACCCATGGTATCATGACATATACACTTATCTAAGAATAGGAGTCCCCCTTGTCGATATCACTCCCAACCTTAAGAGAACCTTTGTCAAGAAGTTGTCCCGCTTTGTTATCTTAGGTTACACCCTATACCGTAGGAGTACTGAGGGAACCCTTTTATGATGGTTAAACACTGAGGAAGCTTTGACTACTTTAACAGAGGTACATAATTGAATTTGTGGTCCACATTCCAGTGGTATGAACTTGGCCAAGAAGCTATTGAGAACAAGACACTATTGGTTGGTAATGGAGAAGGAAGCCCACAAATATGTCAAGAAGTGCTTGCAATGTCAACAACATGGGGATCTCATCCATGCACCAGCTCAAGAGCTCCACCCGATTGTTACACCTTGGCCCTTCTTGCAGTGGGGGCTCGATCTCATTGGAAAAATCACCCCCACCTCATCTATTGGACACAAGATCATTATCACCATCGTGGAATATTTTACAAAGTGGGTAGAGGCCATCCCAATGACCTATATTACAGGAAAGCAAATTTCCAAGTTCAGCCTAAATTACCTCATTTGTCGTTACGGTGTCCCACAAGCCATTATCTTAGATAATGGGACACTTTTAAAAAACCAAGATGTCTGAGACCTATGCCAAAAATTCAACATCCAACATGACTTTTTTACACCATACTACCCCCAGGGTAATGGCCAAGTTGAAGCTACCAATAAAACCATCTTAAAAATCCTTAAGAAAATAGTCAATGGTGTTGGTCATGACTGGCACTTGCAGTTGAATCTTGCCTTATGGGCCTACCGAACAAGCATCTGCACACCAACAAGTGCAACCCCATTCTCCCTATTCTATGGATCAAAATTGATCCTCCCTATCGAGATCAAGCTCCCATCCCTAAGAATACCATTGTAGAACCTCATTACATATGAAGAATATTAAGTATCATAATTAAATGAGTTGGAACTACTTGATGAATGATGCATGGATGGCTTAAAAAAATTCAATTCTACCAAAAATACCTCAAGAAGAGCTACAACAAGAAGATATGGAGTCAGACCTTCCAAGTTGAAGAGCTAGTATTGAAGGAGAATTAGAAAAATGTACCAAATCCAGGCAACAAGGGCAAGTTTGAACCCAGTTTTTTGAGATCCTTCATCATCACTGCAAGTTTAAATATGGGGCATATCAACCATCAAAACTCGAGGGTGAGCCTCTCTAGGAGACTATCAATAGCTTCCATCTTAAAAAAAATTATGCCTAAGTTTCAAGGTATAAATCCAAAAAAACCGAAAAAATATAAAAATATATAAATATCCAAAAAATTAGAAAAAAGATTGAAAACAATAAAGATAAAAATCATCCTCTAGTGAAAACCACTATGGTGGCAATTTGGGCAACTACCTTGGTGAAAACCTGGCAAACAAGTGTCTTGTGTAAATAAAGCACTCTCCATCCACCATGATCTCTACGACTTGCTTTGCATCACCTACCATCGCCTTTCGCATCACCCATTACATTCCATTCATCCTTCCATTCATCCATCTATGTCTGCATCATAGCTTGATCATGTGTTTGTATCATGTTCCACCCTAGTACTACTTGACACATCCCTAAGGTTAGTTTGTCCTTCCTTTATCAAAGTAGTATACCTCCTTACGTTGGGGGAATTTTCTTTTACATACATTGGATCAAATTCATCTATATCCTTGAAATATTCCTAAAATCAAAAAATTCTTCAAAAAATCCAAAACATGCCAAAATCCAAAAAAGGTCTAAAATCCAAAAAGTCAAACAATAGAGTCATCATGTCAAACTATGTCATCTCTAAGCTTGAATCTAGACAAGGCCATCATTGATGAGCCCCTGAGACACTTAGGTCGGTCCTGTAGGAGTCCATCCCAATAAGCTAACAATCCATTTGTTCATATCTCATCAATAAATGAGTATGTGTTAGTCGAACTACGTGGTCTCTGCATGTATAATGTAGGAAAGACTAATATTTGATCAGCCCCTAAGACCCCCTAGGGAAGGTCCTTAGTTTAGGTTCTTGGTCAAAATCTCAAAAAAACCAAAAAAATGGAAGATTTGGAAATCAAAAACATTTGTAAAACATCTCAAAAATCCCAAAGCAGCCTCAAAACATTTCAAAATACCAAAAATATTCAAAAAACCCAAAAGAGTGCATCCGTCCTATTTCAACATTCACCCGCAATAAAAATTCGCTCATAATATATCAATCGTTACTTTCACCCTTTGGGAAACCCATCAGAAGCAAGCTTAGCAGTCAAAAGTGTGTTGTCCAATGTCAAGGTCTTAAGTCTTGGTCAGTAGATAAACAAGTTGGTCAACTCTTGGTATCACTATCCCATCATCCAGTCAAACCATCATCTAATAAAATCATGTCCTAGGATGAATCCTTCCTAGAATGGACATCAACATCAGGCATCACTATAGTTTAGTCTTCGCTAGAGGTATGAAGAACATTAGCTTGTTTGTTTACTTGATCTTTATCTTGTTGATTTATTTTATTTTGCTCACTCCAATGACCTCTCTATGATGTCTAATCAAACGATCTAGACAGAAAGGAATGGGGTATTGATCTTTATCTTTTGTCTATTGTGCTTGTTGGATATTCTTGTAATATAACCTTAGCGAATACTTGCTTCATTAGGTGTGTATGGAAGGTGTTTCAGACATCTTGTTAACTATTAAACTGGGAGGTTATGCCTTTATGTGTCTTGGTTCGAGATGTTCAACACTTTTGAAGTACATCCTATTAAGGTTTCCATATGTCAAGTGTGAACAAGAATACTCCTATCCAATTGTCGAGTCAAAGTTCATCACACTAGGTACAATGCCATCATGGTCTTCTATATCTTGATGCATCATATCTATGTGTGTTATCAAACATAAGTAAATTAATCTCTTTATGTCCCCAATCCTTGGATAGGCAATACATCATCATCTCTAATAAATTCTTAACGAATTATAGATTCAAGGGTTGATCCCTCTCATTCTTCTATCCTCTTTCATGCTAACATAGTATCATTTTATTCACCAAAACATCAACGCATACATGCTACATCTACTAATCATCAACATCTTGCATAATCATACATATCATCAAGGACAACATCATCCGTCTCATCCATCTCACATGCATTGCATCACCATTTAAGTTGTTTAGGATAATATAGATTCGTTATTCAAAGCATCTTAAAAACATCTCATTTGCATTATCATTATCATATAGATCTATTAGTCTAACCATCCATACATCCATCTTGAACCTCTTTGTCACGAGATCAACCATAAAATTGAACTTTTCATCCAATCTCTCGAGGGGGCAATATACTAGCATATTTCTTGTTGCTATGGCAGTAGTGGGGTATCTGAAAAATTCAATTTTTATTTTTTACTTTTATTGCTAGTGTTATTCTTTGAATCAATGTAGCAGGTGCATTGCTTCAAAGAGGGGTAAAATGTAGACACTAGAAATATCTTGATTGATATCATACACTTGATCCTAGTTCACTAACATCATTTTTTCCTAAATCACTTCTTTACTAACTAGTTAACTAAATAATCCTTATTTAATTAATTCATCATATTCCTCTTTTAATTAAAAAAATCATGTTATTTGATTAAATCATTATCTTTTTTCAATTAAGTAAATTATTTTATTTAATTAATCTTAATGTTCCTCTTTTAATTAAATAAATCATTTTATTTGGTTAAATCATATTTCCTCTTTTGATTAGATAAATCACCCTTATTTGATTAAATCTAACATCTTCCCTTTTAATTAAATAAATCAAACTTTATTTAAATAAATCTAATATCTCAAATTCCTCACATTTTGATATAAATAAATCTAAATATCTAAATCAAATGTCAAATCAAACTAGCATCCATCTAAGTTAATTAAATCTTGGTTAACTTCTAGCACTAATCCTCTTTTCTCTAGCTTTTGCAACTTGCACATATAAATCAGTTTATTTGATTTATTAATTCTTCTATTTCCATTCAAATATGGCATCTCTTTGGAATAGTCCCTCAATTTGAAATATCCCTCCCAAAAGGAATTGCCCTCAACATGGCATTTATGGCTCTTACATGTCCTTTTTCTTGAGCCAAGTGGCATTAACTCATCTTTCAACTCTTCCTCCACAAGCCATCTTTCAAAATTCAAATTTCCACCTAATTGCATGTATTTGAACATTGATCAAAATGTGCTCCACCTCTCTTCAATAGAATATTGACAAGTGGCACAATTCCATTGGGTCAATTTTAATCCCACATCCTTCATGTTTCTCATTTCTCCATCCTTCTTTCCTATAAATGGAGAGCTCCTCTATTGATTTTGGATCCAAAACTTTAGGCAAAGTCATTATCTACAGATTTTATGCAAGTTCATCGATTGTTCATCAAAGTTTTCATAGCATTTTATCAATCTTAGCTAGGTTATGGTCAAATTTTCATCAAGGAGCACATTCATCAACAATCTTCATCAAAGCTTTGAAAGGAATTGGGAAAGGGCTTCTTTCCATATCAAAGAAGCACCAATTCTCCCATGGGATGCTGGTTTGAATCTTTTGAGCAAGATTTAGTAGCTTTCATTTGATTAATTTCACTTTGTTTCTTGTTCTTTGTATTTGAATGAATTGCATGGAGAATGATTCTTTTAGATTTGCTTAATGACTAACATTGGGTTGTTTGATGATATTTGAGCAGGTCTAGATCAACCATTCATAGTTAGGTCCATGGATGTGGTCTTAGATGAGTATCAATGATAGCTAGAGGACAGGAGAAAGTCCGATTCTGAAACGGAAAGCACATAGAAATGAATAGATGTAGTAGAGAGCCGCAACACTTTATTAAGATATTGATCTTATATTTATGAATTTATGAATTTGGTTGGATGGATATTTTTAGTGATGAATTTATGAATTTATGAATTTGGTTGGATGTTACTTTTAGTGATGAATTTATGAATTTGGTTCCAAGGATGGATATTTTTAGTGATGAATTTATGAATTTGGTTGGATGGATATTTTTAGTTATGGATTTATAAATTTGGTTGGATGGATATTTTTAGTGATGAATTTATGAATATAATGTAGTATTTAATGATGAATTTATAATAGTATAATTTATTACTACTAGTGATAACTTTAAGAAACCCCCCTCAAAAAAAGATATAAAATCTCGACGAATCTTTGATTTTTTGAGGAAAAAAAATTAATTTCTATTGGCGAAACTTTCCTTTTTTTCAAAAAAAAAAATAGTTTTAATAGCGATTTTTTACATCACTAAAATTTTGTGGAAAATTTTGGCGAATCTTGAAAAATAATAGGAAAATGCATTAATTATGATGGTGAATCTATCCAATCTAAAAATAATTCTCATGGAAAAGTAGGGACCCGAGGGTGGAATTATCCATGAATTGAACGGGTAGACTATAATATTTACCTTCTACCATTGTTTTATAATATAATATAATGGCCCTCATTATATTCTACAAGGTAAAATGTAACCATGATCTATAATTCTCATGGGGGCTCAAAACTGCTTTTAGATCATTGGTCTAACAACCCTTGCTGTACACTATAAGGTGAAATTTACCCACAACCTATAATGCTCGTGATACCCAAAATTGTGGGCCCCATGAGCATTACAAATCATGTGTAAATTTTACCACGTGGAATACAACAAGGGCCATTACATTATATTTAAATCAATGGTGGAAACTAAAGATTAGAAGTATGGTCCTAAAGCAACTAATAGTTATGATATACTATTGGCGAATTAATATAGATTTCTCCAATAATTTATAAAATTAAGGTGAATCTGATCTAATCATGTATCGAATATTGTGGCAATTTTTTGAGTTAAATTTATTAATAAAATAAATTATTTGGCGATTTAAATAAGACTATAATAAAAATTTGTAAAAATGTGGCGATTCAAGTCACATTGTAGCTCGAACTATTAGCCAATTGGTAAATATTAGCCACTAAAAAAATCACTGATTACTACTATCATAATTTCTCCTATTGGAAAAATGTAATCTACATGCCTTAGACATAAATGAGCTTTTACTGAATGTTTTAAGTTTACTTTTTAGTATGTACGTGTATTAAAATTACATAGTTCTAGATCTTAAATTTTGAAATTTGTATGTACATGCTCAAGTTGAATCAATGTATGTATGTGTATATATATGTATGTACATCCTATTTTAAAAAAAATGTATGTACATTTAAAATTTAACTATTTCTTGTAATTTTGTAAGTTTGTTTGTTAATTTTGTATAATTTAATGCATGCTCACTTATATGTATATATATATATCATGGATCAATTTGATATTGATGATATCATTAATCCACCTCCTTGGCAACCTCCACCTCCACCCAATCCACCTCCACCTCCCCCTCCACCCCTCCATCTCATAACATCCCACCTCCACCACTTACAGGATCCAATGAGGCTTTATTGCGAGCACAAATCAATGAAAATGTTGCATCTATTTAGAATCAAATCAATGCTATGAAAAATGAAGCATTGATTCCACCACATGTGAGGTGTTTTGCTTATGTAATGCAAAATTTTGTTGATGCCATCAGGTCTATTGATTCTGACTTAGATAGGCATCGATGAGATAGGGAGCATATGAGACAATTTAATTCAAATGGTCTCTCCTATAAACAAATTTTGGACTTAAAAATAAAAAAATCCCATCTTTCACCTTTTTTTATCAACCCTAACACTTAGGAGACCATTCCTACAACTAAATTTAGAATATCCATGAGGTGGTGCATTCTTCCATAAATGACTACAAATTTTTGGGAGTGATGGTGGATGGTATTTGACCATCAACCACACGCTAATCTAGAGGTCCCTTTATACTTTTTGAGGAAACTATATGTGGATTTTTGTTTCAAGAAAAAGCCCAATTATTTTGATTTTAAATCATTTCAGGGTGTTGGTGGTAGCATGTGACAATAGAGGTTAGGGGCACAGGTTGATACCCAATGCCCCGTGCATGAACAACCTCTTGTTTCTCCTATTTCTCCTGCCATTCTTCCACCTATGAATCAATGTGCGATGATATCCATATTAGGATCTTTGAGTATGCTCACAGGAAACCTTGATGAGCTTACTTTTGTATTGGTGGCTGGGGAGCCTAGAGACTGCGACGATGGAGGAGCATTCTATGGATTTTGTCCTAGTACCACTACATAAGTGTCAACACGCCATGTATGTACTAGTTTCCATCAATTATGCTATGGACCTAATCAAGCTACACTCAATTTGGGTGGACATGTAGATTATGATGGATCATCTACTCACATCAATTTATTTGTAGAATTTCTTATTATACAACATCACCCTGTAGACAATGTGACACAAGCATAAATATGCATCTACATGTTTAATTTATAAGAATTTTAATGAACATATATATAAAAAAAAAATTAATATTTTAATAATCAAACTATTTGGTGTAGATAACACTGACCATAGGGGAATCATCACCTCCTCGAGTACATATGTTGACACTAGTGCTAGTTGACAACCCTTATGAGGTATTTTGATTTCAATTTTTTAAATTATATATGAAATAATTTTTTAACTTGACTTTCTAATTTGTAATTCAATCATGAACATATGTTTTAAATATTTAAGTTGGTTCAGGGGACTCAATCAACTTCCACGTCGATTCCACCTGAGGGGTTGTCAAGTGCTCATCCATTCTCGAGTGACTCACATCAGGTGTAGGTAAATTTATATTGTAAAGTATTTAACTTGTTTCTATATTTATAATTATGAATTTTGAATTCACTATATATCAAATGTGCATGTACAAGTAAATATTATAAGTGTTATGTATATATGTATGTCTAGGTTGAAACAATAATGAGAAAGGGGATTGGACAAACATGTGATTTGGCAGCAACTCAGGAGGCATCTGAATTTTAGGTTGTTTAAAAATGTTTCTACATAATGTGTGCACACGTGAATATATATTTTAAACTAATTCAAGTATACGTGCTTTAAATTTGACCTTGTAGGACTTTGTTAGTGCCACTTTCTTCCTTGATGAGGTCACATCACTTCAACTAGGACATGTAGAGCAACTAGATATCATGGTAATTTGAAATTTTGATTATATTTAAAGTCAATTACATTATGAATAACTTATTAAATTCAAAATTGAATATATATATATGCTCATACATGTTAAATTATTTTTCTTTTATAGCACGAGACACATCTTGTAGTTGAGCATGTAGATATAGGTCTTGGAACAGAGGGTGCAAAACCTCTTACGATACAATTTAAATTTGATAAATTATAAATTAATTTGAATTAAATCATTTTTAATCATAGAATTACATTCAAATTTATTTCTATTGTATATGTAGATTGATTCAAAGCATTTAGAGATAGGTCCAAGTGCACCAGAGCATGAAGAGACATATATCATGGTAATTTAATTTCATGATGAATTATAAATTAAATTGTCATTAAATATTTTTTAATCATCTTACATCTCATTTCATCTCTTTTTCTCTTGTACAGAGTGGTTTGGGACATTCAGGTAGTCTGCATGGTGTGAAGAGGTCTCTTGATTATAGAGACACTATGAGTTAGATGATTTCATGGGTTGTATTTGATTATTTCATGGACCACATATTTGGTTTCACATGGACTTAATATATTATTTCATGGACTTTATTTCATGGGTTCTACTTTAATATATTATTTTCATGGACTTTATTATTTTTTAATTTTTTAATTTTAATCTACACATGTGCATTTATGCATTTTATGTGAAATTTTAATATGTAATTGATAGGACATATTTGTACTTTACAAAAGATTCATAGTCAAGACATTAATAGGACATTAATATGAAATTAAAGTTGAAATTAAAAGGACATTTCAATATTTGTACTTTACAAATTTAGTGATCCATAGTCAAGGCATTAACTTATCAAAGAAGTATAAATGATATTATTAAGTATAATTAAGGAGATGAAATACTTCAAAGTACATGTCTCATATTTAATTGAAATTGATATAATTAACTTAGAATCTAGGATCACTCATCATAACAATCACATTCTATACAATTTAAATAGTTTCAATGTTTATTTAACTCATGTTGTAATAGGATGCCTTAAGGGGTCCTAATACGATGTCTTAAGCGGATCAAAGAAGAGTATAATTAAGTATAAATATTAAGAGATATAAACAAGTATTAGACTTTAGGGTGACTCATCATAACAAATGATATGATTAAGTATAAATATTTAGGATATTTCCTAATAAGAAGTCTTAAGGGGATGGAATTATTCAAAGTACATGTCTCGTATTTAATTGTAGTTGATATAATTAACTTAGAATTTAGGATGACTCATCATAGAAATGACATTATATACATTTAAATAGTTTCAATGTTTATTTAGTTCATGTTGTAATATGATGTCTTAAGGGGTCCTAATAGGATTTCTTAAGGGGATCAACAAAGAATATAATTAGGTATAAATATTAAGTGATATAAACAAGTATTAGACTTTAAGGTGACTCATCATATCAAATAATATGATTAAGTATAAATATTTAGGATATTTCCTAATAGGATCTCTTAATGGGATGAATACTTCAAAGCACATGTCTCATATTTAATCACAATTAATATAATTAACTTAGAATTTAGGGGTATGTGCAGGATCATGATGGGCCAAAAAGTGGCGATATGTAAGTGATATGATGGCCCATGTGGCTAATGACTTTTTTTTTACCCAAAATTGATGAAATGAAAAGGGTTTTAAAGGATATTCTCATCTTTCCACCAATATAAATTATGCTTTACTTTGAATTTAATAAATAATTATTATTCATTTTCTATTTGAATTATGACTAAAGTCCTGATTGATAGGTTGATTGAAAAACATCTATAGCTTTCAAACAGTATCACATTTTTTGAACTTGAAACATTCGTCGCATTCTATGCTTCATATACTATAGGATTAAAAAAAGAAAAATTGAATTTCATGAAGTTTTGACCAAGTTAAGGTGGTCAGACATACAAGTTCTTATATTTTTAAAAATTTGTAATAAAATATTCATAATTAATTATTTACTTGGAAAAAAATTACAAAAAAATATGCATTACATTGAGACATAAGTCCTCTACTTATATCTAAAATATTATAAAATAATATTATAATTTTATTTTGGTTAGGGTGGTAAGACAGACACCTACTTCTTATTTATTTAAGTACTACTGCATTGAAATTTCAAATTTTCACCAAATAGATTAAAAAAAAAAAAAAAACCTAGTAGTTTAGAAACTACATTCAATTTGCTACAAATTCTACTATTACATATTTTTGAAATAATATAGATAAATTAAACAAATTTTTACATGAAGTTTCCTAACTCTGATTTTTCAGAATTTTATCTCCACTTAAGGGCTTGTTTTTTCCATGATGATCTTGCACATACCCTTAGGATGACTCACCATAACAATCAAATTCTATACATTTAAATAGTGTCAATGTTTATTTAATTCATGTCGTAATATGATGTCTTAAGGGGTCCTAATAAGATGTCTTAAGGGGTCCTAATACAACGTCTTAAGAGGATCAAAGAAGTTCTCAAAATTTGGTGAAGTTTCCCAAGGAAACCAAATTTAGCAATAATATACATGATATTTAGTGATTATACAATCAAATTTAAAGTTTCAAAGTAGGAAAAAAAGCACATTTAGCAAACAAATTATATAGAATATTGATTTTGATACATAAAAGTGTAGAGTATAATTATGTATGTGGATGTATACAAATTTGTACAAAATGTGTAATTGTGTAATTATATATCTACATATATGTCAACTCAAAACAATGTTTAAAAAAATTGGCTATGCCATCTCAAGAAAATTTGAAACCTGTTCCTAGAATGTAGTAGGTCTTCACACCACCTGATATCAAAATGATATAAGCAATATCAATGAAATCATCAAAGCTTGTACTTTAATTTATATTAGACTATCTATATGTAAACAACTCAAATACCTATATTTAAAAGTATTCGACAGATGTGTGTAGGTTGAATCTGCATCCTCTGTTTTTTGTTTCAAAGTATGAGATCAATGTGATGATGGCTTAAGGATGCAAAAAAGGATAATAAATCAATTTAAAGTATTAATGTACAATCAATATCATTATATAATCAAAACATGCATTTAAATATAATTTAACTAATAATTACTTGATTTTACCAAGTATTCCATGTTGTCTAGGTTGAATTTACATGGACTCTCCTTTTTGTTTCAAAGTATTGGATGAATTTTTAATGATGGATTAAGGATATAAAAGGACAATTTAAATCAATTTCAACTAATAACACAAGAATATAAAATCATGTATTTAATCTATTTAAAAGGATAATATAAAACTAAAAATAGATTTACCTATATTTACTTAAATTCCATTGTACCATTTGTGTCCTCTTTTTTTTCAACACATCTATGATTGCTTCATGCTCTTCCATAGAAATTGTCCATAGCTCTTTATTTGCAGGTCTTCCACAATACCTCGCTAGTTTGATCTTTGTTTCCACCACCAAATGTGAGTAGTGTATAATCTGTTTATATATTTCATAATCTTCAAATGCAGGCAGAACATTCCTCCTTATTAAGTATTTTTGTAGCTAAGTACCAACAACCAGCACCAAACCTATTGGATAACATGATAGCCATCATGAAATAAATTCTCAAAATTTTCTTAAGGGGATCAAAGACTTGTTATCAAAATTTTCTTAAGGGGATGTCTTAAGCGAATCACTGCACTTGTTGGATAATGATACCCATCATCATCTTATCGAGGTAATATTAACTTATGTTTAGTCTCCACACAATGAGCCAACCAATATTTGATTTCCTCTTCATTCCCTCAGGTGAAACAACAACATACACATATCCTAACAACAAAATTTGATTCAATAACTTGTCTGTGTTCATATAATTTAACCAATCTACATACATCCATTCATATGTATATAAATAAATAAAAGTTAAAAATAGTAATAAAGTGAAATAAATTGAATTAAATTTCCTTCTTGTACAAGGTCTGAAGGTCATAATCATTTGATGCAAACGTTTGATCATTTTCTTCAATTATTCTTTCATATTGATCATGTGCTTGTGTAGGTGTCAACAATATTTTCTTCCACTCTTTAACCCATTCTATATTTTCATATTCTTCCCAGTCTCTTGAAATACAAAACTAAAAAAAACATGCAAGCTCCCTTGTCCATAGTCCATGTGCTTGCATTCAAACTCTTAAATGAATGACATTTTGTAGATCCACTGATTGTCTCGCAATCAAGTCTATGTAGAATTTTATTTTCTTCAACCAACCAAAATAATTAGGAAAATGTAGAGTTCTCACTTGAACTAGGTGTAGATAATCTTCTATTGCACCAATCCACAATCCCACGTGCATCTTTAAATTTTACTACATCTTCAAATTTCAATTGTTCTCTAGCAAGTATTCTTTTAACACACACACACACACTAGCTCCATCATGTTCTCCTTTACCATGTCCAACTTCAAAAAAACTCCACATATATATGTTGGCCATTATGTTCCTTGTGAACCCTACTTAACAAACAACACATTTGAGCATTCTTGAACTATCCCATACAATTATTTGACAATATGAGATTTTTTGTCATCTAGATTCCTCTTTCTCTTAAATTTGTATAAAATATGTTGAAACGGTATTGAACAAACTCTAACGAGTGTAATTGTTTTTCACTGAAATAAAAATGATACTCTCTCAAAAAAATTCTATCATCCTTTGTGCTATCATCTCCATGTCTCTAAACAATATGAACAAACATAGCCACTTGCACTGAATTGTAATATTGTGATTGGATTTCCTCTTGCAGAGCTAGAGTATAGTACCAACTAGAATGTGTTTCTACATGTGAAAAATTCACCATCAAATCATCGAGCATGTTGAGAGTGCTTGACATATTTTGGTACAATCTTACTCTTGAATTCTGATATAAATGCATGTACACTAACTCTTTCTGTAACTAAATCACAATTCTTTCCAATTTTTCCATATTTTAGAGAATACTTAACATTCTTAAATATTTTAACATCCACTAATTATTGTCCAAAATCATTATCAACACTTTCATGCATGTAAACTCTTAAGAGTGAAAGATTGCCACAACTACTCCATTGTCCAGAAATACAAGAACTTAAATAAAATAATTTCCCATTAGATCTTTCACAAAACAAACTTGATATAAACTCCCTTATTGTTTTAGGTGGCATATTAATACCACATTCCTGCATAATCATGTTAGTATGTAAACTATAATGTATATATAAAAAACATCATAAAAATAAAGAAATTGAACACGCATTTTACAACAAGATATTCATTGCTTATTAATTTTTACATACAAAGGTTTAAATTTTTCAAAAGGCCTTTGACTTATTTTAATATTACCAAGCAACGCTAAATCACCACAAAATTTTCTATAAAATTTAGCTTTTGTTGTATCTAAAAGGTGTTTTGGATGAGGATCATGAACTTTGGACCCCACTCTTAATTTCAAAACATCTCTAACATTAGATAATACCCTAGTATTATCATGCCATATTTTTTCAATCAAATATTTGATTTCAACATTCAATTTCATGCTAGACCTCAAGATTCAACCACTAAAACTCCAACATTGGTCGATTGGATCATTTTCTATAATTTCTCTTTTTTTTTCCACTCTTAGCAATGTTTTAGGATGCACTTTTAGAATTTTACTAATATTTTTTACCATTATTTTATTCAAAGCTACTTTATTAACTATAGTAGTTGTTATAGCTCTTCTTGTTGCATTCTTATCTTTAGATTGAATAGTTTTCCAATAGACTCAATGGCACTAGCAAAAATAGACATAACATATTTTATGTTGGAAAAATGTGTCTCAACCTTGCAATTATATAATGATTTATTATTGATAGGATGTATATATATTTATATATATATTTCCTAGTTACATTGATAGGTGTATATAATGGCATAAAGGAGGGAGAGTGGGATGCATGTAAAAAAAAACTGTTAACTTTTTAAGGAAACTCCTAAAATGGATGACATACATTAGATAAATGATACATTGTAAATCTAAACCGTTAATTATTAGGTTTTAGATCTAATAGTGGATATTTTGTTGGCCTGTCTTGCCCTATAATGTAACTCTATCTTATGAGAGCATTGTATTGTGACTATGGGAGAGAGATAGTGATGTATTCTAAGAGTCTATTAGCAGTCATGTTGTCTCTTAATCTCCTTGTGGTGATACTCTTGTAAGAAGCTTTCTCTACAAGTATATTGTGATCTTTGTGATTTATTGAATAATATATCAATTGGGTGGCTTTCAGAGTGTGCATTTTTTCTCCCAAAAGGATTTTCCCCATGTAAATCACTGTGTGATGGTATGCATGATATTTGTGTTTATTTTTGTTTAAGTTTATATAACTGTTAAAGATCCGTAAAAGTTTTGTATTATTCTTCTCTCAAGATTAGTGTAGGATGTTGTTTTTCTACCTTAGCTTCCTTACAAGTGGTATTAGAGCTTGACAACCTTTGGATTCAATTGTGGGTTGTTGGATTTTTTAACTAATCCATATTTGAGTGGGAGCTTGTGTAGAAGATACTTTATGATCTTGTTGCAGGAAATTTCAGATGGCAAGTGTATACATCTAAAAATGGTCATTATAAATCAAACCTGTTAATTAATTAAATATGAATTATTTAATTAATATTCTAAAGTCATCTACATGTAAATAAATTTAATTATTTATTTATATCGTTCACTTTTCTAAATTCTTCTAATCTAATTAAATAAATAAGTTTATTTAATCATATTCTTCTTAGTTAAGTTAAATAAATTTCATAATTTATTTATATTAATTATCATATTATTCTAAGTTTGAATTTTCAAATAATGGAATATTCTTCTAACTCATTGTTCACTCCACATTTAATTAAATATCCTAAATATTTAATTAAACACTTTCCTCAATTCACACATAATTAAATATTCTAAATATTTAATTAAATTCCTTTTTCATCTCTCACACATAATTAAGTATTTTTAATATTTAATTATGGAAGCTTCTAAAATCCTTATCACATATAATTAAATAACTTAATTATTTAGTTATAGGATTTATCCTCAACTACCAACTAACTCCTCATAAATGAAGTGCACAAATGGCAAATTTCCTTCATTTTTGAATGGAGAAGGTTGTGTCAGAGGAAACATTTCCCATTATTCTCTCAACCTTCCATCTTTCTCTCAACCTCCAAAATCTCTCACTATTCATCTTGACAAGCTTGATTTCAACCATCAATCTTTGCCAACTAGAATTTTTCTTCCAAAACTATATAAATACAGTCTCTTTGTGAGTTGAAAAGGATCCTAGATTTTGTGAATTTAGTGTGATTACTCTAGTTTCATTCTATTCAACATTTTTAGCAATCTTATTAAGCATAGCATTTCAAGTTCATAGCATCTTAGTTTCATATCAAAGCTTACTCATCTCATATCATTTAGCAATAGACATACATTTTGCATAAGCTCATTATCTAAGTTGTCATTCTACCAAGCTTCTACTTACACCAACTGAGAGCCAGTAACTTGCATCGAATCCTTGGAGATAGAGGACAATGGGACGTTTTTGAAGGAGTTGTTGTTTTAGAGTTTGTTTTACATTTAAATTAGTTTCCTTTGATATAATATTGCATTGGTTTGTTTGTTTATCTTTCTAGTTATCTCACATATTCACACACACAATTTTGGCACCCATCGTGGGGCCCTTGCCCAATTTTTAATCTTTTTATTGCATAATTTTTGACAAGTGACAGACTGGACTCATGGTTTAGCACATAGGAGACGCATTTTAGCGCATACCTAGTGAATTTTAGCACATATGTGGACTGTTTTAGTGCTTCAACATTCTATTTTACCGCATATACCTGTTCATTTAGTGCATTTACCTACTATTTTAGTTCATCCCTGAATGTTAATTTAGTGCATTTGTTCTCTATTTTGGTGCATAGGTGTGTTCTTTTAGCGCATACAGGGATTTGTAAAAATAAATCCTGATTCCAACGCTATTTGCGGATAGAGATTTTTATTTTATGTATAAGTTAAAATGAAGCAATCCTAGGGTAGACACTTAAATATGGAATTGACCAATCCTAGGGTAGTCACTAAACAACACTTTATCTTGGTTAAAATGAATCACATGCTTGTTTTGAAGCAACACCTTCACTTAGTTTAGAAAATTATCATTTGGGATTTAAAACTAAACAAATTATTTGTTGTGATTGTTGGGTGATAGGCTTATGCTCTCTCCTTAACTGGGTGATCAAAATGTCAGACTTACCTTTTCATTTTTTGCATTTTATGCTTTATTACATCCTTTAGAATGCTTGATCTTGTGGGAAAAATTACTCACCCAAGAGGAACGACCTAAGTGGGAATGCCTAAAGCCAAGGATTCCAACCTACTATAAACAAAAGTGATTTGTTGATGAAAGTCCAACTCGATAATAGTATGCAAAGATAACCATCCCCAAATACTTTCTTCTAAAGGTTGGGAGGTCTTGTGAGGGAGTATATCATTTCCCACACTGAACATAAAAACTTACTATGAACCTTAGTGTAGAAGCCAACCGTGTCAGTTTCTGAACATCCTAATAATCATAGTGCAAGGGGAGGGAAGAATCTGCCCACAAGACACTCACCATATAATTTCCACAGATTTTTTTCTCAAGGGATCGAGAAATCTAACCTTGATTATGCACCTGGAAAAGACAAAAACACGGGCGCCCTCTAGGGGGTGACATGGTTGTGTGAGTTGATGCAATTCAAAGATGTGGGTTGTGGTTTTTATGATGACCCTTTTGGAAATTAAGAATGATTCTGTTGGAAGTGTTTGTTTTGTTCAAATACCAGTGGAAATAAAAAGGATCACAATTGATCCTTGAACATAGACTTTTTGTTTAGTTTTAGGACTCTAAAAATAATTGTTTTCTACTAAATGCCATATTTTTCAAACATTAAATCAGATAAAGATCATCCAAATCAAAAAACTATCAAAACATGTCTATCTCAGCACATTGATTGGATGTTGTAGCGCATCCCGGGTCTAGTTTAGTGCATTTGTGCTCTGTTTTGATGCATCCCTGCTCTATTTCAGCGTATTTATGCTCTGTTTCATTGCATTTATGCTCTATTTCAGTGCATTTATCCTCTGTTTCAGTGCATTTATGCTTTGTTATAACACATCAGTGCTCTATTTTACTACATAACTACAATAGTCTAGTGCATTGGTTGGATCTTTTAGCGCATTTGCTAAAAATTCTAGTGCATCCATTGAATGGAGCAGCGCATCTATGGTCCGAGTCTAAAGAGTTTTCTAACATAAAAATCTGCCATTTAGTCTAGTCTTTTTCTATGCTTAAGGTCTGGAAATCTACAACTTTTGCTAAGAAATCCATTGAGAAAAGGATCAAGAAGCCTAAAAATTCTCTCAAATATAAGAAGCTATTGAAAAGAAGAATTTTTTTATACCAAA
Source organism: Sequoiadendron giganteum (assembly GCA_007115665.2). NCBI lineage: Eukaryota > Viridiplantae > Streptophyta > Pinopsida > Cupressales > Cupressaceae > Sequoiadendron > Sequoiadendron giganteum. The sequence continues at coordinate 121,604,806 of CM021101.1, read as the reverse complement.
GTCAAAAAAATTTGCTTGAGCATAGAACTTTCATTCATCGATATCATGACTTTGCTAGAGGTTTTACTAATGATTTTGATTTAGAACCATTATATTCATGACCCTTCTTTCAAAGAAGAGATCTTTTGCAAAGGCATAATCAAAGTTAGCCTATTCATCCCTATTTCAACCAATTCAATATTCTAATTGTCCCGATCAAGTGTTGCAATAGAGAACTTAGAAGCATTAGGCATTTACAAAAATCCTTATTTTTCACAAACTATGATCAAAACATTACAAAGTGCAACATCACCTCTATTTCTGATTTCTAGTTTAATTCCCATAACAGGATCATCATCCTTCCAACCAAGGAATCACAAACTAAAAATTAGAAATTTCTTTAGTCGTATCAATAGAATTATCATTTTATTCTAACTAAGATATCTAGCAAATTGCACTCTCTCATTTTGTGATCAAAGTTAGTTAAAATTTGGTGTAATCTTATGCCTATTGTCACGAGATCTCGAAAGAACATAGAAGAAGACGAAAGGGAAAATCCACTTGGCAACATGGGTGATAGGAAAGAAAATCCTTTTCACAAGTTTCACACAGGAAATAAGAATGAAGAAATAATTGAGGAGTTACTTCACGAAGCTGAATAGGATCCATATTTTCATACTCTCTTGGATGAAATTTTAGAATGAAACAAACAAAGATACTTTCTTTTGTTAGCAACCCAAGGAGCTAAACTACCCTCTGATTTTGATCAAAAAAAAATTAGAGAGGCTCTTGAAGCCCCCTTAATAATTTTAGTGCTCTTACCCAATAGATAGGATCATTACAAGGGAAAATTAAAGAAATACAAGGGGGTGCAACTAAGAAATATGTTTTGGAAGATATTTTCCCATATCCCTTTGACAAGAGTCTCAACATGATTCCTTTTCCAAAACATTGTGAAATCCCAAAATTTGACAGATACAATGGAGAAACGGATCCCATTCATCATGTGAGGGACTTTCAAAATATGAGCTTGGATTTTTCTCATGAAGATACCTGGGCATATGCACGATCATCATGGAAAAAATAGGCCTTTAAGTGGCAATAAAATTTAGAAAAATCAGAGTTAGGCAACTTGACGTAAAAATTTGAATTAGTTAACTATATTAATTCAAAAATATGTAAGAATAGAATATGTTTCAAATTGAATGTAGTTTCTAAACTACTAGGTTTATTTTTATTTTTTTAAAATCTATTTGGTGAAAATTTGAAATTTCAATGTAGTAGTACTTAAATTTCAGGGAAAAAATAAGAAGTAGGTGTCTATCTGACCACCCTAACCACAATAAAATGATAATATTTTTTTATAATATTTTAAATATAAGTATAAGACACATGTCCTTATGTGATGCATATTTTTTTATAATTTTTTTCCAAGTAAATAATTAATTATGATTTTTTTATTACAAATTTTAAAATATAGAAAAAATCATACCTCTCACCACCTTAACTTGGTCAAAACTTCATGAAATTCAATTCTTTTTCTTTTAATCCTATCATATGTGAAGCATAGAATGTTACCCATCTTTGAGATTCAAAAAATGTGATACCCTTTGAAAGCTATAGATTTTTTTCAATCAACCGATCGATCAGGACTTTAGTCGTAACTCAAATAGAAAATGATTAATAATTTTTCATTAAATTCAAAATAAATCATAATTTATAGTGGTGGAAAGATAAGAATCTCCTCTAAAAACCCTTTTCGTTTCATCAATTTTGGGTAAAAAAAAAGTCATCAGCCACATTGGCCATCATATCACTTATATATCGCCACTTTTTGGCCCATCATGATCTTGCACATACCCACCTACCTAATGTGATTGTTTCCATGAAGTATAGGCAGACAATCCATGGAGTGGCTTTCCAAAATCACTCCCCCCATCAAAATTTTTGAGGAGTTAATCAATAAGTTCATATCTCAATACTCCTAGAACATACAACATTAGATAACCATGCTTGATTTGTGCAAAGAAAAGCAAAGACTGGGGAACCTTTCATCACATTCTTGCAAAGATGGAGAAGGTTATTTGCAAGATATTCCCATCTTGTTACTAAAAAGGAAAAGATGGAAATCTTTATCAATTGTCTAAATCAAGAGATGAGTTATAGGCTAAATCTTCATTGTCCTCAATCCTTTGAAACATTGATTGAAAACACAATCACCATTGAAGGAGCCTTGGTCAAGCGAGGAGTTTTGAAGCTTGATAAAGATAGTCAAAATTCATACAACAACAACAACAACAACAAAAACAACCACAACAATTATAAATCATGATTTTGGACTCGAAATAAGAATGTTGTAAATGATGGGGTGGTAGATGCTAACAACGTAAATGCAAAGCCAACCATTTTCAATGTATCATATGTCCAGCGCAACAACAATAATGCTAGAAATTCTAATAACCAAGGCAATAATAATTCCAATCAAGGAAGTAATGCCAATCAAGTAAATGTGACCAATAATTGTGGTAATAATCTCGGCAATAATCAAAATTCAAATGTGCCTAGATCTCAGTTTTTCTCAAATTGACAAAGTTTTACTCCCTTGGGCCAATCTCTTGAATCAATCCTCAAAGAGATTTTGAATCAAAATTCCATCACATTGCCACCACAAAGAGATTATGAGCCTCAAGCTAAACCACCATCATGGAATGACTCATACTATTGCGATTATCATAGATGCAAAGGTCATAAGACAAATAATTGCCAAGGGTTAAAGAATTTGGTCCAAGATTTGATTGATAACCACACCATAATGGTTGAGGGACATAATACAAATGAAGATCATCAGGAATTTAGGGACCCTCTCCCCAATTATCAAAAATGGTAATCTTCAGGGGACAAGGGAAAAAATGTGAATCATGTCTCTGACACCACCATCAATCATATTTATTCTTATGACTAGCAAGTCAATGCTATTATTGTCAAAGGAAAGCAAGAGTATCATGAATTTAATGCAACAATAAGGGGACCGACCAAAATTATTGTGAAAGGAAGTTCATCTAAGTTAGTTGTTCCCCCTCCAAGATAGTACAATTTAGTCGATCAACTACATAAAACATCGGCTCAAATTTCTATCTTGGAGCTTCTTAAAAAATCGCAGCACACAAAGACATTCTGGAAAAGGCTCTCGTTGACACAACCGTGTCTCCTAATCTGGATAACAATAGATTTCAAGCCATGGTGGGACACTTATCTTCACCCACATGTCTATCCCTTTTTGAAAAGGATGATTCCTCCATGAACCATCCCCATTATTCATTGCTTTATGTAGAGTTCATGATTCATAAAACCCGAATCAGACGTGCTTTAATAGATGGGGGAGATAGATTAAACATTTGTACTTTAAAATTGGTTCTTGCTTTGGGATATTCAGAAGAGTCTATATATCCAAGAAGGAAAATTACAATCAAAGCATATGATGATGAGGAATGAGCTTCTAAGGGCATCATCATGCTACCAATCAGAGTGGGACCTATTGTGAAGAATACTTTTTTTTAAGTTCTAGATCGAGACCTATCTTATAACATACTTTTGGGTCGCCCATGGATCCATGAAATGCAAGCAGTTCTGTCAACTTATCATCAATGCCTGCAATTTCCATATGACGAACAAGAGATAACCATACCAATGGACCATAATAGTAGTCAGATTTGTTCTAACCTTAGAGCAACTCAGGACACCTTTTTCCCACATAATAGGGAGGCTCTGGCCATTTGTACCTCTAAACACAGTGAACAAGCAATGGAAATGATAAATAATTTTGGCACAAAGCTGTAATTAAAGGATAATGGGGTGGGAGAATATTCATTATGTCTCTAATCTACCTATCTCTCCAAGGTCACATGGTCAACCTTCAACATCCATACAACAAGCTACAACAGCTTCAACGTCAAGTGCACAAGCTTATGTTCCCATCATAAAGTTTGATGGAAGATTCATCAAGAACAATACTCAAGAAACTAAAGAAGATAGAGCTATTATCAACTGGCTCTATAAAGATGAAGATGAATCTGTCCAGCATGTCAAGTTACCTACTAAGCAATATGGAAAGGGTTATTCAATAATGCAACGAATGGTTTATGAAGGAAATGGCCCTATAGACAAGAGAAAAGAAGGAATTATGGAACCTATTCAACCCAAAAAAATGCATCCAAAAGATAAGGTAGGACTTGGATATGGAGAAGACACAAAAGAGGTCTCCTTAAAGAAAAATCAAGAAGAAACAACTTTAAAGAAATCTCATGAGGTGTTAGCTGAAATAATTCTCAGATTACAGGAAAACAATTTTGACATAGATTCAAATGAGTATGAATGGGATACCATTTATAATGATGAATTATGGAGAGACAAACAGGTGTATGTTATACAAAAATATACACCCATGCTCACACAAGGGGAAAGCTTCAAGTCTCCACTTGATTACGTACTTCGAAGTGATCATGACTTGAGTGATGACGATTCTATTCAAAGCGAGATGGATAATCAATAGGAGGATACCATCATAGTTCTTCCCTCTAGCGAGAATGATAACGGTATCATGAACTTAACCGCCAGTGACCTTACCCAACCTGATGATTCATTACCCTTGGTCCACCCCGAACTCATTGATTGGGAACAAACTAAACAAATTTATATCCCAACCTTCCCCGATGATGAAACCATTGTAAATTTTCTTTGTTCATCCAACCCGGAAACAAGTTCCACCTACGAATCACAGGATCAAAATCTTAGTCAGGAGAGTGCCAAGTTTTTCAACTGCAAAATTAACAATATAAAAGATAGATATAATGGTGAAAACCTAACAAAGCAGTATTAGATCATGAAAAGAGAAAAATATAGAGCATATCTGATGGTGAAAACCTTTCAAAGGCACTTGAAGATGGGAAACTTGAAACACTCCTTGAGCACTATCAGGAAAGATCTTCTATTTTGATAGAACCAACATAGGCAATCAATATAGGTACTGCAGAACAGTCCAAAATTTTGCAACTTGTTGCATCACTAACAGAGGAAGAAATCCCAAAGTTCACAGAATTCCTAAAGGATAATCAAATCAATTTTGCATGGTCATACATAGATATGCCTAGATTAGATCCAAATCTTATCATGCACCATTTTTCCATCATGTCAAGGGAAAAACTTGTGAAACAGAAACTTAGAAAGATGCACCCACATGTTGCATTACTAGTCAAAGAGGAATTAAAGAAGTTGTTAGATATAGGATTCATTCGGTCTATTGACTATGCAGAATGGATCTCCAACATCGTACCTGTGTCAAAGTTAGATGGATGAATCAGAATATGCACAGATTTCAAGGATTTAAATAAAGCATGTCCAAAAGATGATTTCCCTCTGCCAAACATAGAAATGATTATGGACTTGATAGTTGGGCATGCTATGTATTCACTGATGGATCCTGGATTTTCTGGGTATAAGCAGATCAAGATTGCACCCGAAGATCAAGATAAGACCACATTCACATGTCCTTGGGGTATGTATTGTCGGAATGTAATGTCGTTTGGACTCAAAAATGCAGGGCGACATATCAACGGGCAATGACTATAATTTTTCATGATATGATGCACGCATTCATGGAGGATTATGTAGATGATCTTTTAGAAAAATCAAACACAAGAGAAGGACATCTAGATATCTTATCTAAGATTTTCGTCAGAATGGAAAAATTTAAGGTCAGACTCAATCCCAAGAAATGTGTCTTTGGGGTAAAACCCTGAAAGCTCCTTGGTTATATTGTATCAAAAAAGGGGATTGAAGTAGATCCAACAAAGGTACAAGCCATTCTCGAAATGCCACCACCAAAGAACATCAATCAACTAGACACTCATTACAAGGATGCCTACAATCTATCAGGAGATTCATCGCATAGCTAGCGGATAAGAGTTTTCCATTCACACATATCTTGCATAAAAATGTTCCATTCAGATGGGAGGATAAGTGTGAAGCAACATTTGATCAGATCAAGCATTATTTAATGATTCCACTAGTATTGATTCCACTAGTGCAAGGCAAACCACTCATACTATACATTTCTACCACAAAAGTATCCCTGGGGGCATTATTAGCATAGGACGATAGAATGGGGAAAGAACAAGCAATATATTACATTAGCAAAACTTTGACAAGCCATGAGCTAAATTACACTTTCATTGAAAAATCTTATTTGGTAGTAATGTTTTCTTCTCAAAAGTTGTGGCACTATATGCTAGCTCATATAGTTAAACTTGTGGCTAAAATTGATCCTTTAAAGTATCTTCTGAGCAAGGAAACCTTAACTGGAAGGTTAGCTAAATGGGTAATGATCCTAAGTGAATTTGACATTCACTATGTGGATCAAAAAGAAATCAAAGGATGGGTCATTGCAAATCAATTGGTAGAAGCACCACTACAAGCTGAACATCCAATGCACATTGAATTCCTTGATGCAAATGTGTTTACAGAAACTACTAAGCAATCATGGACACTTTATTTTGATGGTTCTTACACAAAACATGGCTCGGGGGCAAGAATTCTTTTTGTCACGCCTCAGGGACATATTATTCCAAAGTCTTATCTGTTGATGTTTCCTTGTACAAATAACATAGCCGAGTATGAAGCATTGCTAATTGGAATGAGAATTTCATTAGACTGGAGAATCACAAAGCTACAAATTTTTGGTGATTCACAACTTGTCATAAATCAAATAAATGATGACTATCAAACTAAAGATGACAAGTTGATGCCTTACAAAAACATGGTAGATGACGTCAAGAAGTATTTTGTTGAGATCAAGTTCATGCAAATTCCACAGATTGACAACAAAGTTGTATATGCCATGGCTACAATTGCATCATTACTACAATTATCAAAGAACCAAGCTCGATACAAATTACTAGTGGAACAACTATTTTCTCCTGCCTATGACAATCCTGAAACCCAAATCATTTGTCACCTGATTGGTTCTAATTCCCCCTTATACATAGAAATCTATTACTATTTAAAGGATACTATTTTACGCCTCGATCTGTCTCAGAATTAGAAAATAAAATTCATACACCAATCTTCTTGCTATACCCTAATTGTTGACACTTTATGTCGACATGGTCTTGATAGTACCCTCCATCAATGTCTCGAATGTGATGACTCAGAAAAGGACTTACAAGAGGTTCATGGGTATTTACGAGACTCATTCAAGTGGATTAACATTAGATAAGAAACTTGTTAGAATGGGTTACTATTGGCCAAACATGGAAAATGAATCATTCATCTTTGTGAAGAAATGTCTGAAATGTTAGATTCATGGAAATCTCACCCACACTCCTGCTCAAGAATTACAACCCTTCACTACAACATGGCCTTTAGCTCAGTGGGGACTATATCTAGTTGGAAAGATACACCCATCATCATCAAATAGACACAATTTCATTATCACAGCCACTGAGTACTTTACTAAGTGGATTGAAGTTGTTCCCTTAATAAAAATCACCAGCAAACAAATTTCATCCTTTATTTCGAACTATAGCATATGTCGGTATGGTATTCCCTACTCCATTATCACAGATAATGGATGACCTTTTAAAAATCCATATGTTGAAAAACACTATGAAAGATTTCACATCCAATGTAGGTTCTCTATGCCTTATTATCCATAGGGAAATGGCCAAGCAGAAGCTTCAAACAAGACAATTTTGAAGATCCTAAAGAAAATAGTGAATGACGTCAGTTGTGATTGGCATGTCCAATTAAATCTAGCTTTATGGGCATACAGAACTAGCATTTGTACACCAACAAGTTCCACCCCATATGCCTTGGTTTATGGAGCAGAAGCAATTTTTCCACTAGAAGTTGAGATTCCCTCGCTTCGAGTCTCACTAAAAGGTGTTATAACTGATGAGGATTACAAAGTATCAAGACTGCAAGAACTAGAGCTACTTGATGAGTGATGAAAAAGTGCAGCCAATCACTTGAAAGTTTACCAACAAGTTATGTCCCACAACTATAATCATAGAGTCAAACCACAAAAATTTTAGGTGGGTGACTTGGTCCTCAAAGAAAACCCTCACAACCAACAAGATCGAGAAAAGAAAGGAAAATTTGAGCCCAATTGGTTGGGTCCATTCATCATCATTGTAGCATATGGATTGGGGGAATATCAGTTATCGATGCTAGAAGGGGACCTGCTTGAAGATCCAACCAACAAAATTCATCTTAAGAAGTTCTATGTTTGAAAAATACCAAAAATAGCATAAAAAGTCATGAAAAAATCCATAAAAATAAAAAAATGTCCTAAAAAAATTTGTCATCAGGGTGAAAACCTAGAAAATAGGCATCCTTTTGACATACACTACAAAATAAAATCAAAAAAAGAAAAAAAGAAAATGCAAAAAAAAATTATAAAAAAAGAAGAGAAAATACAAAAAAATCAAAGATCAAAAAATCGTTGCCTTGATGAAAACCTATCAAATAGGCATCTTGGTAAGAACAAAAAAAATCACAAAATCTAAAAAAGTGCAATAAAAAAAAACGGTGCAAACATGGCTAACATGCGTTGTTTGTGATTTAGTTAGCTCTTCCATCTATTAGGTTACGTTTTGTATTGTTCATAGCCATTTTTCATCAGCATCAAATCCATTCCTAGCCATCATATCTGCATCATGCGCCCAACATTTCCTTCAAATGATAAGGATTTCATCATGGCTTGATGATCGTTGTTATTCCTAGCAGTAGGTTATGTATTATTAGGAATCAAAGTGCAAATTTCACTGGGGGCAATCAACTTTTGAACTATTGGCAGAAAAATGGCAATATGTGTCAAGTATGAGAGTATCAGAACAATAATCAAATATCCAATAAAACCTGGTCGAAACAGCTATGAGACAGGAAACTGGAACAATCTAGATGATTTGAATCTGAATAAAATGAATGGAAAACTTAAAGCATAAGTTGAACTGTTGTTTTGAAATTTTATGACATCATATCACTGGAGTGGCTCAATGATGTACCGAACTAGAATCAGAAGGAAGGAATATGATTTTTCTTTGATTGTTGTCTATAGGTTAATCACTAGTACTGTACAAAATCGCAAGACATGGTGACATTTCAGGATTTGCATAGGAAAACTGTTAACTTCTATCTATTTACGCAAGCAATACTCAGGTCATCTTGGTTCAATTATACCTCGATGCTTGTATTAACTTGCTATATCAAACATCATGAAAGTTGTTCTCAGGTCATCATTGATGCAAATATCCCCTTTGATGCTTGTACTAACTTTCTACATATCAAAAGGCTCAATGAGGAAAATCAAGTAAAAATTGGTTTACAAAATAAAAAGAGAGAAATGGTTCATCTGGTCTTTTTACGACTGCATAGTTCATACAGATTGCATTCAATTTTCTGGATGTCTAAAATATTTTTGGAAGTTGGAAAAGATGCATGTCTCTTTTAAAACGAAGATTGAGTACACTTGGACATTTATAACATCTCACATTATTTTCATTCATATTATCATTAGTTACGACTCATTTTCATTGTCACTTTCATATCATTTACGTTTCATCTTACATTATCATTTGGGTTATCATGGTCATTTTCACATTAATTGCGTCTCATATCATATTGCATTTTCATTATCAATCTCATATCATTTTTTTAATTCATTTTTAATTCATATCAAGTTCATGTCATTATGTCATCTTACGTTGCATCTTATTTCACCAATTACTTGCATATCATTTTATATCCAATTTTATTCATTTCATTTTTTTATCATATTTTTCATTTCATTATCATTCATATCATTTTTTAAATCATTCAATTCATTCATATCAAGTTCATGTCATTATGTCATCTTACGTTGCATCTTATTTCACCAATTACTTGCATATCATTTTATATCCAATTTTATTCATTTCATTTTTTTATCATATTTTTCATTTCATTATCATTCATATCATTTTTTAAATCATTCAATTCATTTACATCTCATTTCATTAGTGTCATTACCATTTTAATTTTCATATCATTATCATTATTAGTTTCATATCATTTCTACATTATCACATCATTTCATTATCATATTATTTCATATCATCATTTACATATACTTCTCACATCATCATTTCATATCATTTTCATGTCATTAATCATTCATCTCATTTGCATCTTACATATTACTCTCATCATCATATTAGCATATCATATCAAACATTTTCAAATTTACATATCATTTTTCAAATATTATTTTTCATATCATTATCCTTACCATGGCATTTTCATTTAATGCATCCATATCATTACATCATTTGCATAATCATACATTTTAAAAGAGAAAAACACGTACATGGCATTCATTTCATATATTTTCATACATCATATGGAACCATAAAATCATTCACATTGCATTATCCATATTCATCATATCAGATTCATCAAATCATCATAATAACATCATCATTATTCATATCACATGCATCCATCATCATACGATCATATAAAAAACATCCATAAACATGCATAATCATAAAAAAACATGCCATATAAAAGTAAAAATGCATACATAAACATCCATCATAGCATAATCAAAGACACATGCATATCAAAACCATCACCGCTGCATTTCATAATCTCATCAAATATAAATGTCCATGGGTACAATGATATCAAATGTTTGAAAGAGATACATAAAATACAATAAAAGGGTGTATACATAATCATCACTGAGGAGAATCTCTATGGGGATCATGACTACTATTGCCACCAGAGGTAGTCAATCTCTCTAGAGCCCTGCCATTGGTATCACCAATCTCTCATATGACAGAATGATCCACACTCCTGGTGGCATTCCTAGTGTGGTTGTGTGAGTGGATACGGGACCTGGTGCCTGACAGGGTGTATGGTACTCTATGGTCTGAGGGTACTACCTCATTATATCTTTGTCGATAAAACTCACAATCCTTGGAAATCTCTAGGCCCTCGACAACTACCTCTCCAATAGAGGTACCCTATACTGATATGAGTCATCTCTTTGCTACTCCCTCTTCCTATAAGCATCATTATCTCAAGCTATCCCTCTCTGTTGTTAGCTAAGAAATTTTTGGGTCAGGAGGTGGTGGCTGAACCATCTGTGCCTACAACTAAGTAATCGTGGCATGTGCCAAAGCTAACTAGCTATGGAGAGCTTGTACCTGAGTTTGTAAAGAATCAATCTGACTCTGAGAGGGATCCCTAATAGTAATCTGTGGTAATTTGGTTGTCGTCTACTCAACAACTCTCATTGTGTAGGGCCGAGTCTTGAATGGCACATCAAAGAAAAATCTCTATCACCACCACCCTTGTCATCCCCATCATCATCATCATCATCTGAATTGCCATCCTCCTCCTCATCAATATCCATTGTCACCCCACCTATATCCTCCTCTCCTCCAGCAGGCTAATATGCCTGTCCCCCAACCTGTCCCCCTACCTGTGCCCTCGCCTCTACCTATGCATGTGGCTACCTGCGTGCTCTCTGAAGTGTGAGACCATCTAACAAAGGAGCGGGCTCATCTGGACTAGTCAGTCTTAGAAATCGGTAAGTGTAGAAATAGGCAGCATACTCCTTAGTCATGCTTGCATCTGCAACCTCTGGGTGGTACTCCCAAAACTTTGGTTGTAAACCAATGTACTCTACTCTCGTTGCCTCAAAAGGGATGAATGGACCCCACTCCACCACATCCTCCCAAAACCTAGCATAGTGGGCCACACCCTGTGGCATCATTTGTACTCGCCCATACTGTCTAAGTACTTGAAAAGCCAAAAACTACTCAATAATGAATGGGGTACGGCCAATTAGGCATCTAGCTATGTTGCAGTATGGTAGCTCAATTTCATCATCATCCCATGCCTCACAATCAACATAGGTTCTCTAAATAACTATATCCATATCATCTAGCACACGTCGCCAGTACTCTAACTTGCCCAACTTGGGCTAGATAAGTGGACCTAAATAAGCATAAACATATGGGCGGTCGATTGGACGATCTCTCCCCACGAAGGGGCGAGTAATGGCGATATGCTCCCATGCCCATATCTGCAAAAGTGTCACCCCATAATAAATACTCTTTACATCAATATACACCACCTAATGGAGATCGTGGTATAGATAGGCTAACATACAAGATCCCCATGCATATCTAGTTTGGTGAGGGATCATATCCTCGAAAATCTAACCCCAACCAATAGATAGTCCCTTCAACATGTGGTCGAGACATAGAAATCCACCAATGAAGCCTACGAAAATAGAGGGAAGTGGGACATAACCCCAAATCATTTCCCTCCAAGGGATCTCATACCCACTAATGTTGGGATCCTAAAAAACTCATCTCAGAGCATCTGTAACTCCAATCTCCTTTGGTCGTAAACCACAAGCTCGCCAACCATATGGATACCTAAAATCCTATACACATCCTTTAGTGTAACAATGATCCCTCTAGTGGGCAAGTGAAATGTGTTATGCTCACTATGCCATCTCTCAGCTAAAGCGGTCAACAGTGCCCTATTGACCCTATACTGAGGGATCCTTAGAAGTGATCCAAAACCACATCTAACAATCAAACTAATCGTTGGCTGGGATAATCTGGGAATCATCTCCCAGGTACAACGGAATCTCTCTCTGATCTAGAGGTTTTAAAATCCTCCTATAAACATCAATATCATTCAATTAGATCATCGAAAATTAAAATCAAACAATCAGGAAATCAGATAATCATGCCAATCATATCAAGCAAGTGAATCATATCAATCATTACTATTTTTTTTCATCTAAACATGAAAGTAAATTTATCAGAATCTTCACAATCAAATCAAAATCAGCAACATATCAGTCTATCATTACTATTTGTTCTTCAAGCAAGAAGGAAAATTTATCACTCTACTAGTTGTTTTTTATTAGACATGAAGACAAATTTAATAGCCAATCAGCTCATATCAACATCATTACTATTTCTTTTTCATTTCAAATAGAAAATTTATCATAATCAACATCATTTTAATATTTGTTTTCAAAGCACGAGAACAAATTTATTAGAACATCATCAAAATCAAGTCAATCTATCCTTGATGCTACTCAAATTCATCAAATCAGTTGTTTAATATAGCAACAAACATCAAGAAATCATCAAATTTGTCTCAAACTTTCAAATTCAACTATATTTCATGGATGCGCTAAAATAGACTTTCAATGCGCTAATGCAGCCAAAGCGCTACTTTATCCATGGATGTGCTAAAACAAAGGTTCAAAGTGTTAAATAATCAATGCACTATTCTATCAGATGTATGCACTAGATTATCTAACCTATGCGCTAATCTAGCCGATGCGCTAAAACCCTCAATCTATGTGCTATTTGAGCATCATATGTACGTAGTTTTCATCTATGCACTAATCTATCTATTCTATGTGCTAAAAGAGCCTATGCACTAGTCTAACATTCCTATGCACCACATTGTTCAATCGATGTGCTATCTTGAATGTGTTAATCTACCTAGGCTATGCGCTAAACTATAGCTCACATGCGCTAAATCAAAATCCTATGTGCTAAAACAAAATCTAAAAAATCTAAAAAATTTAAAATTTCAATCAAAATTCATCAAAAATTCACAATGGGAGGTTGTACGATCTTATCGAAGGGCCATATACTGCAGGTCATTGATGTCGTCAGACCTGCTTGAATCTGTGGTGCTCGTAGTGGATCAGAATCTCTAGTTCTTCTCTCGTAGAGCTCAAAAATCACAAAAGGCAACTGTTCAAATGACAATGACTTTTACCTTTTTCCACCTTTTCAGGGGATAAATAAGTTAGAGTTATTTTTATTTTCACCATTAAGAGTGCTATTTCGAGAGATAAATCGACGAATCTCCTTCAAATCATTTCAAATCTTCGAATCATATTCAAAATCATTCAACCACGCAATTTATTTCCTGAGGGGGCATATAGCATCAACAATGAAATTTTCAAAGTTAGGGGCAAAAATTTTTATTCATAATTTTTCTTTGAAGCAATGCGTAAAATACATCACTTCAAAGAGGGGAAAAATGTATACATCTAAAAATGGTCATTATAAATCAAACCTGTTAATTAATTAAATATAAATTATTTAATTAATATTCTAAAGTCATCTACATGTAAATAAATTTAATTATTTATTTATATCGTTCACTTTTCTAAATTATTCTAATCTAATTAAATAAATAAGTTTATTTAATCATCTTCTTCTTAATTAAGTTAAATAAATTTCATAATTTATTTATATTAATTATCATATTATTCTAAGTTTGAATTTTCAAATAATGGAATATTCTTCTAACTCATTTTTCACTCCACATTTAATTAAATATCCTAAATATTTAATTAAACACTTTCCTCAATTCACACATAATTAAATATTCTAAATATTTAATTAAATTCCTTTTTGATCTCTCACACATAATTAAGTATTTTTAATATTTAATTATGGAAGCTTCTAAAATTATTGTCACATATTATTAAATAACTTAATTATTTAATTATAGGATTTATCCTCAACTACCAACTAACTCCTCATAAATGAAGTGCACAAATGGCAACTTTCCTTCATTTTTGAATGGAGAAGGTTGTGGAGGAGGAAACATTTCCCATTATTCTCTCAACCTTTTATGTTTCTCTCAACCTCCAAAATCTCTCAGCATTCATCTTGACAAACTTGATTTAAACCATCGATCTTTGCCAACTTGACTTTTTCCTCCAAAACTCTATAAATATAGCATCCTTGTGAGTTGAAAAGGATCTTAGATTTTTTGAATTTAGTGTGATTACTATAGTTGCATTCTATCCAACACTTTTAGCAATCTTCTTAAGCATAGCATTTCAAGTTCATAGCATCTTAGTTTCATATCATAGCTTACTCATCTCATATCATTTAGCAATAGACATACATGTTACATAAGCTCATTCTCTAAGTTGTCATTCTACCAAGTTGTTGCTTACACCAACTGAGAGCTAGTAACTTGCATCGAATCCTTGGAGATAGAGGACAATGAGATGTTTTTGAAGGAGCTGTTGTTTTAGAGTTTGCTTTACATTTAAATTAGTTTCCTTTGATATAATGTTGCATTGGTGTGCTTTTTTATATCTCTAGTTATCTCACATATTCACACACATAGCATGTTCATTGGGGAGAATAGAAGTGGATAAATGTTTTGGAAATAATTTTGAAATGTGGAAGTTGAAGATGGGGGATCTATTAATAGATCGAGATCCATGGGATGTTCTTGATGAGAATGTTTCAAGGCATGTAGATCCTACTCAAGATTCTCAATATGAAGTTATGGATTGTAAAGCCAAGTGTCTAATCATATTATTTTTGGAAAACTCTATTTTAATTAATGTCCATGAGGAAACATCTGCATAGAAACTATGGAAGAAGCTTGGTGAGATGTATCAAGCCAAATCTTTAGTGAACAAGATTTTCTTGAGGAAGAAGTTGTATTCCTTGAGAATGGAAGAGGGTGGATGAGGCACATACCACCTAGAATCATTCAATATGTTGGTGGCTCAATTGGCATCCATTGGTGTCAAAATGGATGAGGAGGAGAAATGTCAGATCTTGCTTTGTTCTTTGCTTGATTCATGGGATTCTCTTGTTATGGCTATTAGGAGTACTTCTGTTATTTTGAAGACTGAAGATGTGGTGGGTTCTTTTCTTTTTGAAGAGATGAGGAGGAAGGTATCTATCACTTCCAAGGAGGCCTTAAATGTTTGTCAAAGAACTAAAGAAAAAGGAAAGAAGAATGAGAAGCATGACAAAACCAAGTCTAAGGGAGATCTAAATCTCCTGGAAAGTCCAAATTTATTTGTTGGAACTGCAGTCAGCTTGGACATGTTCATAAGGAATGCAAAGAAGAAAAGAAGAAGAAAAAGAATAAATTTAATTCTAATTTTGATTTTGAGAAGGAAGATGGCAATGCATTGATTGCAACTTTGGCGACTTGTGCAAGTGATGATGCATGGTTAATTGAATCGGGTGCATCTTTCCATATGACCTTTAATAGAGATTGGTATTTTGAATATGAAGAATTTGATGGAGGTAAGGTGTACTTGAGTGATGATTCTCATTTAGAAATTGTTGGTCGTGGTAAAGTTAAAATCAGGTTTCCTGATGGTAGAATGAAAAGGATTAATTGTGTGTTGCATATCCCTAGTTTAGCATGAAATTTTTTATCTATAAGTAAACTAATAGATGTGGGTGTGCATGTAGTATTTTTTGATGCAGGGTGCAAGATGGTTAGAGGTGCTATGGTGATTGCTAGAGGTGTTAGATATGGCACATTGTATAAGCTTGATGCATGTACTATTGAGTGAAATAGTACTTCTATGAAAAGAAAGTTTGTGGAAGAAGTGAGGGTTTCACCTTTAGGAGATGGTCATGGATTTTGGGTACCCAAGGGTGCTCTTTCTTCTGAGACAAAGTTACCTGTAGAGAAAACTATGTTATGGCACCAAATACTTGGCCACATTCGAGAAAAGGGTCTAAGGAACTTGAAAAATAAAAACCTTGTTGAAGGTTTGTGTGATTGTAATCTTTAATTCGATTTCTGCAAGCATATATTTATGGAAAACAAAACCACATTCAGTTTTACTTGAGTTCTCATAAATCTTGTGGTGTATTGGATCTTATTTATTCTAATGTGTTTGGTCCTATAGATGTTCCTTCAATTGGTAAATCCACATATTATGTTTCATTTATTAATGATTATAGTAGGACATGGGTATATTTTCTAAAGAGTAAATATGAAGTTTTCAATTGATTTAAAGAATTTTAAGCAATGGTTAAGTTGCAGAATAGACAAAAAATAAAATGTTTAAGGATTGATAATGGTGGTGAATTTTTCTCTAATGATTTTGATAGATTCTGTAAAAATTGTGGTATTCATAGATAGAAGACAACTTTGTATTCTCCACAATAGAATGGAGTTGTAGAAAGAATGTATAGGACACTGATGGAGAATGCTAAGAGTATGATGAGTGGTGCTAGCCTAGAACAAAGGTTTTCGACTGAAGCTATTGCCACTACATGTTACTTGATTAACAGGTCTCCTACATCATCTCTTGTTTATAAGACACCTATAGAGGCATGGCGGGGTCACAAGCCTTCATTAAGAAATCTTAGAGTTTTTAGTTGTGAGGCATATGCACATGTGTCAAAGGAGAAGCAAACAAAGTTGGAGAACAAGGTTGTGAAATGTATCTTCATCGGATATAGTTATGGTGTGAAAGGATACAAGCTTTGGGAACTAGTTGCACAAAAGGTAATATATAGTAGAAGTGTTACTTTTAGAGAAACTAAGCCTTCTTTTGTTGCATTACAGCTAGAACAAAGTAAAAAAGAATATGTGATTCAATTTCCTTCTACACTTGAGAAAGTTGAATCGAGGCCCAAGGATAGACAAGAAGTTGAGGAGAGCTCATCTAGCTCTAGATCTTTTAAAGAGGAGGAAGAACCTCCAACTCAACTTGTTCATAGATCTACAAGGAATAGACAACCACTTGAAAGGTATACATGATTGGAGATGTATTTTTGTTTCAATAATAACATGGATGAACCCAAATCGATAGAAGAGGCATTAGGTATGAATTACATGGAGAGTCCTAGAAGAATGATATGGATGAAGAAATGACATCTTTGAAAAAGAATGATATGTGGGATCTTATACCATTGACTGAAGAACAAAAACCTCTTGGTTGCAAATGGGTTTTCAAGAAAAATATTGGTTCCAATTGAGGTATTGCGAAGTACAAGGCAAGGTTTGTTGTGAAAGGTTACTCTCAAGTTGAGGGTGTTGATTATAGTGAGATATTCTCTCCTATTAGAAAAATGACACCCATTATATTTTTGCTTGCTATTGTTGTTGCTTATTATTTAGAGGTTGAGAAAATGGATGTGAAAACTAATTTCCTTCATTGTTATTTGGAGGAGGATATTTATATGACACATCCAGAGCACTACGTGGTGAAAGGTAAAAGTAAATTGGTTTGCAAATTGAAGAAATCTTTGTATGGCTTAAAACAATGTCCTAGGATGTGGTACCAAAAATTTGATACATATATGTTGAGTTTGGGATTTGAGCATTCTAAATGAGATCATTGTGTTTATTATAAAACTGATGGTTATCATTTCTTGTTTATTGCATTATATGTTGATGATATGTTATTTATTGGCAAAGGGAAAGGTATGATTTCAGAACTGAAATCTCAACTTGCTGCTAAATTTGAAATGAAACATCTTAGTCCAACTAGACACATCCTTGGGATGAAAACTAAAAGAGATAGAGTGAAAAATACGATATGGCTTGGCCAAATTAAGTATGTCAATTCAATTTTACAGAGATCTAACATGCAGGATTGTAGACCATTGTGTGTTCCCCTTTCTATTGGAACAAAGTTATCTATTTCAAATTGTCCATCATCTCCATCAGAGATGGAAGACATGAGAAGAGTGCCTTACTAGAGTGTGGTTGGAAGTTTGATGTATTCTATGGTTTATACTAGACCAAGGGTAAAAGTACAAACATGTGTCACACTTTATAAAGGAATTGACCAACATGAGAAAAAGTTCTCAACTTCAACCACATAAAAGTGGTATTTATGTTTTGAATTTCAAAATGATGTAAACTAATAAAATGTAAAACTTTTGCTGAATTTTATTCTTGTAATTTTTCAAATTTATTAAAACAAAAATTGATATTTTTTTATCAATTTAAAAGCAGATTTCGTTATGCTGAAAATTTCAAGAAAAAGTGACATTCAGTTCACGTTAAGAAACAAATAGAAAAAAAAAAATCATTTTCTACAAAAAAAAAATTCCCAGATAGCTAACTTCAATATCTAGGGCATGGAAAGAGAAACTTGAAATTTTTATGTATATTTTTTTCATAATAACATTTTAAAGTCAAACTAACCCCAATTTGATAGTTTTCAGTTCACGTTAACTATTATTTTATTTTATTTTCATTTTCAAAAAACAAAATATACCCTTTTGAAGAGGATTTTCTCCTCTAGGGCATCATATATTTTCCAATTTGTTCTGTGATGATTTACTATTTTTTATTTAATTTCAACTGTGCCTCTTGTTTACTTTGAACAACCTACTTGCAATATTTTAAAATATTTATATACTAAAACTAATCAAAATATATATATATATATATTTCGATTCAGCACTGTGTGTTCTACAAAAGGGTATTTTTATTTTTATTTTTAAAATAATTTTGATTGAAGAAATATTTAGTAGAAGTTGATTTTTTTTGGAAATTTGAGAAAATGGTGACTTTGTTGGCATGTCACCTACCATGTGGATGTATACAGTCGAATCGGATTCGGCTGTATCGTACTCGGCCGAAACCCTTCCAATAAAAAACTCCCATATAAAATACGCCAATTTGAAAGCCAAATTCAAAGTTTCAGAAGGAAAATTATTTTTTTTGGTTTCGATGAAAACCTTTTGTGCCACATGGTTTCGGCTGAAACCTATTCGGCTGAAACTATTCTGACCGAAAATAGTTCACTTGGAACTATTTATTTGGCCGAAAGGGTGACATAGGTTTGTGCTTTTACCTCCAAAAATTTCCCAAGAAGTGGGAGTTATTTCCAGATATATGTATAATCTTGGTAGAGTTCATTGGGATGTGCAATTAAAAGAGTCTTCAAATACTTGCGTGGTACCTCAGATTATTCCTTATGTCATTATAGTAAAGTGACTAAAGATGAGATTTCCCTTGATATTCATGGTTATGTGGATTCAGACTGGGCATGTGATATTTATAGCAGATGATCCACCAGTGCTTATGTGATTACTTTATTTGGTGGTGCAATCAATTGGATGAGTAAGTGACAAGTTGTGGTTGCTTTGTCCACTATTGAAGCAGAGTATATGGAAGATACTTATGCTTTTTATGAGGCCATCTAGCTTAAGAGATTGTGTTTGGATATTAGAATAAAACAAGGTGCAGTGACAATTTATTGTGATAGTTAGAGTATGATATGTCTAGCCAAGAACTTGACATTTAATGCCAGGACCAAACACATTGATGTATTGTATCACTTTGTTAGAGATATGGTCGAAGGTGGCAAGGTGAAGTTGGTTAAGGTAGATAATTTGATGAATGTTGTTGATTCTTTAACTAAGCTTGTGAGCATAGAGAAGTTTAGATGGTGTTTAGAGAATATGGGCCTTTCGGCCTCTAGCAGTTAAGAGACAATATTTACTCCCTCTCATTTATCTTGCAAGGTGTTTGAAAAGGGATATTTTTTGGGAAAACATGTCTCAACCTTGCAATTATATAATTATTTATTGTCTATAGGATCAATACATATTTATATATATATTTCCTAGTTACACCAATAGGTGTATACAATGGCATAAGAGGGGAGAGTTGGATGTGTGTAAGCAATATTTTGTTAACTTTTTCAAGAAACTCCTAAAATGGTCGACATACATTAGATAAATGATACATTGTAAATCTAGACCATTAATTATTAGGTTTTAGATCTAATGGTGGATATTTTTTTGGCATGTCTTGCCCTAGAATGTAACTTTATTTTATGAGGGTGTTGTATTATGACTATGGGAGAGAGATAGTAGTGTATTCTGAGAGTCTTTTAGTGGTCATGTTGTCTCTTGATCTCTAAGTGGTGATACTCCTATGAGAAGCTTTTTCTACAAGTATATTGTAATCTTTGTGATTTACTGAATAATATATTGGGTAGCTTTTGGAGTGTGAGGATTTTCTCCTGAAAGGGTTTTCCCCATGAAAATCAGTGTGTCATGGTATGCATGATACTTGTGTTTATTTTTGTTTAAGTTTATGTAACTGTTAACGATCTGTAAAATTTTTGCATTAGTATCCTCTCAAGATTAGTGTAGGAAGTTGGTCCAATACCTTAGCTTCCTTACATTTTAGTGATTGATCTTTTATTCTTGGTTTAACAAAAAAAATTTAGTTTTTCATTACTTTTCTCATTTTTTGCATTCTCATCAATTGCATCAACAGTTGACATTGAAATGAAAGTTTTTTATGATAATTTTTTTTTGTATATAATCTATTGGCATGTGTTCTTATTTATCTCCATGAAATCTTACCAGGAAGATTATCCAAAACATCACTTTCAATTTAAAAGAAAATATTTTCATTTTCAACATCACATCATGGATTTTCATTTTCAACTTCAAAAAGATTTTCATTTTCATCAACAAAACATTTTTCATTTTCATTTTCAACAAAAATGATTTCATTTTCATCAAAAAAACGGTTTTCATTTTCATTTTCAACAA